>JAIFZK010000024.1:1325000-1327500 GCA_027481765.1 Tenualosa thibaudeaui
TACACACTCTGTCTTTATCGCTCCCTCTCTCAAACACATCTGCACGTACACACACACACACATGCACACACACACAGACACATGGAGAGAGAGACTGATAATTTCTCTCTTTTTATCACCTTTACTGCTCCCTTTGCCTCCTGTTGTTGAGGTCAGAGCAGGGTGTGTGTGTGTGTGTGTGTGTGTGTCTGAGGGTTGTGCCATTGGGGTCTCTCTGCAAATTGTACTTTGACCCTCCCTGGTCCCCCTGCAGTCTGAAGTAAAAGCCTACTGAAGAGGCTTCTTAGCTGACCCCCACTGCACTGGCGGCTGGGATTGGCTTCAACACACCTAAAGACCTGACCAGCTGCAGCCTCACCTGGCGGTCTCTGCAGCTCTGTGTGTGTGTGTGTGTCTGTGTGTGTGTGTGTGTGTCTGTGTTTCTGTGAGTTTTTGAGTGTGTGTGTGTGTGTGTGTGTCTGCACACGCTCAAGCTTCTTTTTTTGTGGTGTTTTTCCCGCTATACCAGAGGAAGCGTGACATTTCTGTATGAGGTGTGAAGAAATGAACATGACACTTTGCTCACTGCGGTGTGAAGAGAGGTAATGCTTTTTAAAATGCCGTCAGGTTATGTCCAATTTGGCAAAAGGGTTTAGATTTTTTTCCTCCACTTCGCATTTGTTATTGTTTCAATTCTTCAGCTCCGACTTTGTTGTTGCAAATTGCATTTCTTTGCCGTTCCTGGTCATACTGTTTGTCAATTTGCTTTGCCGTTTCTGTTGTTTACATATTATGATGAGCATATCTGATAGCTTAGGGATTTCTGTGCTATACCTTTTCTGCCATGCTGAATACTGACCTTAATAGCTTGATCTACAGTCAGTGTTTTGTTTCTTTCTTTATTTTTTTTGTTTTTATGTGGGCATCCCAAATTGCACCTTGGATATTAAAAAAAATATGATGAGACTTGAAACTCTCATAGCCTTTTCCAGATTTAATGTGTTTGGCACTGAAAATTGTTGTACTGGTTTGCTGGTTTGCTCAGGTGGGGCACAGTTAAGCACAGCCATTAGCCATCTTGGCAATGCTGTGTGCTTCTCTGTTAGGGGTTGGAAAACCATGCAAAACAAACGGCAGTCAGTACGTTAGATAGCACACATACCTCATACACATGGATATATATGCAGTCAGTACGTTAGATAGCACACATACCTCATACACATGGATATATATGCAGTCAGCACGTTAGATAGCACACATACCTCATACACATGGATATATATGCATACCGTAGATACTGTATAAATAGGCCTGTACACACACGTCACCCAGGTGTATGCAGCAACAGAGACACATACACACACACACGCACGCACACACGCATACATACACTCAGTCTTTGGCACACATGCTCTTATTGTCACACATGCCTGTATTCCGTCCGTTCTGACACACACGCACAACATACACACACAGACACACACACACACTGTCACATCTGTGTGTCTCTTTTCCTCTTGTCTTCAGTCCTATCCCACACCCCCCTGTCTGCCGTACTACACAAAGCCCCAGTCAGTGAGAGTGCGTGCCAGGCCCTGACACTCCCACATGCTTGGATGGTCTAGATGCATAATAGTAAACCCAGCCTTCTCCTTGCTCCCCATTGAAATTCAATATCAAAGCTGCGCTGACACAATGTTATTGTAAAAACATGAGGAAAAACACATCGAGCATGTAGGACTGAGCAGAGCAATGCACAAATGTGTTACACAAGAAAATACACACTCGCGCCCACACCCACACTACGGATATACATCAGTGGAAATGCACGCATGCACTCACATACACATTCACACACATACACACACACACACACACACACACACAAAAGGGTTACCTGTACATTTTGATTTTCATAAATTAGCTGGATTAGACAGATTAATGACAATGGGAAGAGCACTGAGGGAGTCCCTGAGACAGAGAAAGGCTGCCATACATAGCGGCTGATGAGAGAAGCTGTCACAACAAAACATACCCCCCCCCACACACACACACACACACACACACATTGAATCATAGATGGAAGGAGGAAGAAGAAAATGAAGTCAACTTTCAAGTGCTGAGCTCAAGATTTCTCTCAGCCCCCCCCAGGAAAGTATTCTCTCCTTTTCTGCTATCTTTTCTTGTTTTCTCTACCTGACAGAGGTTAGAGGTAGAGGGTTAGATAGATAGATAGATAGATAGATAGATAGATAGATAGATAGATAGATAGATAGATAGATAGATAGATAGATAGATAGATAGATAGATAGATAGATAGATAGATAGATAGATAGATAGATAGATAGATAGATAGATAGATAGATAGATAGAGAGAGAGAGAGAGATTGGAAAGAAGGTGTATGCAGTGAATAGCATAAGCAATATGGCAATAGGTAGAGGAAGAGAAGCAGCAAACAGCTGTACTGAGACGAATGATAATCAGAAGGAGGAGGAGGTGAGATTTGTGTGTGTGTGTGTG
>JAIFZK010000024.1:1332500-1340000 GCA_027481765.1 Tenualosa thibaudeaui
CCCGCAAAGAAGCCCATTAGTGACTACAGCCTCCAGGAGACCTCTTGCTTCTCTCCCCCTTTGTTCCCCGACACATGCCATGCCTCCATGCCTCCAAACTCGCTGCATGGCTTAGACGTAAACACGCCCCATTGATGCCAGCCGCAGGAAGCAGTGTACACACACACACACACACACACACACGCACGCACACAAAGACACATGATAAGCTGTGTTCAACCTGAGTGACCTCTATCTTGTATTTGCAAGAAGGAAGTTTGTTTGTGTGTGTGTGTGTGTGAGAGAGAGAGTGAGAGGGAGAGGGAGAGAGAGAGAGTGCTCAAACACTTTCTCGTCTGTGGTTTGTGTGTGTAGCAGGGGGGGCATTGTGCACTCTCCCAAGGCATAAATTATGGAGCATTGTGTGTACTGCTTGCTCATTCGCTCGCTCTCTCTCGCTCTCTTTTTTTTTTATACTGTGGGGCACAAAGTTTGTGTGTCCGTGTCAAAAATGTTTGCAAATACTGTTTGTATGGGCTGTTTGTGTTTGTGTTTCTTTCTCTTGAAGGGCTTTGCGGCTGCCCCTTAGAGTGTACATCTATCTGTGTGTGTGTGTGTTTGTGTGTGTGTGTCTGCAGAAGCATCTTGTCTTCATTATACCGAGCAGTAGGCTGTTTGGGCAAATGAAACCGTGAGTGGGAGAACAAGTGCTCCAGAAGTTAATGAACTTTCTTCATTTGCCTGTTTTTTTTTTTTGGGGTTGTTTTTTTTTTGGGGGGTTGTGGTCTATTTGGGCGACAGAAGTGGGGGCGGAGGCGGAAGGGTTAGGGTTATAGTTTGGGGGTGGGGGCGGGTGCACGGGCCAACGGAAGAGCCATTTCACGCACGAAGGCACCCCGAACATCTCTGAACAAACACATAAACGAGACGTGCAGACTCATGCATACATGAATAAATGAATAGGCTAGAACCCGAGGTGTTTAAATCGCGACCCGGCAAAGTGTTCCAACTAATGGTTTCTATCTTCTGTGTGCGTGCTTGTTTGTTTGTCCTTATGTCTGTTCACGTCTATCTGAATACCAAATTCGACACTTTTTAATTTGTCCTCAATCCTGCACTGGACTTGATCTGTGGATGCATCACTGTGAGGAGATTTCCTCAAGTTTAGGCCAAGGTCATCAATAGCATCAGTGTTATTGTGACAGGAAAACTTTTTTTGCCTCTGGCCCGGGGGATGCGGAGGTCACTCAGGCCTGCCTAAACAGGTGAGGTTTCAGAGACTCAGTGTTGGAGTAGAGTGTCTGATGAAGCATACGACTCTCTACCCTTTTGAAGTGCTTCAAGGAAATCAGATGGATGCATCCTGAGGAACTGCACCATGGATAGACCATACTTTCCCCTGTGGATGAGCCAATAGATCTGGACGTTATGAGGGACATCAAGTCTGTGTATGTTTGTCAGAGTGTGTAAGAGAAGAGGTGTGTGTGTGGGGTGGGGTCAGTGGAAACCCTTGGTTATAGAGGCCCTTGGTGGGCCTCTCATCCACATACTTTCTCTCTTCCCTCTCTCTTCTGTCCTTCTCTGCTCTTGTCTTTGCTGTTGTTAGCTAATAAGTAGGTGATAAATGCTTGGTTGTGTGTGTGTGTGTATATGTGTGTGTGAGTGTGTAATTTTGTTGTGAGCTCAAGTACAACGTGCCGCCTGGTCCCTACAGCTGGTTCCATTAATCACTCTCCAGGGGGCTTGACTGACATCTGTGGCTACATACACGAGCACACACACACACACACACACACACACACACACACACAACTTTGCGCCATGCTCTCTGCGTGCATTGCATGTATGTCTGTGAGAACTTCTTTTAGACACATAGAATCCTGAATAGACCTCCTAATAGATCTCTCCCTCTCCTGAGCATAGGCCCACACACAGTTCAACACACACAGAAACACACTCCTCTGGCTCCATACACTACACATCACCGCAGAGCTCGCCACAGGCAGACACAAGTATCAAGGCACCTGCATCCACGTAACATTGGCTCAGGATTTCAGCAGTGTTTTATATCTAAATGGAGACCCACTCCCAATTACAGTGGACAGCTAGAAACCGGTAGCATTGGGTTGCACTCACAAACCTATGGAGCATTGAAGGGAAGTGGTCCGATGGTCTGTTTGGGTTTTTTTGGGTCTGTGATGGGCAAAGTGAGGTCAGAACTCTACATTAAAGCCGTGCTCTGGCTGGCACGAAGCAAGAGCACAGGAGGAATGGCATCTTCCTCCTCCTCCTCCTCCTCCTCCTCTGAGTACCAGAGGGCCTCCCCTGGGGGTGCACCGGCTGATTCTCCCCTACCTGCTGCTCAAGGACACCCCGGCATGTATGTGTGACACCAGGAACACCTCGGTTGTGTGTGTGTGTGAGAGAGAGAGGGCAGCAGTAGCATCCTATCCTTCAGTAGCATCTCATCTCTCTCTTCTCTGTGTTTTGTCACTCTACCCATTAAGCGTCTTTCTCATTTTCTCCCCTCTTCACGGTCTCATCTCAAGGCAATGCCTGTTCTCTATTTCTTGATCCTTCCTTTTTCTCACTTTTTTTCTTCCAGTGGCCTCTCTTTCATTCATTTATTCTCCCTCTTCCCCTGTGTTTCATCTTAGCTGTGACTGACTCATTGGAAGAGGTATGTCAGGACGTGTGTGTGTGTGTGTGTGTGTGTGTGTGTGTGTGCCCGCATACATGTGTTTGTCAGTATAGTGTGTGTATAATGCATTAGGTTCCCTTTTCCTCTGTTAGGCATGTCTTTCGTGTGTGTGTGTGTGTGTGTGTGTGTGTGTGTGTGTCTGTGTGTGTGTGTGTGTGTATCAGTGGACTAGCTGCTCTGAACACTGTGTGTGTTCATTGTAAAGTCCCAGGATGCAATCTGCTGCATACACCTCTGGAATGAGGTGGGCAAGGGGTAATCGGATACCACAGACATACACACACACACACACATACTCGAACACACACTCGCAAACACACAGTCTGGCATTTTACCTTGTCTCCATGGCACCTTCTCTAGCCAGCTCCACCTGGCAGTGCCCTTCTCTCCTTGGCATGTGCAGACACACACACACACACACAGGGCTTGGGAGAGGCACGAGAATAGCAGCCAGGCAGCATTTAGCTGATGCGAGAAGGTGTCTCGTGCTTCAAGCAGCACACAGCAGGCGGGGCGGAGAGAAGGCGTGATGGCCTGTCTGACCACAGAGGGGGTCAGCCCAAATGGCCAAACGCCGCCGTGCCGCGCCGTGCTGCGCTGCTCACCTGTGTGCTTGACGCGACCAGCGGAGCCAGCCGTCAGAGGTCTTAATGGAGTCGGGCCTGACTGGTCATTGCTTTTGCAGCGGAAAAGTTGTCTCTTGTTTCTGATTGGAGAATTGAGGCACTCCCTCCTCTGAATGGCAAAGTGTGTGTGTGTGTGTGTGTGTGTGTGTGTGTGTGTGTGTGTGTGTGTGTGTGTCCTGGAGTGAGATAAATGAATTTGTTCGATGTCAGCTGGAACAGGTGGCAGAGACAGCATGGTGGAGAGTTGTTGACACGGACGTGCATACACACACAGACACGCACACACATACACACACGTCAGAAGCCAGTGGTGGCTCTGTGAGAGACTCATGGAATGAAACGCAGCTTTTTTTTGGGCCCCCTGGGCTTCCATGCCTGTGGAGTCCCTATAGGAAGCTTCACTCAGATCATCCGCGTAAGCAACAAACACCAACACATCCTCCAGTCTGCCTACCCGCTGCCTCTGAGTCGCTGTTTGTGCTTATGCGTGTGTGTGTGTGTGTGTGTGTGTGTGTGTGTGTGTGTGTGTGTGGCGAAAAATCAATGCCGCATAGCATTGCAGCAGTTTGCTCAAGTATCATGTTGTATGACATTGGAATCCAAATATTGATCATGTTATTTAATTATTATTTTAAATGCTCATTGATCCTCTTGTTAAGCCTGTATTCTAACTGAGTCAGTTGCCTCCACAGTCCTCTATTTGACTTTAAGAAAACTTTGTCTTATCCAACCAGTTTATCTTTCCAATAATTTGTCTTCACACAGATAATGCGTTCCGATCAATAAATGTGCAACATGACATGGCTATTTAAATGTAACCAAATAACACTGGGGCTCAAGCCTGATAATGTCACCCAATGGGGATTCGTACCTTCATTGATTGCAAGCGCCAATTAGCCAGCGAACTCTCTCCGTGTCTGTGTGCATGTGTCTGTTTTCCTCTGACTGACCATTGGTTTTCTTTATTTGTTTGTGTGTGTGTTTGTGTGGACCGCACAGGTGAGCGTGGTGCAGGACTCTGTGAACATCTCGGGGCAGAACACCATGAACATGGTGAAGGTTCCAGACTGCAGACTGGCAGACGAGCTGGGCGGCCTGTGGGAGCACTCCCGATTCACCGACTGCTCGCTGTGCGTTGCTGGACAGGAGTTCCAGGCCCATAAGGCCATCCTGGCAGGTTAGGAATACACACACAAACACACATGCCCACACACCATAAATGTGTGTATTAATAAGCACACTGTTGCAATGTACACTACTGTCATCTCTGTCACAGGGATTAGTTTCATAGCCCCCCCCCACCTCCCAAAAAAACCCCAAAAACATTACTGTTGGTAATGCTACTTAAAAACTTTACTATTGATTGTACATTTCCTGCATGACCCCTGGCAGTTGGGTTAGCCCCTTGAGTCGTGGATCTGCCCAAGGTTTCTTCCTAGACTAACTGAACATAAGGGAGTTTTTCCTTGCCCCTGTTGCTCTTGGGTGCTCCTTCTGTAAAGCACCATGAGGCAATACTATTTTAGAAGGCGGTGTATAAATAAAATTGAATTGAAAAAACACACACACACACACACATACTTAATTTACCTTCAGTGAATGACACACGAGCACATCTTGAAGAGTTTTGACCTTGCTAGAATACACTAGAGAGAAGCTCCTTTCTTCTGCTGTTTAAATCTGATGCATTTTTTAGTAAATTCAGACACTTGCAACAATAAGCTTGTAATGTGTAGGGTTTCACACTAGCCAACATAAAAACTGCTTTGTTATCCCAAGGTTGCTGTTACTGCCACAGGTTAAAACGCCTGTTATCTTGATTTCACGGATATTCAGTGATCTCGCATAGTTAGGATTTTGTGGGGCGGGCACTAATCAAATACAGGAGAGCATGGATTGGGCGATAATGCAGTGCCATCCACCATTGGCTCAAGCTTGGTCTATCCTGTGTAAACTTTTCAAGTTTTTCAAAAAGCTTTTCAAATTGGCCTAAATTCTCTGTTCTCTATGCTATTGCAGACAGCAAAAATTTTATTACATTCTCACTTGCATTCTCGAACTCTTACAAGCCTGTCCTGTTTCAAAAAAGCAGGGCACCTTTAAGGAATTGAGAAGGATTGTTAATTCCAGTTGTTTCTTTGTTTCTCTTTGTGTGTGTGTGTTTTTGCGTTTGTGCGTGTGTGTGTGTGTGTGTGTGTGTGTGTGTGTGTGTGTGTGTGTGTGTGCGTGCACAGCTCGCTCTCCTGTCTTCAGCGCAATGTTTGAACACGAAATGGAGGAGAGTAAAAAGGTGAGTGATTTGTTTCTTTTCCTCACTTTCTACTTCTTTCACGGGTAACCATAGCCAAGCTATTAGCCTTTCCTTGCACTGCTATTCATCAAAACAGAAGTGTGGGATTCACAGAGAACCAGACAGGGCTTAGATCTTTAAGAGAGAGAGAGAGGAATAGCAAGAATGAAAAAGCATGGGAGCGTTCATTGGTCAGTCCTATCTCCTACCCTGTGATCATCCCAACCCAAGACACGCATTTAATATTCATCCTTTTTCTTGTAAGTATCAGGTTTCTGATTTCTTTATGTTGATATTTATCTATCTTCATAGTCATCAGTGATGACTTCTGTGTCGCCCCCACACCCTTCCGCCTTCACCACCTTCGCCCCCACACCCTTCCTCACTGGCACCTTATCTCAGCCCAACCCAACCCACCCCAGTCCTGTGAGAAACTCCGAAGGCAGCAACCGTGCTTCACCTCCATCATGCCACTCAGCTGTGTAATAGCTACTACAACACCTTCAAACAGTTCATTCAGCTGTGTGTGTGTGTGTGTGTGTGTGTGTGTGTATTGGTTTCTGTGTGTGTGGGCATGTGTGGATTGGCTCTGTGTGTGTGTGTGCGTGCGTGTGCTTGTGTGTGTGTGTGTCTGTGTGTGCGTGTGTGTATTGGTTTCTGTGTGTGTGGGCATGTGTGGATAGGCTCTGTGTGTGTGTGTGTGCGCACGTGTGTGTGTGTGTGTGTGTGTGTGTGTGTGTGTGTGTGTGTGCGCGCACGTGTGTGTGTGTGTGTGTGCGTGTGTGTGTGCGCGCGCGTGCATGTGTGGTAAAGTGTTTTAATAAGACAGACCCCAGTTTCTACCCTAATCTTTCTCCCCTCTCTGGCTGCAGTGAAGCTGCTCTGTTTGCCCAGGCTCTGTGTGAAAGCCTGCTGATCCAAATGCACACTTTGAAGGGAGTGAAGTCTCAATTATAGATCTACATCACTCTGACAGGACTTTTCCTCAAGAGCACACTTTGTAGGCGCAGTCTATTCATTTTTTAAAGGACAGCCCAATGTAATAGGATGCACATTTGCTAGTGTTGTAGAGTTTAAATGTATAAAGGCATTTGTGTGTGTGTGTGTGTGTGTGTGTGCGCGTGTGCGCATAGAGTTGTGCAAACCCTGATTATGTTTCTTTTTACCATCTGTGTGTGTGTGTGTGTGTGTGTATGTGGGCATCCGAGCCACGCCACATTGTTAATTACTCCATCTGTTTCGGGCTGTTGTCTGAGAGCCTTCTAAATTGTGTGTGCGTGTGTGTGTGTGTGTGTGTGTGCACATACACACATGTTCATGACATGAGCAAACACCCATAAAGATCTCTGTAGTCATCACCACATTTGTGTGTGTGTGTGTATGTGTTTTTGCTTTCACTATGAGAGCACATCTGCCAAACCTTCCTTACCCACCATCTGCATACTCTGTGTGTGTTATGTGCTATACAGGACGTGGAGAGTGCAGTGTGTGTGTGTGTGTGTGTGTAGTGATCTTTCTGAGTGTTGCATCATGTGTTTTTTTTTTTGGGAGGGCTTGGGATGTGCTTGCGTGGTAACTTGGGTGTTTTGTGGAGATGTTTCGTCTTCCTGAAGGGGCTGATTGCCCTGAGCCCGCTGGGCCCTCACTCACATGCGCACACTCTAGAAGAGTCTAGAAGCCACCGATTGGCACGTGTGGCCTATGGTTCTGTCTGCGTTTGTGTGTGTGTGTCTTGCTGTCTTTGTATGTGATTGTGTAGAGAAGGCATTGTGTGTGTTGACCCTTTTGGGTTCTGTTACCTTCTGCAGATCACAGTTGTGCTAGGTTAGAGCGCTTCTGTGAATGAGTGAGAGAGAGAAAGACTGTAAGAGAGAGAGACAGAGTCTTTGTGTGTGTATGTGTGT
>JAIFZK010000024.1:1342500-1380000 GCA_027481765.1 Tenualosa thibaudeaui
TGAAGTGTTTGTGTGGGAGACACTGCATATCTTATGAAGAGATGAGGAGGCCAGGCCTCTCCTGATTCCTCTTCATCTTTCTTTCTGAGCCACTCTGACACACACACACACACACAAACAAGCAAACGCACACCCCCTTTATCCTCAACAGGTCTGAGTCATTGTATGTACGAATGTGCGTGTGTGTTTGTGTGTGTGTGTGCTTGCGAGTGTGTGTGTTCTGGCTGTGGTCATACTGCTCAAGAATCTCTCATGTTTCATGTATTCATGTGTCCACATTCACTTCTGCCTCGCTACTTGCTGCACACTGACCTGCTAGAAGAACTCATCCACTTACGTGTCCACTTCATTGTGTGGAGCCAGAGTGTGTGTGTGTGTGTGTGTGTGTGTGTGTGTGTGTGTGTGTGTGTGTGTGTTCTCTCCTGAAATTGCCTTTCTGGCCCCACAGAATTCTCCTGATGGTGTCCTGCAGTCTTCTTTATTTTGCCTGTATTCTTTGCATTGACTGTATCTTGCTTTTTCTTATGTAACATTTCTGTCTTTCACTATTTTTCTTCTTTCTCTCACCACACACACACGCACACACACACACACACACAGAATAGAATACTGTCTAGCACTTGAGGGCAAGCAGACACTGTATGTGTTTGTGTGTGAGTAAGGCAGGGAGTATGACTTCATCTTTTTATGTTAAGCCCCATAGCTCTATACAGTCAGTGAACCTGACAGCTCAGCCTGCATGTGTGTGTGTGTGTGTTAGTGAGTGTGTGTGTGTGTGTGTGTGTGTGTGTGTGTTAGTGAGTGTGTGTGTGTTTCAGGGAGGTGTGGCAGCTTGGCATGCCGTGCTCTGAAGGGATGTCAGATAAATCTGCTTTTCCTCCCACTCCAGTCTTCCCCAGCATCTCTGATCTTCCCCCCCTCTTTCCTTCGCTTTCTTTTGCCCCCCCCCCCCCTTTGTCACACTCTCACTCCTTCAAACGGCTCTTGCTTTTGTGTCACCTTTTCTTTCTCTCTCTTTCTGTCTCTTTTTCTCTCTCTCTCTCTCTCTCTTTCTCTCTTCCCCCCTCCATTTTTGCTGTCATGCTGTCCAACTGCCTCACTTTCCCCCGATCTCTCATGCTTTCTTTCTTTCATGCACTCTCTCTCTCTGTCTTTCTTTCTCTCTCTTTGTCTTCCCCCCTTCCCTGCCTTTCCCTCTCTCTCCCCCTGTTAACCTTTTCTCTCTCTCTCTCTCTCTCTCTCTCTCTCTCTCCCTCCCCCTCTCTCTCTTTCTCAGTATGCTCTGGAGCGTCTGAAGGTGATGTGTGAGGACGCTCTCTGTACAAGCCTGTCGGTGGAGAACGCCGCAGAGATCCTCATCCTTGCCGACCTACACAGCGCCGACCAGCTCAAGACGCAAGCCGTCGACTTCATCAACTAGTGAGTTGCACTGACCGCCTAACCCCCCACCCAAAAAAAAGAAAAAAACAAAAACTGAAATCAGCAGTTAGCTTCACCTTTGTTGGATCTGTTCTTATCTTATTTGCATTATTTTGACATTTTTTTATTTCCTTATTTCTCAGTAATGATAATTCTGTTACAAATAACATATGCAGCTGGTTAGAGCGTGAGTGTCATAAACGGGTGGGTGCCCACAGGGACCCAGGTCTGACCTGTAGTCCAGATCCCACCCTGTCTGTCTCTCCCACTCACTTCATGTCTCTCCTCACGGTCCTATCACAGTAAAGGCAAAATATTAATAAATATTTTATTAATAAATAATCATTTTATTATTAGTTACTTAAATGTCTGGACAGCATCAATAGCATGTCTGTGCGACTGACTCATCAGACTGCAGGTGTTTTTTTTTCTTTCTGAAGCTCATATCTGTGCTTCATTGTTTTTTTTTCTTCCATCTCTGTTTGCCCATCTGTCATTTGTCCACGTCACTCCTCTCTCCAAATAGTCTTTTCAGACTCAGTTTGTCAATTCACAGTGCTTTATTGGCATGGAGTATATAGCACCTTTACATTGCCAAAGAAACCCTACAAAGAAGCAGGAATACATGGAACAAGCACATAAATGTTTATGTGTAGGCTTGTTCTTGCATAAAATCAACATAGACATAAAAAAAGCTGTACTTTATGTGGAACAATACAATATCGTAATACAATATCTTTTCCCTCTATTGTTTTATACGCTGGTAGGGGTTGGAATAGAGAACCGAGAATCGAGTAGAACCGAGAATTTAATGTTTCAATTCACTGGAATCGCATTCCTCTTTTATTATCCCGCATTATCAATTCCTCTTATCAGTGCTGGTATGTTTTTCAGATGTGTAGTCAGTGGGTTTTTCTGAATACAGAATTGAAATAGATAACACAATTCTACAAGGTTCCCTCATTCTAATAAGCTGCAATGGTCACGTTAGTAATATGGGCTATGTTACAGGCCTATGTGTTGATACTGAAAACCTGTGCAGAATACCTTCTAAACGGAATTGATGAGAGAATTGATAAAGAATTGATAAAGAATTGGACTGATAAGCAGAATCGACAATGACATTGATATTGATAAAATCCACCTCTGTATAATTTGGCCCCGCTTCCCCCCGTCCCCCTCAATTAAGACAGAGATGGGTGAGCTGCTGTGGTGTTGCAAACGCAGGACGCTTAGTCAGACCTGTCAGCTGCGGGGCTAGGTGGGTGGATGGGTGGATGGGTGGGTGCTGCTGTTGGGTCAGCGGAGAGGTGAGTAGGTGCACGTTAGGGTCCTTTTTGGCCACACCTCCAACCATCACAACACGCCACAACAGCGGCCCTCACTGCGCCTGACACCAGCAGCGCCGACGCAGGGCACGAGGAATCACACACACACACACAGATTTACACAAACAGGTGTCAAAACAAATGTTTACACAAATAGACATGTACAGACACACATACATACACACATACACACGCACAAAGATTGAGTTCTTTGGCTACACTCATCCACTGACTCACACACACACACATCCTAACTCTCTCTTGCCATCTGTCTCTCTCTCTGTTTCTTTCTCTCTGTCTCTCTCTTTCTTTATGCTTTACACACACACACACAGTCTCTGTTTGACACACACAAAGTAAATAGCCTCTGTTTGACCCCGGTTTGATGGCCGGCGTCCACAGCACTGTGAGCGCTGAGACGCCCCTGCTCGGACTGCTTCAGACATTCATTCGCACATTTATGCGTGTAGACCAGGGCTCCCTGTATCCACGGCGACCTGCAAGGCCACCGCAGCTCGCGCTGCCCGAGGGCTCTGAAGCACAGTGGAGCAGAGCAGAGCAGAACAGAACTCGGCGGCGAGGAGAACAGAAGACATGAGATGGGCTTGCAATAAAGGCGACGCAGAAAAAACGAGTAACTCGTCAGCCTGCAGTGGTTAGAATGCAGCTCTGCTTTTATTTAAGGTCGATGTTGACAGTGAGTGGGAGAGGAGGATTACTAGTTCTCTTTAAAGGAAGCATAATTTGGCCTTTTATGAAATTAAACCTCCCCGTAGTCAATTAGCATTATTGTATAACTTGATGTACAGATTGATGTTGAACAGTTGCTGTATGCTTTCAGAATATGCAGATTGACATGTGCTTGATTTTTAGTTCTGTTACATTGAACTGTGACAGTTGCACAGGCTATGTTGTATTATAAGCATTCTGTAATTAGGACAGTTAAAGAGACATTACTTATATAAATGGGACCCTTCGTTTAGTTTCTCTCATGCTGAGATCGTTAGGCAAATAGTAAAGGATAAATTATTGATCAACATCAGCGCTACCAGTTTGTGATGTCTATGCACGTCTGAAATGTCCCTTGCCAATTGATGCTATTTCTTGCAAATGTAATATTAGATTTTTCAGCCTGCTCTAATTTATACTAAATCTCCTGCGACTGTATACTGTTCAGCCCAAACTCTCAATAGTCTGATGTCTGCAAGCTCAAGATAGCCAATGCTAATAACTGGAAATTCAGTCGAACCTCTTCTGATGTGTGCCAGCTAATGACAGTCTAGCCTGATAACCGCAGGTTCACTCCAACCTGCTCTGATATCTGCAGACTCACAAACAGCCTATTGTGATGTCAGCTTGCTGGTGGGGGAGTTTAGCAGTAATTCTGGCATAAGGTTGCAAGGTAGCACCAGACTAAGAAGTGTCTCATCAGGGTATGAAGGAGAGGCAAGGGAAGTTCATTTATATAGCGCATTTCATACTTCATACTACATAAACACTGCAGAGTGGGTGTCACAAGACTACTACATAAACACTGCAGAGTGGGTGTCACAAGACTACTACATAAACACTGCAGAATGGGTGTCACAAGACGGAAAGGGAGGTGGAGGTCGCTCAGCAGGGTACACACACACACACACACACACACACACACACACACACACACACACAAACACTTACTAGCAAACACACACACACTTATGTGGTAAATGTCATTAAAGGCCATGTTTTGGTGATAGTGCATGGGAGAGCCTGAGGGTGCTGGAGGTGTCAGAGGTCTGGGGACCCCTGCTGCCATCATGGAGGCACAGGCATCACCTCAGGAGGAGTGTGTGTGTGTCCATGTCCCTTCAGACAGCTAACATAAACACACACAAACACAATTTTATTCACATGACCTCTAGAATTTTTAAGAATATCATTATTTTGTTAAGCTATTTCATGTCTTCTGCTCTCTCTCCTTTCTTGTCTTTCTTCTCTCTCTCTCTCCCTCTCCCTTCTTCTCTCTCTCTCTCTCTTTCTCTGACACATAGCCATGCTTCGGATGTGATGGAGACCTCCGGCTGGAAGTCCATGGTGGCGTCCCACCCTCACCTGGTGGCTGAGGCCTACCGTTCCCTGGCCTCTGCCCAGTGCCCTTTCCTGGGCCCTCCCCGCAAGCGTCTTAAGCAGTCCTAGTTCCTCTACCATCCCCACCACCCCCAAATCAACCTCCATCCCTCACACCCACTCCGCCCCACCCCACACCCTAAGCCCCTTCACAGCCCCAATACAATCCTCCTGCTCCTCTTGGGCTCCTCCCTCCCTCTTGAAGATGTCCTAGAACTTGAGACCATCGAAATCCTCACCTGGTAGATGAACTTTTCTTCCATGTTGCCAGAAGGAGTCCTGTTGTTGGAAACGGACATCCAGAAGCGCTTGCAGGAACAGAGAGGAGAGGAAGGGAGAGGAGGGCCAATGTTGGAGTGCAGCCATGGCTGATGCCCCCCCCCCTCCTCAGAGTTCCCCAAGCTTGACTGGCCTGGTGATGTCACTTCCACCCACCTTTCCCTGATTAAGGAATGGAATCAGCTACATTGTTGTTACTGAGTCCTGTAGGGAAAGGGACTGAGAGCAAAGACATGGCGGCAGAGCTACCCTCTTCTGATGAGTTTTTAAACTCCCTCCATTTTCTTCCCTCCCCTTTAAAGTGATGCGATGACTGTGTCCTCGTTCATCAATGACAAACACGGAACGGGACAACCAAATGAATAAATGAATGAGCAGACAAGCCTATGGACAGAGAAGGATGCTTTCTCGAGTGGCATAAAGGGAATGGAGTGAACACAAACACAAAAGGCAAAGCCAATACCCCAGTCTTGTTACATTGCTTGTTCTTGTGAAGGACCTTGACATTTCCCTTCTCTTCAGTCTCTTAATGGAAGTCGTGCTAAGAGGCAGATGAGCAATGAGTTTCTCAGAGAGTTAAAGAAAAGTCCCCTCCAGTCCCCCCCCCCTCCTTCCATTGTGTTCCATTAACCCTGTCGACCACAACTGATTGTGAAGCAACCAAGCGCATTCCCCCGCCCTCTGCGAGCCCCGCCTCCATCCTGGTGACCCTGACTTGTGATTGGACAGTTTCAGGAACAGGACTGTTTGACTGTTTGAGAACTTGACTCTGCCCAAACCTTCGCCCCCACCTCTCGGTCAAACAACCGAATGTGATTACGATTGAGACAGGGAAAGGACTACACATGAAATTAAAAGCAAAAAGATGTACATAGGAGATTTTTTTTTTCCCTTCTGTTGTTTTTTTTCTCCTTTTTTGTGATTTCATTTGAGGTTTCATTTCTTCTCCCTGTAGCACTTGTGTATTTAAAAAAAAAAAAAAAAAACAATAAAAAAACAACAGCTTTCTGTATTTAAAAAAGAAACCCAAAGTGTCTTTAAAACCTACCCTTGTTCTGGTATTCATTGTGTTTAGCCATGATCCTAGTCACCCTGTGCTTGAACAAAGGAAGGATTTGAGTATTCGAGACTGGAGATCTTTCTTCCAAACTCTCTCTCTCTCTCTCCCTCCCTCCCTCTCTATCTATTTCTGTGTGTGTGTGTGTTCTGTCTGACTGAAAATAAGTGTGAGGCAGTGATATGTTTATTTTCTCAGTGAGAAGGAGAGGAGAGCTGTCCTCACTTTGAAGATAACACAATAGAAAGCTTCAAGAGGCCAAATCAGCAGAGGGAGAGAGATGGAGACAGATTCTTGGCCCCCTCGGGTCAGGATGTAGAGACCGCCAACATCACGTCAGTTTCTTAACTTTCCTCAGGGAGTAGCATCACAGTTCATGGAAACATAGACCCACACACCCACCGTCTCTTTCTCTCTTTCTCTCTCTCTCTCACCCATGCACACACAGAGATGGGCATCATTCTTAAGGGTGTGTTGATCTGTAAGAAGATAGTAGAAATGGCATGACACATGAAACACATGAAAAGGAACAAAATGTCCCCCAGACCAAGCATCTGAAGAAGATATCAAATGGTGAGCTGAGAAAAATCTACACTGTTCAGTGGATGCAACTGAGTTAAGTCTCTTTTGGTACGTAACAAAATTTATCTATTTCTATAATAGATCCAGATGAGAATACACATCAAATTTCCTTAATACGTGAAGGAGTTTTTTTTTTCTGATCATGTTATCCAGATTTTAAAAAGATTAAAATATATATATATATTTTTTTTTGGCCAATAATGAAAGCCCTGTATGAGGCCCAAGTCTGAGGAGTGTGTCTTGTCTGCAGGAACCAGGATGCTTTTTAGGATTAAAAGTGGAATGAATAGAAATAAAACCAAAATAAACTCCTTGTAAAAGTGGAATTTGGAGGAGGGCTTAGTAACTAGCATTCAAACTCTGGGCTCTGAAAAATACTGTGAGGCACTCTTTGACTATTTTTGGGAGCTTTGTACATAACATTTTATTGAATGGAATAAACTGTTTACCAGTAGTACAAGTACAAGGCTAAAGCAACACGGTAGCACTTCCAAAAAAAAAAAAAAATCACTGACTTTAGTGCTGTGCTGTGTTGTTTGGAACGGCACAAAATGTACAGGCTTGCATCCTTTCTAAAAAGGTTACTGCATACCAAAGATCCTTATAATAAGGAAATCGTAATGACAAATACAATTACTTCTTTATGAATAATCATTCTTCCGCCACAAAATACATTTCCTCTAGCCAAATGGTTGCCGAGCAACACAGAGATGTAGCAACTCTATCTTTTCTATCAGTTCACGGTGCAGTTATATAGAACAAATCAGTGTAAGAGCTTGCAGAATGTTTTACAAAACGATCAATTGTAGAAGATGTGTTCTAGAATGGCTGTAGAATCTGTAGAATCACTTTAGGACTACTACCCCGCCTATGCCTCCTTGATATTAAGGAACTAGTTTGAAAAATGTCTTATTATACAGTTCTCCAGAATACTGCAGGAGGTTCCATTCACTTTAAAAGGGATTTCCCAATGTCCAGAGGTTATTTTTGTTTGTATGAAATTTTTTGTCTTCATTTTGGCAAGTAGCAGTATAATAAGCGGGATGATGTATTTTCTTCTGGTCATTATTAGAAAATATTTTTCTCATTATAGGAGAATACTTCCCTCCACCTTCAGTGTTGGGCCCTGGGCGGGAGATATTTTCCTGTACTGACCGGCGGACAATACATTATCCCTAACATAATCCAAAAATAATGACTAAGATTGTTTGAATACTAATATAGCATATAAGTTATAGACCTACTTTAAAGCTTATATATATATATATATATAAATAATGCAGCACACTGTACTGGCCAGTTAAATAGCCTATATTACAGTGTTGAAAGTGAGACTGATGGGGTGTTGAAGTTAATGAAGGCATTTGTGCTGTCTCTGTTGTGTGTGTGAGAATTTGTCTACGTAGGAGTCAGTAGACCATGGCCATGGAAGAATATCCTCCTCCCTTGGCTTTCAAGTGAAACTCACTGTTAGTCTTGTTCATAATTGAGCTTTTCCCTCATCCCTCTTGATTTTCTTTTTTTCCCCTACTGTGCTGAATTTTGCTCCAAGACTAAAAGAAAGAGAGCAAAGTGTGTAAATCCCAGACATGGATGGCTTGTTAAAGCTGTTTTTTCATTCCGTGTGTGAGGTCCTCGATGTGCATATTTCTTAGAACTTGGCCTTTGAGTGAGAAGGGCTGTGAATCATTATTTAAAAGATACAAGCCATATTGAGTGTGTGAGTGAGTGTATGTGTGTGTGTGGGGGGGTGGTGGTGGAGGGGACTTTGTATATGTGTGTGTTTTGAAGGGTCTCTGATGAAGTCTTGTCCTTGAGTTTGAGACACACACACTTTTTTTCCCCCATTATTGACAGGGAAAAAACTCCAGCTCGACTTTATAAGGGGGCAGCTGTCTTCATTCAAGGCTCTTTGGCTCATTTGCCTCCGAGAGAAGGCATTGGCTGCTTTATAATGTCTGTGTTACCCAGTGCTCCGATGCTGCATTAATGCCGTGGAGTCTGGCCAAGGGAGAGTGCAGTGCACTTAGTCCTTTATCAACGAAAAGTGAGCTCCCAGAGAGCTCAGTGTGTGTTTTCGTTTCACACGACCACATGACGAGGGACTGCACAGGGCAACACCATGGCATGCAAGCAGAAGTGAATGAGTGGTTGCCTCATCGCCTGTTAAATACACCTTTCCACGGGAGCAAGAGGTCATTGAAAAACCACTTGAGGAAATCTGCTGTAGTGGTCCGTAGTCGCTTACCATGTAGGGCCAAGGGCATTTCATTATCCAAGCTCTATTGCTCTCGGAGGGCAATTTGATTGGTGGTGTCATGCATTTGTGTACTTTTGTATTTGATAGTGCCTCTTGCCATGACCCTTATACTTGGGGGGTGGAGTGGGGTCAGGAATATGAAGAGAATAGGTTTGGGATGCGCAATGCTGCAAAAGCACAAACATTTGAAACCACATAAGTGTTTATTATGTATAATTGAATAGGACCGAAACAAAGCCTTGATGAGCAGGCCCTGATGTCTCGGGCCTCCCCAGATTCTCATTCGCCACTGTGAGTGGCGAAGGAAGAGCCAATGACCTTGGCCTGTGTAGTGTGGCATAGCGGAACAAAAGACCGGCCTTAAAGCACAGCATCATCATCATCATGTTGCTTAGCTACCGTGTAACATGGGACTGAGCAGCATCCAAAGATAGGCGTGGCTAAGTAGAGGTCATCAGTTCATAAGACATTTTGAGACAAAGACTGGAAACAAACAGGACAAAATAGAACACAAGAAATGTACAGAAGCAAAATGTCTTTTTCTGCAGTCCGTGTGTTTTTGTAGTCTAGACCCACTCAGCCCAGATGTGTAAAGTGTAGGAAAAATGTGGGTAGAAATTGTCTATTCGGGATAATTGGAGATAGGTACCTACCTACGGTAAACAACAGCCATAATGGCTTCTGTTGGCTCTTAACACCATCTGCAGAGCAGCTTGGGGGCCTAGGTGTGTGTGTGTGTGTGTGTGTGTGTGTGTGTGTGTTTGTTGGGGGACGGGGGGGTTGTTTGGAAGTTGGAAATGGGCAAGCAGCACATCAGTCGTTCAACCGGCCAGATGCATCAGGACCGTAGGAGGGTTGAGTGAATGCTGTCAGTGAATGTGTCAATAGAGCAGTTTAGAGGCCTCGTCAGAGACAGAAGAGATGCCTTTTATGCTTGTTGTTTTTGCTCCTCTTCCCCACTCTGTGTGTGTGTATGAGAGAGAGACGTGTGCGTGCATGTGTGTGTGTGTGTGTGTGTGTGCAGAGACACGTGCTTGCATACTCAATGAGGGTATGACTTTGCTGCCCCACTGCGTTTTGAGACCCTGTGTTTGTGTATGAGTGTTTTCATGTTTGTGCTGTGGTTCATTTTTGTTGCAGTTTTGTTTTGTTTTGTGTGTGTAGTGTAGTGCAGTGCAGTTCAGTGCATATACATGTGTTGCCATGCTTGTTTTGGATTGTTTAGGGCAGCTCCACTCTCCCTGCCAGTGTGTGTTCATACAGTATGTCAGGCTCAGCGAAAGCATTTGTGTCCTCAACATCAACAGCAAACAGCATGAATAGAAACACAGATGGAGGGATGTGATGGACGACGGATGGATAGGTAGAAAGCTTGGGGGGAGCCATGCTTTTACCATGCTCTGTTGTACTCCTCTCTCTCTCTATTGCACACTCATTCTCTCTTCTTTCCTCTCTCTCTCTTCTCTCTCATTCTCATCACTCATTCCCTTGTTATGGACATGCAAGACGTGTGGGGTCATGTCTGTAAAGCAGGTGACGAGCTCTGTGTCCACAGCAGCCCCCGGTGAGAGACAGGGAAAGAGAGGAGGAGGAGGAGGAGAGACAGTGATTGATGCCTGCTGCTCTCGCCTGGCCCCAAGGTGGCAGGAAGTGGATACGAATGGAGTGAGTTTGTGTGTGTGTTTGTGAGTGTGAAGAGAGAAGCTACATGCATTTCCTGTTTATCACTCTCAGATGGACAGGAACACACTCATCCTATCTGTTGCTGCAGGACACTCTCTCTCACACACACACACACACACACACACACACACACACACACACCCCTACCTGCTTACTTTATCTTAGTCACACATTCTGTGTCTGTCTCATTTTATCCTGTGCACACACACAAATGTGCACGCACACACATGCATACACACACAGCAGCTCAAATGCACTATCCTATCTGCCACAGTCACCTCACCCCCTAGTGCTGATAATGAATCATGTGAACTAGGGCCATGGGAGAGAGTTCAGTGGTGAGAGGAAGACAGATGATGACAGGTGCAATGAAAGAGAGAGAGACAAAAAGAGAGAGAGATGGAGGACTAAAGATGTGCTGGAAATTACTTAGCGCTGTGTTTGTGTGTGTGTGCGCTTGTGCGAAATAACCTTCCACTGTGATTATCAGGCCATCGTGAGCGACGGCTGTATTTTTAAAATGTAAAACATGCACACAACCTTTGCTTGCTTGTAACGAGTATTGTAGAGAGGAGAGAAAATCTCCCCATGCCCACATGCAACCCCCAGCCACACGGGGAGACAGACAGACACACACACACACACACACAAAATAACACTGCCTCATCTGTGACACAAACTGTACCCCACAAGCAGTTCACATATGGGGCCTTAAACACTATGCCATGTCTTTCCCTCCTTCATTCAGTCTTACACTGAGACTCAGACACACACACACACACACACACACAGGCACGTTCACACCGTGCTATGAGCGGTTAATTGCTTTGTGAGTGGAGGCAGTGGAGTGATATTGCATGGCTGTGGGTGTTTTCCTGCCTTGTATATTAAGATAACCCGCCGATGGAATGGAATTGTATTTCCCTGGTGAGTCCGACGACCGAGGTGCCTGCGAACTGATAGTGGATGAGATTTCGCTTTAATGAAGCAAGACTTATTGTGCACAACGCAGCAGAGGCAACAGGATGATGAGTATGTGGGTAGAGGAAGAGGGGACTGAGGGAGGGGGGGGGGGGGTGAGAAGATAGACATGAATGTTGATCTTCAAAAACATGCGTCTGTGGGAAACATGACTGGGTATGTATGGGTGTGCCTGCCCTTTGTGTGTGTGTGTTGTGTGTTCTGAAGCCTCTCTACATGGCAAACTCCCTTGAGGTATTTTTCTAAACAGTGTCTATTTGCACCCTGGGTACGAATAGGCAATAGGGTAATAAAAGGCTATTTACTCCCATACAGTACAAAAAAACCCACAAAAAATACCTCAAACGTTGGTATATTTCTGTCTGTGGAATAGACTTCACAAGAATATTCTTGATAACATTTGCATGGAGGAATCAGGTGTTTGAATCAGGTGTTGTCTAATCTTCCTTCAGTGAATGCATACAATATTTAGTTTGTTAATAATGGTTTGCAACATCGTCAGAAACAATTGACTGAATGGTTGTTTAGCAACCCACAAAACTAAATGAAATTGTCAACCTCTTCAAGTGAAACTGAATGGCTGTAACACAGTGGATAAGGAGGGTGCATGTAGAGCACAGAGTTATGGGTTCAAATCCAGCCTCATTGAACAGAATGTTGTAGTTTTTATTTGTTGTAGTTTTTAACAGTTTTAATGGTATGTTTTTTTTATGGTGATGTCATGGTTAGCTTTACAGGTAATAAGGGCAGTACTCCAAATACATATTACAATCTGAAAAATTCAGTTTTATACTTTAGCGCAAGAAATGTGTGTCCACAGTGTAGGTCTTCTAATATCAGTGGTATAGGTCTTCTAATATTCTTCTTCTAAAAGTCATGGCTAAAAGCCATGTCAAAATCTGTTTCCTTTGAAATTCTTAATGAAAATGCAACAACAATCATATTCATATTGTGCCTTTCAATGTATCCAAGATTTGACTGAGTTGGAGGAAGGAGTTCAGAAACCAAAAATGCCTTGCTGAAAAGTTGTGTTTTAGGTCTGTTATGCACAGGCCCTAAAAAGGGTGCTAACAGATGTAGCACCTGCCTTTTTTCAATTTCAGTCAAGGTTACCAGCAATGTGTGTGTGTTTGTTCATACAGACATTCATAGACTCCTTCTTGAGGCATTTATGGATCTCTCTGCCCTCCCAATAAGATGTCATTCACTGGCCCTGAAAAGCAAACCTTAAAAAAAAGTAAATTGTGAAGGTAAAGAGAAAAGGCACCCTCAAATTTAATAAAGCCAGAATGATCACATGAGGAAGCTTGTGTACCTAGAACCAGAAAAAGGAATGAGAGTGAGAGAGATGTGAAGGACAGGTGAGAGAGGGAGTAGAGATGGCAGGAGAAGAGAGAGACTGAGAGTTTGGGAGAAGCACGAGAGAAAAGCAGCCAAAAAGAGGAGGAGGAGTGTGGGGTGGGATGAGGGAAGAGCTCTGGGCTTTTGTAGGAGACGAGTGCTGGATCACAGTAGGTAGTCTCCACACAACTTAGCAGCACTGGTGTGGTTCACTTTTTTTTTTTGTTGTTTGTTTTTCCACATCCATGACCGACAGTTTTCCTTCTCTTTTTTTCTTCCCATCATGTCTGTACCTCTGTTTTTTTCCTGTACATGTCTGTATCTACACTGCTCTCATATCCTCTCTTTTCTCTCTTTCTCTCTCTCTTTCTCTCCCTTCCTCTCTTCCCCTTATTATGAGTGATTCACAGCCATAGTAACCAGCTCCACTGATTAAAGTCCCCCTGGTCCTCCACTATCCCACAATTCCACAGCAAATGGGCTGGAAGGTCATGCCTCAGTTGTCTGCAGGTCATTTGGTTGTGGTTCAGGTCTACATCTACAGTATGTTTGACACACACACACACACACACACACACACACACAGATTTACCAAATGGGCATGTCTTTTCATCTGCCAGTATTCAACATACAAATACAACACAGAAATATAGACACACTATGACATAGAAGAATAGAATGGAAAGCCTTTATTGTCATTATACCCAGTATAATGAGATTTAAAGCAACTCCTTAAAAGTGCACACAGCCCAAAGTATAAATGTCCCATGTAAAAACTATTACAAAGTATAAATAAGCAGCTGTACAGGAATGCACATGGGGATGGTGTGTCAGAGCGGTTCCCCTGGTTTCACTACAGAAACTCACCCAGATACAAAATCTAACACTCCTCAGAGCATATGGTGACCTCTTTGGGATAGGAACTGTCCCTGAATCTATTTGTTCTGGCTGTTATGGACCTGAAACGCCTGTCAGATGGCAACAGGTTGAAGAGATGGAAAGGGTGGGTATTGTCCTCTAGGATGTTCCTGGCCCTGCTGAGTCAGCAGGAGTTGAAAATGGTGGCAATTGAAGGCAGAGGGCAGCCAATGATTTTTTGTGCGGTGTTGGTCACCCTCTGCAGGCTATGCTAAAAGAATAACCGATGTACAATTTACTTAGGAGACAAGCAGACAAGCACTCACCGTCATATTGTACAACGTACAATGGAAAACACACACACTCATTTCAGTGGGTTTACTGATGCACAACAGCTCCCCCACCCCATCTCTCCATCTCTCCATGCCACCCTCTCTACCCCTCTCTGCTGGCTCCATAATGAGTCTGTACCTGAGAAGAGGCTTGAAAGACTGTGGAAGTGCACTCGTTTAATCTCTTCCTTGTTTCATCTCACGCTCTGTGTCGGAAGCGTTTGTTGCATCAAACTCTTTGATAGGTACGAACGCCAGCCGGATAATCACTCTCTTTAGCACAAGGAAGGAGAGAGAGAGGAAAGGAGAGAGAGAGAGGAATAAGAGTTTCCTCATTTCTATTTTTTTTTGCTGTCTCCCCTCCCTTCCTCCTCCTCCTCCCTAACTTTACTACCACCTCAATCCACCCAGCCCCATGTTTCCTCACCCCTCCCTGACCTCCCCTAATCATGGATGCAATGCTTTGAATACTGATGAGAGAGATGAGGAGTGGGGGGAGGCGTGGGGTGTGTGCTGTATGTGTGTATACTCGTGTAGATGCGACCACGTGTTTGTATCCACACACACACACACACACGCGTGTGTGCTTTCCACATGTTAAAAGTTATGTGTATTAAGCTCCCTTTGCCTTCATTATTGGTAGGCTTTTCTCCATTTTTCCCGACTTGAGGATATTTTCATTTGGTCACGCTGGATTTTCTCTGCAGTAGAGCGCTTTGATCTGGCCCAAACTGGATTGGTCTGCTTTAGACTCCAATGGCATTTGACCTGGACTTGAATGCTTTGCCTCCAATAAGACAAGTAGGATGTGTGCTTAAAACGTGTGTGTGTGTGTGTGTGTGTATGTGTGGTGCGCTTTGGGTTTGTCAGGGGATCAGGCTACCCTGAGTGTGTCTGTGTCTCTGTGCGTGTTTGCTCCCTTTTGTCTTCTTTCAAGAGGTTCTGCTGTCTTCTTTTTTGTTTCCATCCTTCTGTTTCTCTTGTTTTTCTTTTTTTCCCTTCCTAGAATGCCGAGAGGTGCCTGACAGGCCGTTTGATCCCGGAGGGCTCCGACTGCATATGGCGAAAGGGGAGTTTCTCCTTTTTTTATTTTCTCCATCCGTTTCACTTATCGCTCTGTCTTCAGCCATTCATCCCTGTCTGCCACTCTCATCTTTCTCTCTCTCTCTTTCTCTATCTCTCTCCCTCTCTCTCTCCATCACCCTTTCTCTGCTCTCCCTTCTCGCCTATTTCTCTGCTATTTATTGCTTAATCATACTCTTCCCCCATCTCTCCCATCCGTTGCCCTCTCCACCTGTGTTCAGGCCACATGCACCACAGCTCTTCTTCCATCGCTCTTCTGTCACCATCTCTCTCCCTTTTTATTTACCTTTTCTTCTCTCTTTTCTCTTTTTCTATACCTTTTCTTTCTCCTTTTTAATCTGTTTCTTCTTATCTTTTCACTCACTTGCTTTTCCTTTTTATCTTTACTTCTGTTTTGTTCTTTTATTGTTCTTTTTTTTTTCTTCCAATCTGTTTTTCATCCTCATTTCTCCCTCTCTCTCTCTCTCCCTCTCTCTCTCTCTCCCTCCGTCTCAGTGCTGTGCTGTGTGCTGGGAGGTGTAATTGGCTGCTGCTGGGCTGCTGAGGCTCGCTGAGAGAGCGCCTTTAATCTGGAGTCTTGCTCCAAATGCAAAGTGAAGGCTGGAGGCAGCAGGAGACAGCCGGGGATTTCACTTTTACCTTCATACACACAATATCAAGCCATATCTCTCCCTCTCTCCCTCTCCCTCTCTCTTCCTTTCTGTCTCTCTGTGTCTCTCACTCACTTTTGTGTGCCCATGTGTATACGTGTGTGTGTGTGTGTGTGTGTGTGTGTGCGCCGGTGCCCCTGCGTGTCTGTGTGTGTGTGTGTGTGTGCAAGAAAAAGAGGAAAAGAAAATAACCTTGCACACATGTGTTACTCGTTTTGTAATTGTGAGTGTTTTTTCTATTTCTGACCACACCACATGGTTTGAAACAGCCAAAGCCATTACCTGACTGCATGCTCCTGGTGTGGAGATGTGGCCATGTCTGTGTTTCTCTATCAAATCAATTAACTCACTGCAGAGCGGTGAACGCACATTTCTTGTTTTTATTGTCAATACAAATGCATGTAGAATTCAATAAACTGTGTACAGTGAGAGAAGATAGGATGTGTGCCCATATACTTATACAACACATATACAGGGAGAGAGAAGGGGTGGCCATGAGAAGAAATTAGTGTGTGTGTGTGTGTGTGTGTGTGTGTTGGTGGCTTTCAAACTGGTGCTATGAGAGCAGTAATTAGTTCTGTAGATCATTACGTTAATCACAGTCCAATAGTGCTCCCACTATCATGTGCTGCACATTACCTGTGAGCATGTGTGTGCGCTCCACTGCCTGTGCTCATTGCCTGTGTGTGTGTATGTGCGTGTGTGTGTGTGTGTGTGTGTCTGTATGTGAGAGAAAGAGAGAGAGAGAGAGACTCTGTCTTGCTTGTTTCTCTCTCTCTCTCCTTCTCTCACTTCTGTCTTTCACTGTTTTTCTCTCCTCCTCCCCCTCTATGTGTCTGTCATTCTAGCCTGCCTGTCTCAATTCAGTAACCTTTATTGGCATTTCCACTCCAAAACAAACTGTTCTCAAAGCACTTAATAGTACTATAATTTAGAAAGCTTTAAATATAAATTATCATATCACAGTACGTGCAGTATTGGTCTAAAAATGTGTTTCTCTCTCTCTCTCTCTCTCTCTCTCCCCTCTCCCCCTCCCTCCCTCCCTCCCTCCCTCCCACTGTCTCGTCTTAGTCCTGTCTTAACCATGGCTTTGTTGTTTTGCATCCCTATCTTCCCTGTTCTCTCTTGACGAGTGTGCATGTTTTCCTTTTATTTATAGCCTAGCCGTCCATCAGATGATCAGACCTGAATTAAAGTGCACACACACACACACACACACACACACACAGACTTGCACATGCACTTGCACACAGATGAACAAACAATTATATTTCAATAACATAGGAACTCTCTCTCACTCTCTCTCTCACACACACACGCACACACACACACACACACATACACACATACACACACCTCTTTGTATTCCCATCATTATCTTAGGCAGAGTGGTATGCAGATTGAGCATATGGTCGCATGTACCACACGGCCGGGTAGCCAAGTGGATGCTAGCCATAACACAGCCTGATCCAACACATCAACACCAGCCAGGGGTAGAGGGGGAGGAGGAGGAAGCTCTTGGTTAGAGTGTCTAGATCCTGTCTGTGAGTCTGAAAACTACTTTTTAGACTTCTCTCTCTATATATAGATCTATCTCTGTGTCTTAAACAGTACTCCCCATGAAAATGTTTGTTTGGCACTTTGTTTGGCGACACAATAAGAAGAACGGGCTCTCTTTAATTGATTTGAAAAGCATCCATCTACTGAACATATGCTGTTGTTGTTATTGCACGTGTTGTAAATGTTGTGTTAATGTTTTGTTTGTTTGGTTTTGCCTATGTTTTAGACTGATTTCCTGTTCTTACATTAAGCAAAGTGTTTCAGTTCAGTCAAGTGCAATCCCAAGTTGTCAGGTCAAGTGTCTATCTATGAAGGCCTACATCATTGCACAGACATTGCATGACTTAGGTAGAATATGATTGTTTGGACAGAAGCTGACAGAAACGACAGAAAGTCTATTTTCAAGAAGAAATCCAGTGTGATTCAGTCCATAGCCCTGTTGTTTGAGGTCACCGACAACTGTCTGTAGGGGAAAAAATTAGAAAACTTAATACAACACAGACGGAATTGCAAACTGGCAGCTTACGTTAACTGAATGGGGCATAGGAAAATGAAATTCAAAGTGAGTTTCTGTGCCCCATTCGGTTAGTGTTCGTTCAAAGCGAGTTTCTGTGACCCATTCGTGTTAGTGCCAGTTTGCTATTCGGTCTATGTTTTTCTCATTCTCTTCCTACCAACATCACAAGGTGACCTCCAGCAACAGGGTTATGGATCGATTCACACCGGATTTTAAACTTTAACCCCCCCACATGCTCACAAAATGTAATGCAAAAATCAGGGTGAGTGTGTATGTCTGTCTGTCTGTCTGTGTTCACACATGGGAACACACACTGTCTTACATGTACCTCTTCTTGACATGGATGAATTGAAGTGGTGATTGGCAGGCAGTATGCATGCACACACACACACACACACACACACATACAGAGACAGAGACAGAGCATTAGGGACATCCAGACTGTGTGGATTGTCATGGTAACCACTGGTCACTGAGGGCAACCTCTCTTCTACCATCCCTCTCTCCCCCCAGGTGCCAGGCTGAGGGGATGGAGTGATGTGGTAGGGAGGGTAGAGAGAGGGAGAAAGAAAAAAAGAGTAATCCCCTCCTTTCTCTAAGAGGAGTCTACACACCATAGTGATGCATGAGGTCACTGACTGGGTGAAAGGGACTTAAACTTTCTCCATCCACTGACACACACACACACACGCACACCTACAATTCTAAAAGGTCATTCTTGGGGGGAAATAAATGTGTTTGTTGTGTTCCCTTGGCTCCTATTACCCTCTCATTATCACCTCTCTCTCTCTCTCTCTCTGCTGTTTCTCTCGCTCTCCTTCTCCTGCCTCCCCTCCGTCTCACTCCATACATTCATTTATCTTCTGATACTCTCTCTCTCATTCATGTCTCAATTTGTCTCTCACAATGGCCCCATGTCATCATTACTGCTCTGTCCCACTGTGTGCTGAGGTAAGTACCTTAGTCTTTGGCTAACTGCATCTTCAGTCTCTCATTCTCAGCATAGCAAAGCAGGCCCAGAGTACAAGTATGTGTAAGCTTGCTTTGGCAGAGCAGGGGTGGGGGGTCATACACTCTCATGAAGAAACCAATGCGCTTGACACGCTCTGTGAAACTGTGAGTGTGTCTTGTGGATTTTACAATCTATCAGAAAATCATTTTTAAGGAAAGATTTGTATTCTCTTACTTTAAACACATACACATATACAGACAGACACACACACACACATTCTCCATCTACCATATTCTCTCATTCACAGTGTTACATAAACACTGTGTGAGTGTGAGTGAGAGCTTCTGTCTGTCTCTCTCTCTCTCTCTCTCTCTCTCTCTCGCTCTCACTCACTCACTCACTCACTCACTCACTCACTCACTCACTCACTCACTCACTCAC
Source organism: Tenualosa thibaudeaui (assembly GCA_027481765.1). Lineage (NCBI taxonomy): Eukaryota > Metazoa > Chordata > Actinopteri > Clupeiformes > Clupeidae > Tenualosa > Tenualosa thibaudeaui. The sequence continues at coordinate 1,361,933 of JAIFZK010000024.1, forward strand.
TCACACACACACACACACAGTCTCACACTCACACATAGACATGCTCTTTCAGTCTCTGTCTCTCAGGCTTGAGTAGTGGTGTCTGAGACTGCCCATGAGTAACAATCAGGAAATGCATCCCATTAAAAATTCCATCAGACCAAGCAGTTGATGTTGCTTGGTCATTTTGTTTACATATCTGTGATTTACATTCTCTTCAACGTTTTCATTAAAATGCAAAAGATCCCCCCATCTCCCTCTCCCCCATCTCTTACACTCTGCTCTTCAATCTCCCCTGTTCCTCAACCAATCTAAAATGATCTGGACTTTTAAAGCTTGGCCATTTTTGTACTCTCCTCTCAGTCATTTTCATTTCGTGTTTTTCTCTTTCTTCCCCACTCCTTTCAGTCTTTTTTTCCCCTTGATGATGTCTAGATCTGCATTCACTTAGTCTGGTGGATGTGAATGGACTGTCAGATGCACACACACACACTTCCAAGGTCAAAGGTTAACAATGGGAGATTACAGCAGCACTCTGACAAAACACAAAAAAAATCTCCTGGCTTCCAAAACATGAAAACACATAAAATAAAACACTTTATTGAGGTGACTAAGGGCCTAATTTGCTGAGAAAGAAAACAAAGATGGAAAGAAACCATGCCTTTATGTTTCTTCTTCACTTCACCATTTTCCTCAGTTACAACAGTGCTTTGAAAACAGTAATTCAATCCATTAACCTAATAAATGCAATCACTAATGACACAAAGAAATCCTGACTGCTTTAGTGCAATTAGTCTGCAATAGGATTAAATAGATATTTTGCGTGAGGAGCATTAGATATGCGAACTGCAAAATGAGGCTAATTGCATATAGTGGGACTCAAGAATGGAAATGCACCGTGTGTAAAATTAAACCTTGCATTGTTTGGTAGGCCTAATGAGGGATGCATCTGAGCAGTCTAATCCTTTGTTCTAGTCAGCCAGTAACGGCTTCCATTTCAAACTGTGTTTCCTTCTTTCCTGTCCAGTGCTCTCTGGAAACTTTATAAGTGATGGTCCCTGAACAAGATGTGTCTGTGTGCGTGATGATAATTGTGTGCACAGCTATGTGTGTGTGTGAGAGAGAGAGAGATCTGTGTGTCTGTCAGGGGTGATCAGGCTGACAGTACACACCTCCACACAGTCTGCAGTGGAGAGGAGGGAAGTGGAGTTGATGGGGGCGATAGTCCTAGTCTTTCACCGCCACCACAGTGTGCTAATTAGACATATCTTCGGCGGACGACAAATTGGATAAATATGCGGACGGCGAGTAGTGTGCAGCGACGTGAATAATAATCCACATCATTACGCTATCACCTGCCGACGGCCACTCCATTGTGGCGGCGCGCCCCCTCATCAGGTTGTGCTCACTGTCGAGATTAGCCCTGCGTGCTCCTCTTCAGGATAGAAGCTCATTCTGCCTGTCAGAGCCACAGCAAACACCCATTTGAAACGCTATAGTGAAACTATGCAGTGAAACCAGTGCAGTGGCAACAGCATATAGTGTTACGTATTGAACATGGACTATTAGAGTCTTTGTAGTAATGGTTGTGTGGCAGGTCAGGTAGAATGTGTGTTTTTAATGGTTTGTTTGGTGTTTTTTGTAGTGAGTCCATTTTTAAGAATAACTCCTGTAGCTTGATGTTTTGTTGTCTGAAAGCTTTTGTTTTGGAGCTATTCTGCGTAGTGCGTAGAAAGATGGGGCATAGAGTGTGATTGTGCTTACATTTTGGAACACCAACGAGGCGAGAATTCAGCTAGTTTATCTACCTGTCAAGATGGATTGAAAGCAATTTCATTGAATTTATTTGGTAAAACTAGCGGGGTAGTTTATTAGCACTGCTAGAAGTGCTAAGTGTTATGTGGTGACAATACAGTCAGCAATATTGTCACGCTGTAAAGATTTTGTGGTGCAGTGCATGTTCTGGATGGCTAGTTGGAGTAACACTTGTTTTTATCCACCCCTCATATGACACCTAAAGCCACCTAAAATAATTTGGAGATAGAACCAAAATTAATAATCTGATAAAAAGGATACCTCAAGTAGTGGTGAAAAGTTACTGTTGTTGTAAGTGTTGAGTGGTGGCCAGTGGGCTCTCAAATGAGGAAGCCTTAGAGATTAGATCTTTTAGATGTATGCTTTCTTCCACAGTCCACTCACCATAGGGTACTGGTTGGATTTCTGCACATACATGACACAAATAGAATGTGTATTTACCAATGTGTGTGGATGTCTCTGTTAAGGCCTTTTATATGGTCTTTGCTATACATGTGTCCACACAACTGTCACGTAACCGTGAGTGACAGCTGCATGTTTGTTGTTGGGTATATATTTGATACCCAAAATAGGACATGACTGCATTTGAAAAGCCGTCGTAATAATCACGGATACACACACAGAGACACATAAACACACACACCGAAAGAAGCAAAATTTTATTCTATTATCAGGTGAGAAGCTATTATGATCAGAGCGAGCAGGCAGGAGCATCGGCAGCGCGGGTGATTTGGCTTAGGAGAGATACGGAGACGCCTAATCCACAAGACGGAGTGCTGCAGAGGAAATGAGGGGGCTGTGCCGCTGCACTCTGTGGCCGATAAAAGCCATGACATAGAGCTTTGGCGTTGTTTCGCCCAGGAGTGTACCTCTTTGTAATAACTTCGCTCTCACTAACTGTCCGGGCTCTTTAAACACACACACACACACGTCGGGACTGCAGAGGAAGTTTGTTTTGAGTCTGAGTTGACTAAAATCAACTCCCCACACATAAATCATTGTTTCCATCCTCACACCACAAAGGCTGGTGTGTGAGTGTGAGTGTCTTCAATTGTTTCAAAGGAGTCATTGTTTTTTTTTTTTATTTGTTTTTTTTTTTTATAGTTTTTGACCTTTAAAGTTGACACGTTCTTACTGATTTCATAGTGTGTGGGGTAGGTGTGTGCGTGTGAGTTTTTAAATTTTTTGTGTGTGGGCTATATGAGCTTTGTGTACTGTATTCGAGTGTGTCAGTGTGGTGAGTGGTGTTTGTCAGACCTCCATACGTCCGTCACCTCTACCCACAGGCGAAGTGGTCACGGCGGGAGTCTGTCTCTCCTTTCCCAGAGTGCCAAGGGGCGCTGGCGTGGCAGCAGCCTGCGGTAATATTTAGTCATAAAAATAGAGGTGGCGCGGCGGCGATGATATTTGCCAAGCGCCCCAGCGATTACACCCTGCCTGTTTGCTCGCCGCCGAGGAACCCAGGTTGTGATGAGAGGCGGGTGGAGAGTTATTAAAAGAAGAGCGTTTAGCCAAAGCAACACGCATGCACCACCTCCACCTCCCACCCCACTCCCCATCCCCAGCAGTTCTCCAAGCCCTCCACCCCCCACTGTTAAGCAAACACAGAGGTGGCAGAAATAGTAAAGCAGGTGGGAGAGAGGGATGGAAACTGAGAAACAATCAGGGATTCAACTGATTACATTTGGTGTATTCAATACCTCAATTTACTGTCCAAGGTAACCTAAAGGGAAGATGATGTAGTGATGCCCTCTCACTATGTGAAAACAACAACATCCTTTTGACACCCTGCCTCCTCCTTAAACAACAACAGCAACAACAATGCCAACCAACCATCCAGTGGAGAAGATCCTGTGAAAAGACCAACATTGATGATATATGTCTACATATATATGATATATGTCTGCTGTCTGTCATATGTTTGGCGTCCTGTAACAAGTGCCTGCGATTGTGCTGCAAATCCAACTGCCTCATAGGGGACAATAAAGTTACCTACTAATACTACATGGTATGAAGGGGGCCATCCACATCAGATCCCACATCTGTCACATGACCACTCGGGTCCTTTGGGTATTCAAAGGCTCATCAAAGACTCACCTGTGGTCACGTGACCAAGCTCTACCAACACAGTGAAGAAACGCTGCAGTTGCAGCATGAAAGCTTTTTTCAAGTTAACGCAAGTAAGCACCCTCAGTTTTCTCTTTAAAGCCACATTGTGTAACTTTTTAGGTTGTCAATAAAAAAAATAGTATGTACAGTATGACCTCATTAATTAGAAATGATCTCCATCAAAAAATCACGGTGTTCAGGTAGGCTTTGTATTCGGCATTTATATATACATTGCACTGGCATAGCCAAGACTTGTTGATTGCCATGTTGTGCCACCATCTTGAAACTACAGACCCTGCCAGAGGACAACCAGGTAAATACAGTTCCGTCTTTTGCGTTTACGTTCATTGGCAACGTGAGTGGAAGCTAGGCACAAACTCACAGGGAGATTGCAGCGAGGGAGAACTGATCAAGGGTGCACCTATTTGAAGAGATGGATGATCATATATATTATCGGACATATGACAGGCACAATCTGTCACCAAGAAAACGGAAAAAAGAATACGAGCAAACACTGGAGTGGCTTTTCCCAAATGAAAGGAGCTAATGAGGGAAAGGAACTTCCAACACGACACAAGGTTGGCTGCTTTCATCTCGACAGGTAATTCAAACAAACTAAATTGAAAGTCTTGTGTTGGTGGATGCCATTACATTGACGTCTCTCCATATGTCTATGCTCTGCTGTCCATAGAAGGAAATGAGCACTGAGAAAAGGGGCGGGCTGAAGAATCCTATTCAATTGTTTGTGGTATACCACCTCACCGCTAGATGGGAGAAAAAATTACACAATGTGGGTTTAAAGAACCAAGCAAACACTCACTTTCTAATAACTGTCTCAGTATAGTTTAGTTCTTTTAGTACCATGTGAAATGGCTTCACCCTGCTCCCAGTAGTTTGTGGCTGGGACTTGGCAGGAGAAGTAATTAGTATAATAGAAATCACTATTCAAAAGTTTCCTGAGGGAACCTGAAGACACAAAAGGAGATTAGGCCTGTCAAGGCTACTAGAACTTATCATGGCAGAACAAAACCTGTGCTTGCATTTAGATTAGCAATCTGTGCAATTAGTGACATCACTGTGGCTGCATACTGTGATGTGGTGTTCCATATCATTAACGTGAAACACATCAAGTGTGTGCCAACCCAATAGAGGTTTAGGTGAAAGTTGGTGAAAAAAAAAAGATCTCATGTGGCTGTGAAGGAACGCTGGAGAGACACGAGAAATCATTAGTGAGGTCAGAGAACCAGAGCCTTGTACAGAAAGAAAAAAACAATGCATGTGATATGGTGTTACATTGTAATTACATTGTTATAACAACTTGTATAATGTCTTGAGCCATAGCCTACTTCTGAATTAAAAAGAAGCTCAAGGTTATAATTTATGTTTGTGACTGTAGAAACATTATTTAACTGCAGTGTATGCTGACTGCGAAAGTACATGTGGAAGAGAGGAGAGTTTAATACTGCAGGATAGTGTTTTTTGGAGGCAGAGGGTGCTGCTTGGGGTGGATGAGTATTGTTGGCGGTTACGGAACTGGCCGGCCGCTTTGCTTTCCTGACGCTTGAAGGTCGCAATGCTCGGCCAGCTTGAAAAGCTGCTTGGTCATTCCCGCGCGTGCTAATAGAATTAGCGTGCCATCTGTTAGCTCCTGGTGTGCCAGCTCGGAACCCCTGCTAATTATGATATAATATCAGAAGCAAACGACAGACGACTGTTTAATATTCCCCCTGCAAAACACACCAGGGGTGGGGGTTCGATGAGCGGCTTTTGGAAGAGGGAACAGGGAGAAAAAAGTAGGAAGAAGGAAGGAGAGAAGGATAAATAGATAAGGAGAGCGATCAAGGAGGGTGGGGTGGACATTAGGGAAGGAGTGATGGTTGAAGTAATAGAGGCAGAGTGAAACAGAGACATAGAGGTCTACAGTTTACGGGCAATAATGGTGGGGCATAGACACAGAAAGAGTGAAAACTACTTGTTCTTCTCTCTCTCTCTCTCTCTCTCTCTCTCTCTCACTTGCCGCTAATGAAGCAGCGAGCCTTGTAAGCTTATGTCACACTCAAGCCTTCGAAATATGTTTAGAGGCTTAACCATGTTGCCAAGCGACTGTTGCCTGGGATGACTGGTCCTTCATTGCACACAGGCGGCAGTTGCAGTGCCAGAATGAAAATGCTCCCATAAGAATGTCTTGACAGCCTCCTCAATATTGAGTCCCATAGATGTTGAATGATTTGTTGTTGAATCGTTGTTTGTCTATTTTGTCTTTTACTTAGAATTATGTTTTTATATATGTTTATATTTAATAGTATCTCCCTTCATGTCTATTATTTAGTACTACTGGGCCAGTAGTAACTTGATTAGGAAAACTCCATGTTTTCTTGTAACGTGGTACTGAAGGAAAACAATGATAAGATTTTGACTGAGAGCCAGTGATTTCTTCAGACCAGATTTTTCCCTACTGGAAGCTGCTGCTGACGTCTCCTTTTCCTCTCTGACTGATGTGCTGTATCTACTGCTGAGGGATGGGAAAGGTCACGCCCTTTTCCTGCAGCTCAGGTCACAGCAAACCATAGCGTATTTACCCAGAGTTTGTCTCCGACATTCGCTTTTATCGGCGGGCTGCTTTGTCTCCCCGGCGGTGTTTAATGAACGACCTTGCCACAGTCGCTTGCTCAGCTGGTCAGCCGGACGACGGGGTTGGTGGATTCGTTGTAGATGGAGAGCCCTCGATGCTGCTAGTCTTCGCTGATGAAATGGATGCCACCACGTCCCATCCCTTGCTCATCGCTCTGTCATCCTAACGAGCACCTGGGCCACGCACCATCCCTCACGGCGACACGACAGGTGTGCCGCCATTGCCGCGAGTGACAGAATGAGTCTGTGGCACAGCCCAGTAACTTTCCACTCAGCAAGGTTATTTTTTTCTCCTCGCAACCCCCCCCCCCTTCCTCCCCTTTGTGTTTGTTGCTTAAGGAGCATCGCTGTAATGACAGCCATGACACTGAGGTGTTGTCAACTGTCGCCGCGTTGCATCAGGGTTACTACTATATTACCAGTAGTGTGAAAACAGCCCAGAGGATTTCATTTCATCCGCATTAACTGTCATTTTTCGCCTTTAAACGCTGCCAGTGTGACACTTCTGCATGCTAAGTAGTGTGGAGTTTGTTTTAATGTGCATGTTAAAGATACTTTCAGTTCTTTCTCTCTCTTTCACACACTTACACACACTCTCTCTCTCTCACACACACACACACTTTCACTCTCTCTATGATGTGATGAGAGGATTATGACCCCTTAGGCACACACCTATGAAATGTCTGGATTGAGTTGTAGGAGTAAATTTGCACGGATCCGAGCCCGCTGATTGGTCTATTTCCCCCGAGGTGGAGACCCCCTGCTTGACAGGATGTGAGGCCGTAGCCGTCTGTCAGGTGCCTGTCTGTAATTTGTGATTACAGCACAAGCGGAGGGGTGGCAGAGATTAATTCAATCCAATGTGCAAATCTGATTGCCTGCATTTGCATATTAATGAGAAAAATTTCAGGGATGTTTTTCTCCCCTCTTTCTCTCTCTCTCTCTCTCTCTGTCCTCCTCCTCCTCCTCCTCTACCTTTTCCTTTGAGCAGGTGGCTAAGCGGAAGTTTAAAATGGGCAAAAATTTTGATATTTACCACTGCCGTGTCTGGCGATCGGAGGTCAGTGTCTGCTTGTGCATGCATTTGCATAAATCTGCATATGGAATGAGCAAGACACATCGGGAAAATTGTTTTTTTTCTGCTCTCAAACCTGTCCCAGTCTTTCGCTTCTGATCTTTTTGATGTTTTTTTCACAGTGAAAAGAGAGAGAGTTCTCTCTTGAACGTTAACATGTTTCTGAAAAAGTTTAGGGATGTCAAGAGAGGATTGTTTGTGTGTGTGTGTGCGTGTGTGTGTATACACGTTCACCTGTCCTCTGAATGACTACTCTTTGAGGGTAAAGATGAGTCGCTCAGACATAACCCACTCTGCTTTCTATGCTAATGACCCATCTGGGTCCTTTTTCGGGAGTGGCTAACGTCCCCGACTGAAACGCTTTCCCTCCGTGTGCCACACAGGAATGCTAAGTGTGGCTTAGCTACAACTGTGCTCATCTGTTCCTGGTGCCAGACCCTCCAGCTCTGCTGCTACTCACACACACACTCGCTCTCCAGGTGTGCTGTGTTCAGCGTAGCCCTGAGGTTTCCTGCTGAATAGTAGAGAACAGCTGCTCTGCCTCCCTCTGTTCCTGCACCTATCACTCACAGAGAGAGAGAGAACGTGAGAGAGTGAGAGAGAATGGAAAAGATAGCGAGGGTGGGAGGCTGGTAGGATTTCAAGCAGTATCCGTAGATTACTTTGGGGTTCAGTGATGTTGCACACAAAGTTAGAATTTGTGTTGTCTTTCTTTGCGTTTGTGTACCATAATTCTCTTCCCGGAGAGTGATGGTCTGTGGGGCACTTCTGTTGGTATATTAATATATTGTATGTTGCTATTTGATGGGGTTGTGGTGGGTTAGTGCAAGTAGTTTGTTTTTGGGTGTATCAGAGTGGCAAACTGCTTCGATGCGCCGCTGGTTGCAATCCAAGACTGCCAGCTTGAACGTCGCGATTGATCGCCATTGGCTGTGGGTCCTTTGTCGGCATGGCTCCCTGCCCAGGGAGGGGCCAGTCTTTTTTTTTTTTTTTTTTTCCTTCCTTCTACGGGCGGCCGTGGCTGGCGGTTAAACGGCATGCTCCCTTGTAAAGGTTGTCTGCTTCTTAAATGCTGTCGCTGTTATTGATGTCTCTCTCTCCCTCCCTGTTTCTTTCCCCCTTTCCTCCCATCCCTCGGTCCCTCCCTCCCTTCTTCTCCCCCTCCTGGCTCCTCTTCTCTCTCATAGCTCTGTGCAGAGATATGCTGGATGGCCCTGGTTTAAATTCAATTCCCCAACACAAGCTGTTTATTAAGGTGGCAGAGTGGGGATGTGTTCCAGTCGGTTGGAAGGGAGGAGGAGGAGGAGAGGGAGGAAGGGACGGAGGGAGGGAGGGGGGCAACAAGAGGTGAGATGATAAAGCAAATTAATGTCCTCCTCTCACAGACTTCTGCACTCAACTGCCCCCCCCCCCTCCCGACACACACACACAACACACAACACACACACACCCTCTTGTTCCAGGCCCCCATGCTGTTTAGCAAGCAAGAGGAGAGGGAGAGGAAGAGAGAGAGAGAGTGCGCCGCTGTAAACATGGCAACCATTGCTAACGGCGATACAAATCACCGGGAAAGATAGGAGCATGGGCAGACGGGCCAACCGCGGGCGAGGACACCACAGCCAGGCACGCTGTCAATCATTAACGTCAAGGAGATATTGGTGGAAAAAAGAGAAGAGATATTTCCGCCTGCTCTACCCATCTCTTCTCTAACAGATAGTGTGGTGTGTGTGTGTGTGTGTGTGTGTGTGTGTGTGTGTGTGTGTGTGTGTGTGTGTGTGTGTGTGAGATGTCCTCTAGACCTAGAATGAGTGTGTCTCAAACTCATGTAGCCTCAATTGTTCCAGAGGGCATTCTGAAATTCACAGTGTGCAGTGTCAACACGAAGCTTTCCTTTTCTTTTTGTTGCTCCAAACACATCTTTTTTTTGTTTGCTTCTTAGAACATGGAATTGCTTCCTGTTGCTTCAGGTAAAAGTGTTTATCTGGAAATAATGGCTTGCTCTTCCACTGCTTCCAATGGAGCAATTTCACATCATTATTGCTGATTGTATATGTAGTCTGTAATGTCAACAATTGCAGAGAACAATGTGGTCTGCCCTGTGGCATTTGGGTTATTGGTTTTATTGCAAATTGTCTTGGTACGGCATGTCCTTCTTTTCACCCCATTCTTTCTTGTCTTCCCTTCTTCTCTGTTCATCTTTCCTTAAGCACTGGTCCCCTCTTCTCTTTTACTTTCCTTTGTCAACCATTATTTTCTCTCTTCTCTTTACCTTCCTTCTCTCACATTTACATTTACAATAATGTATTTAGCAGACATTGCTTCCTATTCCTGTCTCAGTTGTGACTTCGTGACAGTTTGTGACACTTTCTTTTTTTCTTTCTTTCTCTCTCTCTCTGTCTCTCTCTCTCTTTCAGCCTGTTAATGAGTGCTAATTGGTGCTCGGCAGGAGACACTTGCCTAATATACCCACCCCATCACCCCCCATCCCCTTCCCCCCTGCAGTTACAACTGATGGTCAGGGAAGGAGGGAGAAAGAGAGAGAGAGAGAAAGAAGGGCGGGGAAGGGTGCTCATGTTGCTCACGCACAAACAGCCTGTCCAGGATGGGTTGTCAGGAAGCTCAGCCAATCGGCCAATAAGGCACCCACTAATCCATTGGTATATGTGTGAATGGGCTCTGTGTCAGTGTTCAGTGTTTTTGCAGAATTGGTTGCTCTAAGATTTATCAGTTGTGTGGAGACATTTTTTCATGCAGCTTTATTCCTTTTTTTTTTTTTTTTACCTCCGCCAAGCAGGTAATGTTTCCGCCGGCCTCTATTTGTTTGTCTGTCTGTGTACGAAATAACTTGAAAAGTATTGCACAGATTTGAATGCATTTTTCAGACAATGTGGGTATTAGGACAAGGAACAGATGATTACGCTTTGGTGGTGATCCGGAACACCGTCTGGAATTTGTATTGCGTCAGTGACCCTATATTGCCTTAGCAGAGGTCTGCGCTCTGAATTTTTCCTTAATTTTTAAAAAATTTACTCTCAGTCTCTACATGTCTGTTACTTATTTGGAGACAGAGACCTTGCTGTTGCACAAACGGGATTGAAGCGGGGTACAAAGATGCCAGCCACGACGTCAGACAAAACTGAGGGAAGACGCCAAGCTATTTCAGGAATTCTATCGATCCCGACATTACGATCTCTCAGGCCTGGCACTTACAACACTGTGCCTCATTCAGCCTTTGAGAAATGAATTGCTACTTTTGTAAAGCTACCCCTAAATCTCTTTATCTCCTTTCTTTTTTTGCCACACATCCACACATGAGAGTTTATCCCTCCTTTAACACTTTCGACACTCTTCCCTCTCTCTCTCTCTCTTCCTCCCTCCCTCTCCCTCTCCTCTTAATCCATCTTTCTCCTTGATGACCTAGTGAGACAGTGTTAGGGTATTTTCTTATTATATGAAAATAATTGATTAATGGCCCAATATGTGCACGTCAAAGGTCTCTCTCCATCCCACATATAGAATATCCTTCCTCCCCCCACTTAATGCTTCCATCTCTCCCTCCTTCATTCTCTCCCCCCACACACCGATCGCCTCCCATCTGACAGCCTAGCTGAGTTACATCCTCAATATTCCCTGTAAGCGCTTGCTGTGTCTCTCGAAAATGAGCAGTGAAGCCAACAGATAGATGATAGACAGACAGACAGACAGACAAGTATATGGATGAATGGATAAACAGAAATGGATGGATAGACAGATGGACCAAGGGAGAAACAGAGAGAGTGATGTGGTTAGAATGGCTGGTGTTCCTGTGAAGGCTGTGTGTGCTCACACTAACAGGCAGCTATACTATAGGTAGCCTCCTGGAGGAGAATGGTGCTCACACTAACAGGCAGGTACTATAGGTAGCCTTGTGGAGGAGTATGGTAATTGGTCTTCATACAGGCAGATTGTTGGCTAAGTAGGCAGGCAGGATGATGAAAGTAACTCTAGCATCTGCACACACACACACACACACACACACACACACACACACACGCACACACACAGACACAGCCCTTCTCCAGTAATGAGCCTCTCTCCATTTGCTGCCTTTGCTACATCCCATGCCGAGTGGGATTTGGCTGGGAGGGAGAAGGAGAGGGGGAGAGGAGGACTGGGAGGAAGAGGAGGAGGAGGAGGAGGAGGAGGAAGAGACTAATGTGCATGTGAAGTGGCCGCTCTGTTTGGCCTCCCCACTCATCTGAAGTTGCCGCGCATGGTGCTATCTACCCATCTCTCATTTCCTCCTTGTTTCAGACTCAATTTTCCCCCAAACACACAGCATCAGCACCCAGCTCCAGCCAGCATCTGCCACCTCACTCAGACACACATACACACACACACACAGTCAGACACACGCACACACACACACAGTCACACACACAAGCATACATTGTCCTCCTCTCCGCTTTTCTCTCTCACACACACACAATTACATCCTCGTATCCATGCAGACACAAAAAGGGGTCAGTTTTGCAGTTTGTTGTTTCAACTTTTTGCAGTTTGTTGTTCCAACTTTTCTTTCTCCCTCCGTCCCTCTTTCTCTTACTTTCCCACCCCCCTGCCACACACACACACACACACACACACACACACACACACACACCCTTGTCCAATCTGTCTGATTATATGACACTCTCTGAGTCATTGTCTCGTCCTGTCTCTCCCCATATGTCTGTCTCTGTGTCTGGCTGCTAGCCTGTCTGTCTTTCTGTCTGTCTGTCAGTCAGCAGTCAGTCTGCTTTGGCCTTCTTCTTCTTCCTATTTATCCAGTCGGCCCTACTGTTTCTGTCCTGAGGCTCTCTCTCTCTCTCTCTGTGTGTGTGTGTGTGTGTATCTGTCTGTCTGTCTGTCTTACATGTCATTATATTTCAAATTCAGTGACAGGGCAAGGCAAGGGAACATCCACTTAAAGTCACTTACAGTTGCTTTTAGAGTAAATGGGGTCAGTGTTTTTGATAAAGGGCCCATCAAGTCTAGCAAAACAAATAGATACACCATGTCAATAGCTAAAGTTTTTTGGTGCAGAAGATCATTCAGACCAGGAACAGCAACTATAAAGATAACACTGGCCTAGGACAGCAAAAGTCTCTCCTCATGTCAATGAATGTATTGGTTTCCACTTGGCTGTCATGTTCATGTACTTGAAATTAACAAAAAAAGAAAAGCACTGGATCTTGGGTTAATTGAATGTGACCGGCTGTTCCTGGTGCTGAGCCCGATAGTGTAATCTTAGTTGAACAAGATCAGTGCCAATCCCCTCCCATACACACATCACTTGCACCAGTACAGGTCCCCGCAGCCACGCAAGGCCTTGCCCATAAGGCTCCCTGTGCCCCTGTCTGTCTCTCTGTCCGTCCGTCTGTCCGTCTGTTTGCCTGTCCATCTGTCCATCTGCCCCTCTCTGTTTACACCTAGGCTTTTTTGGTCATCTCTGTATCTCCTTGTTTTGTTTGTTTGTTTTCATATATGCCCTTTTCTCAACTTCAAACTGTGAGACTGGCACGCCTTTAAAGATTTGGTGGGGCAGCGGTGCCAAAACAGATGGTATAGAGAGATAAAAGAGAAAGTGCCTCATAATGAAAATGAATGATAGATTAAATGATGCCAAAAGAAGTCAGCAGACCTGAAAGTGGAGGTAGTGTTAAGGAACATTAAGGAACATTATGTAATTTGTTACTCTCTCTCTCTTTCTCTGTTCACACTCCATACCTCTCTCCACACCTATCCTTCAAACTCTCTTCCTGCTTTACTTCCTTCCCCCTTTTTATACTCTATCACTTCTTCTCTCTCTCTCTCATTCTAGCTTTTCATCTCTCCATACTGTTTCCTCATTCTCCCTCTTCTCTTTCTCCACCCCCACTCTCTCTCTCTCTCTCTGCTCCCTTTTTCCCAGCAGCAGATGGTTGGGGTTGAAGGTGGACAGGTAACAGACGACCCTGTGTCCCACCTGACCAAACTGGTCTTGCCCTGGCCAGCCCTGTTCTTCTACTCTTTCCTCCCTCTCTCTCTCTCTCTCTCTCTTTTGCTTCTCTCTTCTTCTCCTCTCCTCTCTCTCTGCCGGCTGCCCCCAGTGGTGCCAGCCTTCTGGCTGCAGCAGATGGTGGATGGGATCGGGCGGAGACGTCCTCTAACCTGGGACTCCATCCAGACCGTCCTCTGGCCTAATGGGCCTGGACCATGCTGTCATCTCTGAGTGTTTGTGTGTGTGTGTGTGTGTTACTGCTTCTGTGTGTATGTGCATGTGCACGTGTATATTTCTCTCTCCCTCTGTGTGTGTGTGTGTGTGTATGTGTGTGCGCACGCGTGTGTGGTTGTGTTACATCGTGACTATTTTTAGTGCACTGGTGAGAAACATGCAGAGGCATCTGATCCATGGGCATCTGCACACAACCTGAGGGAAGCCGGTGTGGAGCTGGTGGAGGTGTGTTTAATCATCTGCTGAAGACCACTGAGGGGCGCCCTGATTGACCCCAGACTGAGGCCTGAGAGTGGAGGGCTGTCTCAGGACAGCTCAGTCTCAAAGCACTGGGATAAGAATCAGTATGTAGACCCCCTTTCTCATTGATTTGCAATATACTGGGTATAAATTTAACGCTAAGGCAAAGCCCTGTGTGTTACTGCATGGTACAGCAAAGTTGCAGAATGCAACACTAGGAATTCCAGTCATGTCTTGCCAATATCGTTAGAATTTTTTGTCGAGTTAGAATTTTCAGTGTTGTTAGTCATTATATCATCAAAATGAATATGAAGGTGTTAATCTTCATGGCATTGGCACTGCATGACGGGACACAACACTTCATGAACACTGCATTAAACATTCCAACACCATGCAACACTAAACTAAACACACTACAGCGCAAGAGTCGCACACAACACAACGCAACACAGCAGCACACAACAGAGCAGAGCACAGCAGAACACAACACAGCAGAACACAATAGAACACAACACAACAGAACACAACACAGCAGAACACAATATAACACAACACAGCAGAATAGAGCACAGCACAACACAACAGAGCAGAGCACAGCAGAACACAACACAGCAGAACACAACACAACACAACACAGCAGAGCACAACACAACACAACACAACACATATGTTGTACAGTATAGCAGAGTATAGCACCAAAGTCAGCCAAATTCAGATGAGGTAATATTTTGCCGCTTAGCGTGGTGTAAGTGAACATTTCAAAGCTTGAGCTTGAGGGTGGGCGGGAACATAGTCTGGAACCATCAGAAACAGGAGCTGTCTCTGGAGGCTGGCGGATGAGCAGCACATGTCCCCAATTTACACTAATTGAGTGTTTGTGAATGTGTATGTGTGTGTGTGCGTGTGTGCGCGCGCCTGCCTTTAACTGTCTTTAAGCATAAAGTAGAAGGTGTAGTGGTTAGAAGGATGGAGGGGATGAATTAAACGTCAAAGGTAAGGAGGAGGCTATGGCAGTGTGTCTGTGTTTGTGTGTGTGTGTGTGAGTGAGTGTGTGTGGGTATAAACAGGCAAAGACTGGTGGCACATGGGGCCTGTGAAGTGCATTTATGTCTGTTCCTTAGATGTGTTGTGGATATAGCAGGAGCCAAGGGCCATACAACCCCTACCTTCGCCAATCTCTGTTGCCCACCTCATGCAGTTCCACTTATTGGTCTATTGGTTCTTGGTCTATGTCTTTTCTCTGCCTCCATGGGTACTCCGTCCCCTCCCCTCCCCTCTCACCCTCTTTCCTGGGCCTGATTAAATATTCAAATCTCCTCCATCACCGGCGCTCCTGTAGCAACAGCCTCATGGGACGGCAGTGGTTCAGTCACAGCATGGACGATGGCCGCATCTTGTTTTGGTTTCCAGTTGTATCGTGTAAGTACAGAGAGAGAGAAAGAAAGAAAATAGGAGAAGGAAGGGGAAAAATTCAAGCGTTTCCCCACAATGGATTGTCGGCCATCTTGACAATTGTGACACCTACATTAAAGGCTTGTTGAGTACTTTTGTCGTTAACCCCCCCCCCTTTTTTTTTTTTGTCTGTGTTTCTCTCTCCCCTGAGGTAGGGTCGTCCACTCTCAACACATGAAACGGAAGAAGGGGATGCAAGTCAACAAACAAATAAATAACCTCGCAGGTAATTAAAAATAAAATTGGCTCACTCAGAGCAAGACCCACGGATGTCAATTAAGACACTTTTAGAAAACAAAAAAGAAATGCGTCCACTTCAGGCTAATCAAGTTCTCCATCAGTACTCTAAAATAAGCCGGCCTCTGCAAAGGATTGTGCTCTAGGTCAGTCTGTAATTTGTTTCAGGGGAATAGTGTGCATATCTAAAAGTCATCTTGCCAGTCCAAGGATTAGTATGCCCAGACAAATCCTGTAAACTTAATGAAGTTAAAAGTGAGGGTAAAAGTGAGGGTAAGATATGATGTTAATTTATTTCTTAGAGAATTTGAGAATAAACAGTAGCCGGTTCACCTTCAATATTAAGGTTAAAATACTGCTTTGAGTGATGTCATTACGCATATGCAAAATCCATATGATCCATATGTCCTTATCTGCATGCCTAGAATTTCACCAGTATTTAGCCATGATCATCACTGATTGTCATCATTATCACATTTCAGTTTTTGCATGCCTATAGCAGACTGTATGTATCAGACTTAATTTAATACTCTGGAGCTCACTGAAAGGCAGTTTCAAGTTGCACGTTAGATAAATGTTCATAATATGAAAACTCGTTGCTAAGGGCAGCTTTTTCACCTCTGTGTGTGTGTGTGTGTGTGTCTGTTTTTGAGTGTGTGTGTGTTTGGGTGGGTGAGTGTGTGCTTGTTTGTGTAAGTGTGTTTGTGCATGTGCGTGTGTGTGTTTGCTTGAGCTTGTGCTTGTGCTTGTGCTTGTGTGTGTGTGTGTGTGTGTGTGTGTGTGGTGCACTGGAAGGACTATTTTCCTCAAGCCCTTTTAAAGTGCTCAGTGCAGCTAAATGAGCACATTACGACCCGTAAGACTGCCAGAATGTCATGTTACTCTGTGGGTGTGAGCAATCACAAGACTGTAATGTCATGAGAAATGTCATTAGACAATCACAAGAAATGTCACAATGACAGGCACAGGCTCAGTCTGCACACAGGCACTTCCTTCAGCACACACACCTTGGATGAAAGGTACACACACAAAGAACACACACACAGATAAGGACACTCTTGAAACATCAGATTTGGATATGCTCTTGCACCCACACACTAAAACACAGTATTTGACACACACACACACACACACACACAAACAGACACACACACACACACAGACGTGGAGGGCAAGGACACCTTCTGAAACTTAAATGTAGGATATGCTCATGCACTCACACAACCCCTCCACACACACACACACACACACACACTCACAGACACACAGACACACACACACACACATACACACACATTCACAGAGTCAAAGCCTTGCCAGATAGTCAACATGCACCCTCCTCGTTTGATCCTGCCTTCTTGGGTGTGCACCCAAGCACCTGTCTTTGTCTTCCCCTCTTCTCTCTTCTCGTCTATTTTCTCTTCTTCCGTTTTTCTGGAAAAACAAATGAGTCAATGCATCTCATCACCCCATTTCCTTCACCCAGGTTATTTATAATGTATCAGAGTCATTTGGATTTCTCAGAGAGAGAGAGAGAGAGATGGAGGGATGGGAGGGGGGCGTTAGATAAACAAAAAGAGAGACAGAAAATGAAAGAACACAGAGTTCTTCAGCAAACCCATTGCTACCATGCCAATTAAACTTGTGTGAATTTGAGTTTGACATCTGAGGCACCAGGCAAGCCATCAGGAGTGAAGAAGAGAGGAGAGAGCTGGAAAAATAGAGACTGAAACTGAAAGAGAGGAGACAGCTGGAAAAACAGAGATTGAAAGAGAAAAGGAATAGTGAAAAACTGGAAAGAGAGAAGGAGCAAGACATAAAGATGGCTCGAGGAGAAAAGAAAAGCAAGAGGGAGACACTGAGAAATATACCAAAAGGGGGAGGGACAGAAAGAGAGAGAGAGAGAGAGATGGGGAAGGGAGGAGAGGAGGGGAGTTTAATTCAAAGGCCAGGCAGGGAGTCTCTCTCATTTCCTCTGGCTGGCTGTGTTCTAATAAGCGCCATTAAAATCCGAACTCAGTGTTATTAAAGGCGGGGGCCGATGTGGCTCTCTGACCAACATCAACCCAGACCCCCTACTCAGGGGGCCTGTGGCTGTGTGTGTGTGTGTGTGTGTGTTTGTGTGTGTGCGTGTGTGTCTTTCCTCCCCTCTTTGTTTCTCTGAATGTGTGTCCGTGTGTGTAGGTGTGTGTGCATGAGTGAGTGAGAATATAAGCGTATGTGTGTTTTTCCCTCTCTTTTTTTCATCCTCTCTCCCTCTGTGTGTGTGTGTGTGTCTTTCCTTCTCTCTTCCTC
>JAIFZK010000024.1:1385000-1395000 GCA_027481765.1 Tenualosa thibaudeaui
TTGTCCTTCTTGATATCGCATTTCCCCCTTTCTCCCTGTTTCTTTCTTTTTAGTCAACTTTGTCTTTCTGTATGTCATGTGTGACACACACACAAACACACACACACACACACACACACACACACACACACACACACATACAGACATACCTTCCTTTGCTTTCAATCTCTCTCTCCCTCTCTTTGCCTCACTCCCTCACACACACACACACACACACACACACATTTCTCCATTCGCTTTCAGTCTTTCTCTCCCTCTCTTTGTCTCACTCCCTCACACACACACGTATATTGTACTAAATGCGCAGGCACACGTGTGAATGAGGATTTTATGCATATGCACATTTTTGCTCCATGGTGCAATTGCTTCCGTCTTGTTCCACCTATTGCTGTGACTATCAACATCTCAGTCATCTCTTGGCCATCTACCCCTGCACTACTGCATAGAAGGCACCATTGAAATGCATGGAAATGATCCTCTGAAACTCCTGGCACATGCATACCCCATAGAAACACACACACACACACACACAGGCTCACACACACACAAACATACATGAAATTACTGCACACACTCAATGTTTTCCTCCTTTCCTGCTGTAACCCATGCAGCGGTGAAGGTCGGAGGCACCACTGGGATGATCCTGGCTCGTTCGTTTCTTTTAATGCGACAGTAATCAAAGCCGCACGGCTGCAATCAGGCCCAATTAGCCGGCCCGTAATCGACACCCCCCTCTCACAACACGGCCATGATTAGGGGTTAATTGAGTTTGATTGTGATTATTTTGCATTTTGAGAGATGAGTGCGTGGGGACAAAATGGCAGCCGCAGTGCACGTTGGCGGTGCTAGTTGTTTTTGTTAGGTCAGCACTCAAATTGTGTTTAATAGGTGTTCTCGGGAGGTTCTCCTGAGCTTTGTTGATTATGATTCGTGGCTGTTGATATTTGATGAGGGTACGGTAGAGGGGGCCAAATGAAGACAAAGTGCATTTTCCCCTTGTGAAATTAGATTAAGTGAATGAAAAAAGGTATTCTTAGGATGGAGAAAGGCCTTGTATTAAGAAACTAGGAACTTTAGTTCTAAGATTCTACTGTAGATGAGGTTCCTACCAGAGAGGGCACATTTTTGACAATACTGTCCACTGTTAGCTGAAGAGAAAAAAGGGAGGAAAATATTTGAAATAGTGGATGTCATCCACATGTAAAAGGGACCTTCAAACCCCAAGAAACAGAGGAGGACAGGAAAAAGAGGCGTAAAATGAACTAAGGGTGGCGAGGATGAATTGTCAAAATTCAAGTGATCCATAAATATGTTGAATTAAACTTGCTTTTGATGGGGTTCACTGCTTTTCCCTGAGAGGTTTGTGTCAACCCCCCCACACACACACCTCACACACACACACACACACACACACACACACACACACACAGAACCCACCTACCCCCCCACCCACTCTCTCTCTGTCTCTCTCCCATCATAGTTTCTTACTTGCTCCACGTCTTTTTGACTGGCCCTATTCTCTTTTACCTCCTTTCTTTTTCTACATTCTTCCTTCACTTTTTCTTTCTTTTTTCTTTCCCCTCCCTTTACCTCTCCCCACTTTCCTTACTCTATCCTTTCTTCACTTCCAGGTGGACAGAGCTTATTTTAAAAGGCTGTTTCTGGACAAAAGGTTGAGTGTAAGCCCTGCATAGATGAGCCTCATAAATGTCATCTCATAAATGTTAATGAATATGAATCTGTATTTATACGGTGAACACACATCTATTCTCTCACAGCAACACACACACACACACACATACACACACACACACACACACACACGAGAGAGAGAGAGAGACACAATGACTGTGCACCCTGTTTGGGTAAAGAGATGCATGAACAGGGGTCAAAGGTTAAAGCTTTAACGATCTGCACCATAATCGCCTGGGCTTTTACTTCTTCCCTGCTCACTTTTGCATATATCAGAAATGAGTGCAGTGTGGAAAAAAATAACACAGCGATGGAAACGGAGGAGGAGGAGAATGGTGGATGGAGAAGGATGGTGAGACATAGAGAAGCTTTGGAGAAGGGGAGGACAGACACCCAAATAAACAACAGATAGATGGTGAGGAAGAATGGTGGAGGTGTAAAGGTGGGGATTATGTGGGACAGGAGAGCTGACACCAGGAAATGACCTCAGAGGTGAAGAAGAGGGCTGCTTAGAGACCAGCAGAGAAAGTGAATCACAACTGGAGTGGCTATGATGGGTTAGACTGAAGTGGTAGATGAAGAATAAACATCTGTGATGCTTATATTTATAAACATATATATATATATATATATATATATATATATATATATATATATATATAAACAACAGATATGTATCTGTCTTTATATATATAGAGAGAGAGATTGACAGAATGACAGAGGACCAAAGTTTTCCTATAGTTTGAGAGTTCACTGTAATTTATAAAGTTTTCTAACAGTTTATTATTGTTACAAAATGTAATAAACATCTGAAAGTCTGCTTCGATGAACAGGCTCATGCAGAAGTCACCTGCGCTGAGCTGTCTTCATGCGAGTAAAGGACTTAAAATGACAGCATTGAAAAACAGAGGTGTAGAGGTTTGGCCCTGTCTCACTCTATTAGAGTATGTTATTTAAAGATGTTCTGCATATGCCTGCAATGATGGGAAGATTATGAGGGTAAAAAAGGGATGAAGAGAAGAAGCGAAAAGGGGGGGAGTTGATGGAGAGAAGAAGAGATGTGATGAGAGAGAGAGAGAGAGATTAATATCCTGGCCTGACGGCCATACTGCAGATTAATATCCTCTTTACGAGCATAAAAAAATATATTAAATAGCAGAGAAAAAAAAGAAATCTTGCCCGTCTGCGCATGTCCATTGTACACTGCCATTACAGACAACCGGCAGCAGAATGATGCCAGATGGTGCCAATTATGTGGGCATTTCTGATAATAACACAACTGAACTCCGCTTTTAGGCGCTGCCAATTGTATGGGCATTACAGATTTACTGTAGAGGGCCTTGCCAAGGGTGGTGGTAATTGGTGTGTGTGTGTGTGTGTGTGTGTGTGTGGAGGAGTGGGGGATGTTGGGTGGAGTGACTGTACCTTGGGTTGTGTTGTGATGGGTGCTGCCAATGGAGCAGACCGCGACAACGCAAAATCGCGTGCCAATCACAAGCAGATTGGCAGCCAACCTAAAGTCTCCCTGTGCCAATGACATGAGCACAGCAGATGCTACACAGGTTTACAGTACCTTCACTGTGTGTGTGTGTGTGTGTAAGAGAGAGAGATTTAACAGTTTAATGTAAACTGTCCGTGTGTGTATGCTGTGAAGAGCTTACTCCTGGTGAGGAGAGATTGCATATGATACAAATATGGCTGTTTGTAATCTGTAGCCACAAATCAAGCATAGCCTCAGGGATACAACAGGAAATCGGGCAAATGAGTGTTTAGCTATGTGTGTGTGTGTGTGTGTGTGTGTGTGAGAGAGAGAGGGGCGAGAGAGAGAGAGAAAGAGAGAAAGTGTGAGTGAGAGAAAGTGAGGGTGGAAGAGTATGTGTGAGCCAAAATGTGTGTGTGTGTGTGTGTGTGTGTGTGGCTCTGTGCGTCCCTATGCAGTCCTATGAATTTCAATTTAATTAAGTCATAACGCTGCCTCGTTGACCCGTCCTGGTGTGGCAGCAATATACCCCACCACCACCACCACCACCCCCACCCAACCCCTGAAAGATTAAACGGGTGAAAATCGTGACATTTGCTCATCTCCCAGATGCCCTCCCCTGCCAGCTTGAGTTGAGCAGGGATGCAGTCACTGACTACAAAGTGTCATGACATCGCTTCAGGCACTGCGGGGGAACAGTGCAGCCTTAGTTGCCATATCAAAGTTGTTTTTCTGTCTGGAGGTGTCCTATTTAGATATCTTTTGTGTGGATATGGCCATGAACTCTTTGGGTAGTGTCTTGCCTTTGTGGTTGTGATCAGGGTTTGCATTGGATGTCTGACTGTAGGGATATGCTTGGTCTCCACTGCTGGTGCAAAGATTACACTGTCATAGCCACACATGCTGTGAAGACAGATGCACGCATAGCTATATACACACACAGAAATGTGATCATGTGGTGAAAGTGCTTTCATTTAATTGCACGTTAATTGCACAAGTTTTTTTTTTCACTGACCATCCCTCTGGAACAGATGTGGCCCAGTGTCCTCTCAGTGATTTCAGCATATTCTTCCTCTCTCTCTCTCTCTCTCTCCCTTTCATGCTTTAATGCTCTTTCTCCTAGTTTCTCTTTTTCTCACAAACTCTCTCTCTCACACACACAGACACACACAAAGAGAAATAGAGGGACAAGCACACCCACACTGAGACACCACTTTTCATCTGATCAATTCCCTTTCAAAGGCCCCTGGAGGAAAAGAACAACTTTAAACGTCAAGGCAAATGAGAGGATCCTGTTGCTCTGTTTTCCGGCAGAGCATGTAAATGTTCTGACCCTTGCTCCCTCTCTCTTTCTCTCTGTTTCTTTCTCTCTCTCTCTTCCTCTCTTTCCTTCGTTCTTTCTCCCTCTGTGACCACCTCTCTCCCTATCCCCATGGGGCTCCCCTGTGGTAAGGGTCATTCCTTCGTTTACAGTTTTAATTAAGGCCTGTTTAATTATTCACAGGGCCTCTGTGAGCAATGCGCTTTTTCCATGGCCTTTTCCACCGGTGTGGACACACACACACGCACACACACACACACACACACACACACACCTTTTTACCAACATCCACAGTTCATGCCGGATGTATTGTGTACTAAGCATCTTTCTCTTCTTTTTACTCCAAATGCATTAAGGCTCTTAATTGGCATTTTGGTTTTGAAAAGAAAGAAAGAAAGAAAGACAGAGAGAAAGAAAGAGAAATTCTGTTCATGTTCTCCTTCTGTCTTTGCAGGATGTGCCGTCAAAGCCAACATCTACTCCCAGCCCCTGCGTGTGTGTGCTTTATGCGTGTGTATGTTTTTGGATGAAAGAAGGCCTTGAGTGTGAGGCATCTACCTGTAACCTTCAGTGCTGCCAGGTGTGCAGAGCCCATCCGTGGATGCCACCACCTAAGGTGCCCAGCAGCATGCTTACATTGTGGTCCTCAGTCAGCACTGTGGTCAAGGCCCCCATCACACACACACACACACACACACACACATGCCTACACCTACACTCTCACCTGTCTGGTCAGAACAGGAAAAACACACAACGCAGCGGGTGCGCTTGCTATGATCACAACTGTCGGTGAGCAGCTAATCAAAAGGAACCTTTTTGTTTTTGTCATCCAATCCAGCTGAGCTAAGTGTGTCTCAAGCACACACACACACACACACACACACACACACACACACACCAATGGCTTTCTCTCCATGGAAGTTTTGTTGCTTTGATTCATGTGCAGTAAATGCAGATGAATAGAACAATATGGGGCATGGAGAAGCAGGATGAAGGGCTCAGTAGTGGTTCATTTGTGGACATGCACCCCTCAGATGGTTACAGCACTATGTGTGGTGTGGTTTTTGTGTGTGCATTTGCACTTTGTCAATTTATGTGCTTGTGTGTGTGTGTGTGCCCCATGTCCATGAAATCAGATGTCAGTTTGGAGTCATTTGTGAAAGGATGATTTGCAAACAACTTGGATGATGGGGACCACCATACATGCAAACAAACACACACACACACACACACACATTTTCACCACTCTCTACTCCCCAAAAGGTTGTACATGGGCATTGATTGGATGATTTTGCCCATTGGCTCTCAGATCAATATACCGCCCCATAGCTGTTTGTGGAAACGAGAGAGGAGGAGGAATGAGAGAGAAAGAGAGAGAAAGAGAGAGTGCAATAGAAAGAGAAAGAGAGAGATGGGGAAGCAACGAAGGGAGTCTGCTGATCAGACAAACGTTACTGTGGAATGGTCCTGCCCCTGTGGGAATTTGGGGAGAAAAGAAAAGAAAGAGGGGAAGGAGAGAGAGAGTGAGAGAAAGAAAAAAGAGGAAGAAATAAAAAGAGAAAGAGGGAAAATCTCAAGAGCTTTGGAGGAGTAAAGTGTTTCTGATTCACACACTTGTCTCTTGGGGATGACATGCCGTGCAGCCATCCCACTTCATTTGTTTATTTATTTAAAGGTGAAGTACAGGTCTCCTTCTGGTCATCTTCCTATCTCTCTCTCTCTCTCTCTCTCTCTTTCTATCTCTTACACTGCTTCTCAGTCTCCTAGTGAAATGGTCATAGTGGTACGTTTGGTCAAATCGGCACTTTTTTTTTCTGGTCCTGAAATTGTTAGTCTCCAAAAAAAAAAAAAAACGTAATGACATTTTCTGTAGATTGAAAAAAAGCTGGTCTTGCAGTGAGCAATTTGAGGCAGCTATTGATTTCCATTAAAACTGCAATCAAACTTTTCTATGATGTCCGATAGGAGAGAGAGGAGACTCGAGTATAGTGAGAAATTATTTAATTTGTACTATTGGCATTTCTTGCTCGTGTTTTTGTGTCAGACCAGTTTGGCTCTTTGGCCACTGGATTGGTTTTGATGAGCTATGCGTGTGTGTGTGTGTGTGTGTGTGTATTTGCTGTGTTATGGTGGGGCACAAGTGATAAAAATAATATATAAGAGAATAGAAGTTTACCAGTCACTGCGCTAAAGGTCATAACAGTGAATTTAGGAGCACGCCAAATGAGACAAAGTGAAATTTAGGAGCCAAATGAGACGAAGTGAAATTTAAATGAACAAGACCTATAAAATGGCAGACATCCACACATTCATCAAACGTCATTTCAACACGCGTGCGCACACACACACACACACAAACAAACATAGTCACACACATTTTTGCATGAGATACATGCAGTGAGTGAGCGAGCAAGTGAGTGAGTGAGTGGGGTGAGCTGTGGGTAATTTTCCATCCAGTGCAGTCAGCAAGGCATTGGAATGGGCTCCATCTATTAGCCCCTTCTCAATACTAACCCTGAGAGCGCACTGTGGGTCATCCATCAGTGGATAAATTAGCCCTAAATCGTGCTGACCATTAATCGACCGCCAGACACCGTCAGCCCTGAATCGCTCGGTTAATACATGAATCAACTGCGGAATTATCCCATGCGGTCAATCGCCGGGGCCATGAATCTCACCAGGAGGTTGACCTGACCTGTCCATTCCATGGCCAAATCTATGTAGCTTACCCCCATCTACACACACACACACACAGTCACACACACACACAGAGGCCAAATGAGGAATTATAGGCCCCAGATGAGGAGTGACGGGTATGTGAGGGGGTGAGGCTGGGAGGTTACAGAGGGATGCAGAGAGGAGAGGAGAGGATGACGGGAAGAAGGGTAGACTAAGGAGACATCGGGGTTCCTCACCTGTCATTGTGGTGGAGTGGAGGAGAGATGGATGCTCTCTGTTTGCCTGCACTCCTCTCTTCCTCTTTCTCTCTCTCTCTGTCTATCTGTCTATCTATCTATCTATATATCTATCTATCTATCTATCTATCTATCTATCTATCTATCTATCTATTTATCTATCTATCTATCTGTTCCCCAGCCTGCACTTCTCTCTCTACCCCACCTCCCCACCCAGCTCTCTGTGTCCCTTTGGCTCATCCTCCTGGCTTGTTCGTTCGACCCGCGTCCTGTCGCGTCCATCCGTCAGTAACCGCGGCGATGAGGGCGATAAAAAGTGCGTGGCAGCCTCGCTCTTCGGGGACATAAAACAGAATTAAAATATTAAATCTGTCAGGCTCTGGCCTCGTAAATAAAGCCATATATTACCCCTCAGCCCGTAAAAAAAAGAAGAAGAGGAGGTGGAGGAGAAAGGGCCCAGGGTGCTTTTACACTGAGCCGAAGAGACGGCCGCTTTGGACCCTGATTGCCATCCCTCTATCCCCGTGCCGTGGATGACACAGAAAGACAGCTAATTACTCACGCAGAAGAGCAGGCAGTAGAGAGAGAGAGAGAATTGGGGGGAGTTTATACTATGTGACGTGTAAGTGAAAAAAGTTGGAAATTTGAAGAGAAATGATGGAGTTGCAAAGGACTGGCTTTTATCCCTCCCTTTTGTGTTTATGATTGTGTGTGTGCGTGTACAAGCACAGGTATGCTTGTGCAAGCTTGTTCGGGATATTTTGAACAGCTTTGAATGTTGGTGCTCTACATGAGTGTGTGTGTGTGTGTGTGTGTGTGTGTGTGTGTGTGTGTGTGTGTGTGTGTGTGTGTGTGTTGTCATTAGTATTAGTGGGAGATAGTGTTGGGCTGGGACTCCACCTGTCTCGCTGCAGCTGCTACCTGGTCCACTTGCCTAATTGGCTGGCAGGTGGCCACGGCAACGAATTTGGTAGAGAAAAAAAGTGTGAAGACATCAGTCCACTCCTGTTATGAATCAAAGATGAAAGTGTTTTTTAAAGTCACACACACACACACACTCAGACACTAGCACAAACCACCCCTTTTTCTCCTTTAGTTCACTGTGTTAAAGCTAAATCTAGAGATATATAATTTAATACGGTTAATACAGTAATTTTGTTTCTGTTTATTTTCAATCACACTCTTCTGTACATTCCCTCCACAGGCTGCCACCCACTCTGTCACTCTCTTGCTCTCTCCTCTCCTCTCTCTCTTGTTCTCTCCATCTTTCAGCTGGTTAATTAGGATATGGGCACACTTGGGTAAGCTCAGTATCAGATGATTAATCGCTGCGGGGGGAAAGGCGGCAGAGCAGGGATCTGGCGTCGAGGGGAATGCAAGGTTGCAGTGAAAAAAAGGGTCGAAAACAATATTCTTTCTTTTTTCTAGCCCTCTCCCTCGCTCTTTCTCCTCCTCCTCCTGCCCTCTAAACATGTGTATGTTTCTGTGAGACTTGGGTCACTGTTTTAAAAAGCGCTGCCTGTGTACAAAGCTAATGTCACCTGTACTACGTGTTTGCCCATGCTAATCAGTCCAGGCAGCTAAAGTAATCAAACACGTGCCGTTTCAAGCATGGCCTTGTGTAATCAGTTACAGGATCTAATTCATTCACCTCAAAAAAAAAAAAAAAAATCAGAAAAGCAACCACATCCGAGCAATGACGCACCTGTTGCGCAGCACCCCTGGAGTAGTTCTGCCATTGGAGGAGATTGGCTGTGCTAACCGCTAAGAGGGCCTAATCAGGGGAATTGACCTGCCTAACAGCCCTCTTTGGCTACCGCCTGAGCCAGCTGGATGGCAGATGTTAGCTTCATTAGCGCCAGCCACATATCTGATTGGCTAAAAGTTTATAGGGCCTGCTGTTGATTTGCTGTCTCTATTTTTCACCTTTTTGTTGGTGTATAATGACAGCCTGTCAGCTGTCATTCTGATTGGTTAGCAAGAAGAGGAAATAAGCTTTTATTAGTACAGCTCTTGTATTTATTTATTTATCTATCTATATACAGTATCTATCTATCTATCAGATATGGCACTGTTGAGTATCTTCCCCACAGCACTTTTGGCTCACACAGGCAAAGAGGGTAGTTGATCATTGCTCTGATTGGATGCTGTCGCTCGTAATCCACAGGCTAATTCGTCACAAGGCAGTGCTCTCCGCCCCTCTGGTTCCCTGATTGGCTGAAGCGTGGCGGAGTGAGCTTCATGATTAGTTCGCGTGCGTGTTTCTCCCCCACCCTCGCGACTGCTCGGCTGACAGCGGGCCGTGCTAGCGATGGAGACGGATGAAGCGGAGGGCTGAGAGTGTGGGGGTGAGCTGGGTAATTAATGGCCGTGACCCTGACTGGGCAGGAAAACGCAGTGGCGGTCCAAGACCCAGTCCGCTGTGACAAACAGTGCTGGCTTAAAAGGCCACGCCAACGATACCTCTCCATCTCTTCGACTTCTTCCACAGATCTTTCTTTTTCTCTCCTCCACATGTGGTTTTCTTCTCTTCTCTTCTTTTTCTCCACTCCTCCTCTCCACTGCAGATGTTTCCAGTCGATGGTTTTCCCT
>JAIFZK010000024.1:1400000-1455000 GCA_027481765.1 Tenualosa thibaudeaui
CCACTCAAGTATTTATCATTCATTTTCATGAAGGAAATTATTTCCTTTGCAGAAGTTGGAGTGAGGGAGTTTTGAACATTTCTTACTATTATAGAGCAGCAGGGTTCTGCTTAGCAGTTCGATCACCATTTCACACACACACTGTTACTCAATTATTCTCCCACCAGTTGCAGTTGATGTTATAGCTGCAGGCGAGCCTCCAGATTTCTGTCTTTTGAATTTGACTAGTTTAAACAAGAAAGAATATTTTTGTTGTTTTAAACTGGGACAGTGAAAAGTTGATGTTTTCTGCAGGGAGGCAGTTTTGAATGGATGGAATCTTCCAGAAGCTGAAGAATGTGGACTTAAGAGCAACAGGGCTTACATTGGGAGTATTGATGGTGGTAGTGGGTGATGCCGTTAGAAGTGTTTGACGATTGATGTTTTGAGTCACTGATAACACAAGAGTGAGGGCGGGCTCCACTCATTTAAATGTATAGGCTAACTTGTTAAACAAAAGATCTTTACCACCACACTTTGCATAGATTATCTTCTTTCATTTTGAGTTCCTCCCTTTCTCTAGTATTGTCGCAATTCCTTCATTGTGAATCTCATTATCTGTCTGGGATTTATTTTGTTAGGAATGCCAGTGGACCATGCATTATCCCTCACATAACAATGTTAGATGTCTTACCTGACAGTGGTATTATTATGAAAAGAGATTAACCCCTCAAATAAATGAAAACCTGATATCTTGATACTTGATGCCTGATTAGTTCTTGGCCTGATCAGGTGTCTGATGATGAATCTCTGCCTCTACTTTCATCTGTAAACTCAATCTACTCTGCCTCTTTAATACCAAAAGGTCTTAACACGTCTTTTCATCCTCAGGATGTTTTATTAGTAAGATGTAACTCATAAGCAGATAAGGTTTCCGTACTGTATTTGTGAAATAAACTCGGCTCAGAACATTGCCACATGTTGTTTACTTTTGTAAACCGCATCTTGTGCAGCTCTGTATTTGTCCTAGGTGACAAGTGCTGTATACACATTTTTCAGAGGGATCTAATGATGTGCTCGCTCCCATCACCTCTCAGCCAGGCTCTTACATCACTTCCTGTCAGCACAGCATGACTCTGTTCCCCCCAGGCGGCAGGTAGCCACGCTGAAAAACGAGGGAGGCTCCTGTCCTGTTTACCAGGGGAGGTGACAACAACATGAGGAGAGGGAGGGAGAGAGACAGAGAGAGAGAGAGAGATGGGGAGGGAGGTGAAGAGAAAAGAGAGAGAATGCAGGGAAGGGAATGCAGAGATGACAGAGAGAGTAGGAGAGTGAGACCGTGAAGAAAGGAGTCCAGATAAGAAGAAAAAGAAGTTTTACACTTGAGGAATTTCAGCTTGGCATGAGCAGGAGGGGAGGAGAGTGGCCAGACTGATTAGAGAGTTGGATAGACAGACACACACACACACAGAGAGAGAGAGAGAGAGAAAATGAAGATTGATTGAGGTTTGGCATAGGGGCTGAGCACTGAGTCTGCGCATCTGTGTTGCTCTGATGAGGCCTGCTCAAGAGAGCCTATAACGATCCAGGCCTAATACTCACCCACCTGGGTTTGTGTGTGTGTGTGTGCCTGCGTGCATGTGTGTGTGTGTGTGTGTGTGTGTGCCTGCGTGCATGGGTGTGTGTGCGTGCGCATGCATGTCTGAATATTTATGTTTGCCTATAAATACCTGCCATGCTCTTGTGGTACACAGACAAGGAGGAACATACTGTATGTATGCACAGTATGAACAGTGACATTGTCTGGTTTAACTGTTGTGCACTTGAAAGCTACTCAAATAAAAATGCAAAACTACTGTGCATTTTATATGCAGTAGAGTCAATGAAATGACTCAATATATTGATTAAAACTGCCACCAGAAGTACATAACCATTAGTTATGGGCTGGTCAGGTTGAAGGGAGAGAATAGCTTTGTGAGAGTGAGACAGGGTGGATACATTAGAGAGTGTTACTGCACAGCAGAACGTGTTCAGCCCACAGACCTCTCGGTGGTACAGACATTTTATCAGATAGCCATAATGCCTACACAAAACACGCAACACCTCTCACAAACTCATGCACTCCTGTCTAACTGACAGCAAGAAGGAAAGTTCCTCTCTTGCTTTCTCGCATAGATACACACACAAACACACACACACATATACACACACACGCACACACACACGCACGCAGACAATTACAGTCACAAAAGCGAAGGGTGGTGGCGGGTTGTGGGTGTGGGCTGGAGACGAGCCCTTCTGCCATCCAGCTGACAGGCTGCAGGTTTTGAAGGACGGATCCCCAATAAGTGTCACCTCCCATCAGCCACTGCAGCGGGCACTAATGGAGGCCTTGCGGCATCCCATCAGCCCACAGACAGAGGCAGAGTCAGCCCCAGCGCCTCCTCTCAGCAGACAAGAAGAAGAAGAAGGAAAACAAGAAGAAAAAGGAGAAGAAGAAAAAGTTGAGGGAGGACAGGACAGAGGAGGACAGGAGAGGAGAGACACGCAGTAATGGAGAGGTGAAGGAAGAGGTAGAGAGTGGGAGTGAAGAGTCGGCGAGGGGAGGGGAAAGATTTGTTTTTTTAGCGACGCGGTGGGAAGTGGACTCAGAGAGAGCGAGTCGTAGACGAGGTGAGGAGATGGATTGACTGGCAGAGTGAGTGGAGTGAATATGACCTTTGTGGTGCCTGTGGTTATCTCTATTCTCCATCTCTGCCACCAGAAGTGCCCCTCGTGTGTTATACCCACCATCTGCAGTGGGCATCAGCCTGGCATTAGTCATGTAACCAGTGGGGTTTTTTCCCATGCCTGTACTACAACTGTGGGCAAAGGTGTAATACCTTATCTTTCACTGAAACTTCAATTACTGAAATTATCTGTGTGTGTGTGTGTGTGTGTGTGTGTTTGTGTGTGTGTTTGTGTGCATGTGCTTGTGTGTCTGTTAAGGAGGCATGAAGGGCGTTTTGTCTCCACTTACTCAATTATTAATTTCTCTCTCCTCTCCTCCATCTATCTCTCTGTCTAACAACTCTTCTGCTTTAACTTTATTTCATTCGTTCGACTCATTAGTTAGAGTTCTCCCTCTATCATTTCCCTTTCTCTTTTTTGCTCATCCTCTGGTGGCATGCAAAGTGTGTGTGTGTGTGTGTGTGTGTGTGTGTGTGTGTGTGTTAGAGAGAGAGACAGTGTGTGATTGAACACACATGCGTATGCACACACACACACACACACACACACGCACACACACAAACACACTCACACTCACACACAGATGCACCTGCATGTCTTTTTTACCAGAGTGAATAATTACTTTGCCAAAGGGCACAACACAGATCCCTGGCTGGTATTTAAAGTCCTGTCAGTGAATTTAAATCACTTCCTCTGTTTCCAAGATTCTCTTTCTTAAGTGGAAATGTCCTGTTCTCTGTTGGCCCGCAGGAACTCGAGAGAGAGAAAGAGAGAGAAAGAGAGAACAACCATTCTCCTTTACCATCAGGGTTGAGTTGCTCCTCCATTTTTCACTGTCCTCTCCCAAGTCTTCAGGCACGATCGGAAGAGACAGTGAATTACAAGATGGCTGACTGGGTCATGCCTCAAACAGTGACAGGTTTGAGTCACAGTCCAAAGGGTTCGTTGGGGAAAAACGGACTGCAGCTGCTGCCAACGAAACCCGACCAGGCCCGGAACCTTCTTCTTTCAGATGTGGCGATATAGAGGACAGCGAGTCTCAGTTGTTGCAAGGACTTTTCACTTCCAGAGTATCTTAGCAACCATTGCCCTTTGATTTGATCAGACACCACTACTTCTGGACAGGTTACTGATTGTCACAGAAGATACTAAATCAAATCCAGCTGTGTTCAGGATCCAATTAGTCGAAAACAAACAGATACATAATCTCCTGCCACGCAGCCTTCACTGGTAATAGTAATAATATTCTCTGTCCTAGTTTGTTAAATGTTGACAAAGAGTGGCGGCTATAGAGTCTGGTTGATTTGGGTGAAATTTCTTTTTCCAGCACTGTAGGTCCTCAGTGAAACGGTGTTATCTTTCTGGGCGGTTATTTCTCAGGGGGAATGTCACAACTCAATTCAGCCATTATTTTAATTGTGTCTGTCAAAGTGCGCCTCTCTCTCTCTCTCTCTCTCTCTCTCTCTCTCTCTCTCGTCACCTCCGCAGAGACATTGGCGTATGCATGCCGCTGCTTTGTGCTCTCCCCCCGAGGCTCTTCCTGTTTCCTACTTTTCCTCATTTCTAATGAGAATTCCTCTCTATCCTTCACACACTCTTGTTCTCTGCCCCATTTCCTTTTTCCCTCCCTTTCAACACTGCCGCTTTAATTCCTTTGTGTTTGTGTCAATAACATTCCCTCTCTATTCTCACTCCCCCCACCAGACACACACACACACACACACACACACACACACACACAGACTCCTACCACCCCCCCCCCCCCCCCACCCACCCACCATGCCTTATGTTTATACTTCTGTTGTCACTTTTTTCTTTTTTTGCTTTCCTCTCCTCCATCACTCTATCTGTTCTGTCTCTTCCTCCCACGCTGTCTCTCAGCAGCACCGGCTCAAATGTAAACACTGAATATGCTGTGTGAGTGTGTGTGTGTGTGTGTTTGTTCGTGCATGGGGGCGGGGGTGTTAGCGCAGTGAGACCAGGGTAATCCATGGAGGATTGTGAATTGTGAGGGCTCCCACCTGGCCCATCCTTTAAGCGCCCCCCCCCCTCTCTCAGCGTGGGCACCAGGTGACACCAGACCTGGGCACCCACCAGCTGCCAGTGGCACCACAGCAGTGGCACTACAACAACTCCATCCCTGCCTAGCGCTCGGCCTCCTCCTAGAGCCAGCACGCCGGCCAGCCTGGGAGAGACTATTAGAATGCCTGCACATGAAACCACTTACTGTTGGCAGGGGTGTATTTGTGTGCTTTGCGTGACTGCACACACCCTGCCAAAGACTGTCCGTCTCCCCAGACGAAAAGGAAGAAAAGAGAAAGGAATTTCATAATGATGAATATATTGAGATGTGTGTGTGTGTGTCTATATATAATGTAATATGTATAGACACTCACAGACATATTGAATTCAGTGAACTGCTTTATGTTAATGGGTCGCCTCCAGACAGACTTGGTTTCCAGGTAACGGCGAACTCTAATTGGTTTTCTCAGGGATGGTGGCCATCGTTGGCGGGCTGTGCTTGGCTACGGCTCGGAGATCAAAAAGACACTCCAGGCGTTACCTATACATATTAATGATTAATTATGCTAACAGCCAGTGTGTGTGTGTGAGTGTATGTGTGCGTGCGCATGTGTGTGTGTGTGTGTGTGTGCGTGTGCATGTGTGTGTGCGCATGTGAATGTGCGTGTGTGTGGTGGGGAATCAAGTGCATGGTGGCTAGGGAAGCTGGTGGCTCTTTGAAATGTCCGGTGTGTGTGTGTGAGTATCTGTGTGTGTGTGTGTAGATTTGCAGCTGATTGTCATTTGCATGGTCCAGAGGCAGCCGTTGCAAATCCTCGTCAAGACACCAGGAGCTCTGGGATTATTGTCTGATTGCTCCGCTCGCTGTGGTAACGGTACGGACGTGTTTTTTTGTCATGCACTCTGTGCCGTGTCTCTAAGCCTTCCTAGTGTACACAAGGCAGATGTGAAGAAACATCAGGGATGCAGAGCTTGGACTGCACATCAGATTAGAGTGCATGGGGGCTCTCCTTTATTTATGTTACTCTCTCTTCTCTCTTCTTCTCTCGTCTTCCCTCTCCTTTCTTCCCATTTTCAATTTCAAAGTTGTTTGCATGTTTGCATTTTTTTGTTTAATCATTTCTGCATGTGTGTGTGTGTGTGTGTGTGTATGTGTGTGTGTATGTATGTGTGTGTATGTGGTCCACTGAGGTATTATGTCACCTCCTGTAACACACTCTCCTGGGCAGTCAGTTCCCACTTACATCAGCATCCCTCACACTCAAGTAGAAAACTTGGTTGAGATCACACAAATTAATTTGTATATGGGTATTGAAATGGTCCTCACATTATTAGATTATGACAGATAAGAATCATAAATGTATTCAAAAGGACTCTATATGGACCCACACACAGTTAGCATTTCAAATTCTGCTTGTGCTTCAGTCTCATGGTCGTATTCGTGTAGGTGTGTGGATACCTCCCAGACACACGTTCCACACACACACACTGACTTTGTATTTCTTCTTGTTCATAGATCATTCATATGGAACAAACACATTGTGCACCAATTCCCCCTGGTGTGTGTGTGAGTGTGTTTTTCTCATGCTGCTTTTTTGTGGAGGTCTTTTTCACCTGAAAGTTATTGTGTGGAGACATTTTTTTGTGGATTATTTCATTTGCTGTTTGCCCTCTGTTTAGATTTCAATTCCTTTCTTTCTTTTTCTCTTTCCTTCTCTTTGTGTGTTGTTTTGCCTTAAGTCTCCAGATGTCTCTTGACCTTGGCCTGTCTTGTCTGTCCTTCTCTGCATGTCTCTCCATCTCTCTCTCACACACAGGCAGACACACACACACACACACTCTCTCTCTCTCTCTCTATCCCCTCTTCCTGTCGACAGTTCATACAATGCATCCCTGTGGGGATAATTCTGGTGTGTATTGTGAGGTAACTGGTCTTTCCAGTGAGATTTCTGTGCTTGTTGACTTTTTTTCCTCTACTTTCATCACTTCCATCAAGATTATCCTGAGGCTGCCAGTACCTTTATGGGAACAGGTGTGTGTGTGTGTGTGTGTCTGTGTGTGTGTGTGTGTGTGAGCGAGAGAGAGAGAGAGAGAGAGAGAAAAAAGGAAGGAGGGAGAGAGGGATGGAGGGAGAGGTATATGGGAAGTGGGGGTGGGGGCCAGTGGTAAGCCAGGAGCGATGCCATAATCGATCTTGTTTAAAGGGATCTCGCCCGCTCTGACTGTTTGAACTCTCCCCACCCCCACCCCCTCGTTAACAGTTGTTTG
The DNA here is from genome assembly GCA_027481765.1 of Tenualosa thibaudeaui. Classification (NCBI taxonomy): domain Eukaryota; kingdom Metazoa; phylum Chordata; class Actinopteri; order Clupeiformes; family Clupeidae; genus Tenualosa; species Tenualosa thibaudeaui. The sequence goes on from JAIFZK010000024.1 coordinate 1,407,000, forward strand.
GGATTTAATTACAACACCGGGCTGATTTAATGTCAATTACATCCATGGGAAAAAAATCAGGCAACTGCAGGAGTGAGGTAGTAACTGGTGGCTGTGTCTCAGCCATGAGAATGAGGGCATCAGAGAGAAAGATGAGGATAGACAAAAGAAGGAGAGAGAGTTGGAAGAAAATGGAGAGAGCAAGAGAGGGGAGGGTGGCATGATTATGCATGATTTCTCTCGTAAGTAACGCCTCATCTCCGCTCAGCCTCTCCCCCAACCGCCCCCTCTCCCTTTGTGGAGCATCAGTTCTTTTTGGCATGCATTTCATTCACCACTGAACAGGTGCCTTTACAGTAGATGCTTCTAAGAATAACGTAAAGCTGCCAAACATATGTGACACTTCACTCTCTCTCCCTCCCTTTCCTCAAACTTCTCTGAACATGAACTAAGAAATCAGTTCTCACAAGGACCATGATGGGGAAGAGTTCTCTATCTGTTTTCTAGAGTAATAAGGAACCTTACAGAAACTTGATTTCTTCTAAAACATGGAGTAGTTAATACAGGGACTAGTTCTCTTTAGATCCAGAGGCCAAGGGGTCACTTCTTCCATCTGCTTTATTGATTTTTTTTTCAAATGTCAGAAACCACAATAAATGGCACCATTGTCATCCATACACTATATCAACATGACACTGAAGAAGGGATGGGTAAATTATGTCTTGTTAAAAAAAGAGAGAGAAAACAAAACAAAACAAAACCCTTCCAAAATCTCGGATTGAAAACAATCTCCACAACATGTCCCACATATAGATAGATCTCTGTTCACAACCACTGCTGGGTCTTGATTCTTTTTTTTTTTTTTACATAGATATATACTGTGTCTGGTAGTCCAAGCTGTACAGCATTGGTTAAAATCCAACAGAAGTCCATGCTAGCAGCAGAGCTAGCTGCAAGTTTCTGTGTTCTCTGACTGGCCAAGAGTCCGAAATGTACATCCAGTTTGAGAGGCGAAGGAGGCCTGTCCTTCGCCATAGCAACCGAATGGATGAGACAAGCCAACCCTCGCCCCTTTCCATGGCAACGTGCACCAGTCCGTGACCATGTAGCTTCACTCCTACCTAATTACCACCGGCTGGAATTTGATTTCAGGGGTATTGCTGATACATTAGAGGAATTGGTGTGTGTGTGCGTGTGTTAGTGTGTGAGAGTTTTAATGTGAATTTGCTTCGAGGCAGTATGGGTGCATCCCAAGGCCACACTTCCATAGAAACCAGAGGGGTTTTTTGTTTGTTTCTTTCTTTCAAGTGGAGATTATAACTGTGTGTGTGTCCTTTATGTTTGTGTGTGTGTGTGTGTGTGTGTGTGTATGTGTGTGTGTGTATGTGGATGGCTGTGTTTTGGCAGCAGGAGTAAAGGGGAAGAGGTGTTGCAGTTCCATTCTCCAGTCCAGGGGCTTCAGGTTTAGGAAAAGAGATGAGGCTGGGTGGGAACTGCAGATGGCAGGGTGAGAGGCCAGGGAAGGAGAGGGCCAGAGATGAGGTGGGCCAAGGGAAAAGGCTAGTGACTCAAGTGCTCTCTGCACTGTGCCCCACAGCTAATGGCCCTGCTCTCGCCAGTATGGGGGTGAGGTGGGGGGGTGGACAGGACTCTGAGATGAAAGTAGCCAAGGGCCTCTCTTCTCTCAAGAACACTCCCTCACCCTCATTCTTTGCACCTCTGACGGAAACGATAGAGACAGAGAAGCAGAAATGGAGAGAGAGACAAAGAGGGATGGGAGAGAGAGAGAGGGGGGGGGGGAAGACACAGAGAGCCAGAAAGTAATTGCAAGTGTTAATGTGTTGCTAAGAGTGTGACTTTTGTGACTGAGCCTGAGAGTATGAATGTGTGAATGTCTGTGTGTGTGTGTGTGTGTGTGTGTGTGCGTGTGTGCGTGTGTGTATGCCTGTGTGAGAAAGACAGAGGATGGTATGAGTGTGTGCTGGAGCTTTAAGCTAGTTAAGATGAACCAGCTCAGTTTAGATGTTTGCTCAGGGCAGGGGAATGGGCAGTGGTGAGGTAAAAGCCCCCCAGCACAGCTCCGATGTCAGGCAGCACAGCAGAGCTTTGGATGTCTTGTTTTACAGGGAAAATGGATTTGATATTGAAAGCATTTTTTTATTTGTGTTAAAGTGTGTGTGTGTGTGTTTGTATGTCTGTGTCTGTGTGTGTGTGTGTGTGTGAGAGAGAGAGAGAGAGAGAGAGAGAGAGAGAGAGAGAGAGAGAGAGAACTGTATCACAGGTCAGCCTCAAGCCCAAGTGTAGCATCCAGCAGTGTAGCCATTGTAGCCAGAGACAGGGAGAATTTGTTAAAGTGTAGTGTCTGTAGCATCAAGCAGTGTAAACACAGTTGCCAGAGTAGCCTGACTGGGAGAATTTGTTCCTGTGTGTGTGTGTGTGTGTGTGTGTGTGTGTGGCTGCACAAATATGTCCTTCCAATTCATAACAGAGAGAGAGAGAGAATAAGAGAATAAGAGAGATATTTACATTGCCTGAAGTTCTTTTAATATAATGACTTGAACTGAGGAGTGAAACTTTGGTGAGAAACGGACATGATTTATACAGTTTAGAAAATCCCCATCAGACGCCTTCATTGACTGGTGTTCCCCCTACTGGTGGGGTAACGTCACTACAGTGCACCTGTTAAATGACGAGCAAAGTCTCACTCATTCTCCAGTGGCTGGTTTGAATAAATAAACCAACAGCAAGTATTACAACAAAAACTGCTACCGCACATAACACTATAGGGTACCAGTTAAACGGTGTGTCTAAAACGAGGTGTGATTAATGACCCCTGTCAGACGTAATTGGCGGGTTTTTTTACTGCACTGTATAAACCGTGGTATTGGGGAGGATAATTCTGTGGCGTCTAAAGTTCCCATAAGGGCTACGTCGGCACTGTGTTTTGCAGCCTGGCGTTTAACTCCAGGCAGGGGATTTTTTTGTTATTGGGTCATAAAAGAGAGTTGTACCCCCACCAACCTCTCCCTGCTGTAGCGTTGATTAGAGGGCAGAATGCTTTTGATGTTCCTCTCCTTGTTTTTTAAGCTCCCGCGTGTAACATTGGTCTATTTTTTTCCTGCTGAAATCTCTTTCTCCCTCTCGATGCATCCTCCTCTTCTTCCTCCTCTTTATCCATATTTATCTACTGCTCGCAGATGCACAGCTCCCACCTCTATCGCACCGGAACTCCTTTTAGCACCTGTATAACTCATCCTTAGCCTCTTACGAAGCCCTTTTTTCCATCCAGCACTTCTGGCCTTGTTGTCTGGTGCCAAAATGGCTATACTATTTGGTTGTCGAGTCCAAACCGAGCTGGACTCCTGCATTATCAGACCATTCACCAGCAGGTACTGGCATTTTGCTCTCTTAATAGCTCTCAAGGGCCTAGTTTCAATGGTGAATGTGAATTAAAAATAACTGGCTTAGTGCTGCTTGCTGACTCAATGCAGGAGCTTGCTTTTGAGCTCCCTCCAGTTTTTTCTGTTATTATTGTGGCCGCTGAATATTTTCAGGATTTATGGAATTCCCTGCCCAGTGGTTTGTGCTCTGAGAGACATTCAGATGCAAAGTGTCCACCCTTAAAAGTGAACTCAAGATTTTAGCACTTAGATTTTAACAACAAAACTTTCGGGTTTTTTTGTTCAGTATTTAAGACCAGCAATGCACTGGGGAATGGAGACGCTCGTTCTATAATTAACAAATGACGTATAGTGCTCTTCTCCTCTTTGCTTTTATTTTTGGCACACAAAATTCTACTCAAAACTTGCAAACATAAATAAGCCATCATCGTAAATAAAGTACCCCCTGTTTATCTTTACATTGAAGTTTTTGATTATTTATTTTGATTTTTACATTGAAGTAGCCGTGCACTATTTCACAGCCAGCCTGTCCAATAACTGTCCTGAAGGTTTGAGTGTGGTTTCACGCAGTAAATAGACCATTCTAACTGGCATCCAGTAAATTTCACGCTTCTGAACACACACCACCACTGCTCCTCCCTCCTTCTTGTATATATTGCTTGTGCTTGTGTCTGTAGGGTTAATGTTGAACCACAAATGCTAGTAATGAGATACGCCTGTAGCGACAGTTATTAGGATCTGATCATTTGGCAAGCACCGTGTCACCCCTGGCCAAAGAGAATCAAGGCTTTATATCCAGGAATACTATGTGCATCGCTGTCTAGTTGAAGCCATAATTAAGTTTGAAGTGTGATTAAATTATACTTAATTATCATAATAATATATTTCTCTCTCTCTCTTTCTCTCTCTCTCTTGGTGAGAGATAACTGGCTGACTTCAGTGAAAACATTGCTCTTGGAAGGACATGGCAATCTCCTCACTCGCAGTCAAAGTTATCAAGCCATGAAATCAGGAATCCTGTCAGCAACAAAATGTAATCTTTTTTTCATAAGGGCAGAACAATAGAAAGAGCCGCTCGATGAATACTCAACATCTCTTTCTCTTGCCTCTCCCCTCTCCTTTTTAATTAAAAAAGTGTCCTGAACCCTCAGCGCTGCTTCACTCCTTCGCTCTCCTTCCGCTCAAGCATGGAGGGGCGAGTGCTTATCTTTTCGTTCCATCTGATTATTTCTTACCCCAGCTCGCCATCAGACACACACTCTCTGTCTCTTTCTCAGTCTCTCCTGTCTGCTATTGTTCAACTTCATCAAGGTCTGCAGTTTTGAATGGTCGGTTGAGTGTTTGAGTGTGATTCTGTGAATCACTTTTTACTCTTTTCTCTGTTTCTCTCTCTTTCTTTCTCTCACTCCCTCTCTCTTTGTCTCTCAGTCACTTGGCTCCCCCTTTAATCTGCTTCTGTCGCCTGGCTTTGTATTGTGTTGCACACCTACCCCTCTCTGTTTGTGAATACTGCCGGAAGGTGTCTGTGTAAATGAGAATCATAGTTGTGTATTTGTGTGTGTGTGTGTGTGTGTGAAAGAGAACTGTTAGACCCATTCAATGTACAAGACTGTAAGACTGCAAATGGGGCTCAATAGTCTGAACTTAACCATATTTTAGTTGTGGACATAGTCACCGTGTTAGTGTTTGTCATATGAGAAGGTTATCTTGACTTGAAGTTGCTTTTGCCTTTTTGAAATGCCTGTGATATGGGTCACCCATTGTCTGCTTAGTTCCTGCAGCTCGGTCATTGTAAGAGACAGCATTGCAAACAGACTCAGTTTCTGAGCCATCCACATGGGAGTGACATGGAACAGATGACAATCTTCAAATTCTTCATGGAACGTGATGAGGAATGCCGTGGCCAAACATACTGGATGCAGGTATGTGTTGCATATATAGATATTTTTGCAGGTCACATTTTGCAAGTCAGAAGGAGAGGGCATTCAAGAGTTGAGTGGCAGTGGATGAAAATGAGTGGTGTGGCCCCCGTAGTAGGACACAGACAATTTGGATGGAGAGTGAACCATCCCACTGGATGTCTGTGACAAACGCTATGTCTTTTGGGAGCCACTGTGGTCAGTTCAGAAGGAGACGGGGCGGAGAGGGGGCGGTGGTTATTATATTTTTTCTTTCATGAGGCCGAAATATGTCTGTTGTGTCAGCACCCCCCTCCCCCAACACACACACACACACACACACACACACACACACACACACACACACTCACAGACTCACACACACAAACAGATTGTGACTCTTCCCTCTAATGTGTCTTTCCCTGAATTGATCACTTCAACCCTTTGAGGTGTCCTTCTCTGCACGGCTCCCCCGCTCCACTCATTTCTTTCCCCTCTCTTCTCAACTACTGATTGGTGTCCATGCTCCTCTCCCCTTTTCTCTCCACTCCTCTCCTCTAAGTCCATCGGGAAGGGGTTGGGGGGGGATTGAACCCCCTGACCCCCAAGCCCCCTCCCCTCCCCTCTCCTCCCCTCCCCCCAGTCCTTGGCTTTAGCCCGAGGGCAAGTATGGCATCTCGTTGTGGTAGTTGTAGTCCGGACAAACCTTCTGGACCAGGCGGTAGTCGGTGCTGTAAAAGGAGATGTAGATGCAGATGACCTTGAAGGGCTTGGAGCACATCCAGGAGACATGGCTCTGCGTCTGCTCCTGGAAGCAGGTCTTGGACGGATCATAGTTGCAGAGCGACGTTCGCTTGCTGCGGTCTACCTTCTCGTAGTCGATGCGGCAGTTGAAGATCTTGGAGTCCTTGGGGTAGACCACGCTCTGGCGCTCCAGGTCGAACTCCACCGCCTTGACGGGCGGTACCAGGCTCACCGAGATGTTGCCTTGGCCCGTGGAGTTGTGGCGGAAGTAGACGCTGAAGGTACCATTGCCGTGGTCGACGATCTTACCGGTGATGAGCAGGTTGAGGCGAAGTGTCTTGATGTTGGAGTAGAAGTCTCCCCAACCAAACATCTTCTTGAACTTTCCCGTCTTGACGATGGGCCGGCGCTTGACCCGTGCGCCGCCCAGCGGATCATCGGCGGCCTTGAGCAGGTCGCTGCCCAGCATCTCCCAGAACTCCTGCTTGGAGAAGGGCACTGGCGAGCGGTAAGGCAGTTCCACGGCCGAGGTGTTGGCCGCCCGGCTCTTGCTGTGCAGGACCCAACGGCTCAGTGGAGACAATGAGGAGCTCTGGCCTCCAGCACTGCCACTCAGCACACCCACTGTCTTGGACGAGTCCTCAGACGAGCCCTTGACACCAGTGGTGCCCGGGGAGGAATGTTCTTGCCCAAGGGCCAGCTAGAAGAAGAGAGAGAGAGAGAGAAAGGGGGGGGGGGTCAAACAAAAACAAGACAAAGATGTGAGAACCAGGGCAAAATCATGGTAATTAATCCTCCCTTTACCAGGACAATAAGATAAAGCATATCCTACAGTCTGTAGTCAAAACTACTTAGACTGTTACTCATACCATCATAGAATGCCAACCAGAGAGAGAAATTGAAGAGAAAGTTTGAATGTAAAATCCATTGCTGTGACATGCCATGCTTTCATCCAGCATATTGCGATATTACCTGCACATACACATCAGAGTTGTATGGTTGGGGAATGGTAAGAGAGCATAAATAGAATTGCAAACTAGCCAGAGAAGTAAAAGACAGGAAATAAGAAAGAGGGTTGGATGGGGGGAGAGAGAAAAAAAAAGAGATGGATATTAAAAGTGCGAAGGAGTGTGTGAGTCATGATGGGGCTTAAAAACAGGATGCCAGAATAACAGCAATCATGCATTCCAGATTTACACTTTCAAAGTCTCATAAGCCCCCGAGAATGTCAAAGTCATTACCGATGCGGTGCAGGTAAGAGTGTTCCAGTGAGCGGAACACGGTGGTGAACGGCGCCAACCGGCTCCCTTCCCTTCGGCTCGGTGGACAGTGCTTTTGGGACATTATCTAGCAAAGCTGTCATCCCTCTCAGGCTTAATACGCTGCCTGGGAATCTATACACCTGCCACGGCTAATAAAGCCATAGGGTTCAAATAGTGATAGAGTCATTCAGCGCTATCAGCTCATACACAGGGGGACAAGAGAGAGAGGGAGAGGAAGAGGAAGAGATAGAGAGGGATGGAGAGAGAGAGAGAGAGAGAGAGAGAGAGGGAAAGAGGGGGAATGAGAGAAAAGAGGGCGGAAAGTGTTAGAGAGAGCGAGAGATTTAAGCCCTGGGACTGTGCTAGAAAGGGGAAACAATTACTGCTGAGAGCGTTTGTGTGTGTGTGTGTGTGTGTGTGTGTGTGTGCACAATGAGAGGCACATGGGTGTGAGTGAGTGGAAGGGACAGAGGTGGGTCGGAGTGGAGGAGGTGTGGGGGGGCAAGAGAATAAACCTCCATGTGCAATGAAAGCCCTTTAATGTTTTAATTAAAAAGTCTGGATCAGCAGGAACACAGCACAGTCCTATTTTCCCAGATAAAGAGGAAAGACAAAGAGAAAAGAAAAGAGAAGAGAGAGGAGGGATGGAGGAGATAAGAGAGTTGTGTTCAGTGATGGCGCTGTGAAGGAGAGAGAAAGAGTGGGAGTAATGAGTGAACAGAAACGATCTATTAGATGATGCTGACATGCACTCCTCTACCTCAGGGAATCACACTGCTAGAACCATTAGGGCTGAGTTCTGTGTGTGTGCGTGCGTGTGTGTGTGTGTGTGTGTGTGTGTGTGTGTGTGTACAAGACCAGGAACTCGCATGTGTACCTTTATCTTCTTTTTCTGTTCGTGAGTGAACATAGCATGTGTGAGAGAGGGAAATTAATAATTCTCTCCACTCTGTGTGTGTGTGTGAGCATTAGTAAGGTCATTTCACCCTAAGTCTGTGGTGAAGGCACAAGTCTGTCAACCATGAGATTTTCTGTGTGAATGCATTCCCTTTGTTGATGTTGTTTATGTGAGAGAATGCATTTGTTGTCTCTGTCTGGCCTGATTTACTGTGTGTGCGTGTGTGTTTATATACATGTAAGACAAAGAGTGTTACCAGTTCTAATGCAAGAAGTATTCTAAATGCAGTATTTATGTAAGAGACAGAGATTTGATGGTGCTGCATTTATACAGTGCTTTTCTACTCCTACAAGCACTCAAAGCACTTTCAAATGTATTGTGAGAGCAATACAGTATATGTAATTAAACAATTATAATAATAACATATAAGACAGAGTTTTTGGCCTTTGTGTGTGTGTGTGTGTGTGTGTGTGTGTGTGTGTTTGGGGGGAGGGGGTTAAAGGCAGACTGTGACTGTGTCTTTGAAAGAGAACAAAAGTTAAAGAGGACATGCACCACAAACAGAGAGAAAAGATGTGTGTAAATCAACCGGATTGTGTGTGTGTGTGTGTGTGTGTATGGTGTGTGTGAGAGACAGATAGACAGACCGCGTGTACCAGTGGGAGCAAGACAATACGTGTGTGTATGAGACTGTCTCTCTATCTGTCAGACTGCCTGTCTGTTGGAGAGACTATTTCTTTGGCTTTTGTGTGTGTGTGTGTGTGTGTGTGTGTGTGTGTGTGTGTGTGTGTACATGTGTCAGCCAGGGTCCTCTCCTCTCTGTACTCTGCTGTGTGTGTCTGATCCATAATGCATAGTGCTCCACCCCCCCTGCCCTGCTCTCTAGGAGAGGACCTGCCACTTCCTTACGCTGGCTTACAATACTCCTATTCCAGCTTAATCAGGCTTATGCCCTCTCTCACTCCTTCTCTCCCTCTCTCTCTCTTCCTCTCACTCCATCTCTCTCTCCCCCTCTATCTCCCTCCCTCTCTCTTCTCTCACTCACTTCTTCCCTCTCTTCTTCCCCTCTCTCTCTGTATCTGTCAATATCTCTCTTCTTCCCCTGCTACTTTCTCTAGCCAGCACCATCACCACCATCAGAGTGACTCTTGCTCTGTGGATAAGGCAGCGCTCCATTTATTCTGGGGCGACGTGTGTGGCAGACGTGGCCTATCTGATGGCGTGGCTTAGCCAGGATTAGGACAAATATATTTGATGCTTTTATTCGGAGGCTGTTGCTGCCCGGGTGAAACTGTTGGCCTTACCCTAGTGTCCCAGACTCCCCTGCCTATCTCATCTCTAACAGGCTGTTCTACTCCAGGGGAGGAAGAGGAGGAGGAGGAGGATGAAGCCCTGAGGCGTACTGGGAAGGCTTTGTTGTCCACCATCTTTTTTGTACATTTTAGAGATTTACTCTAGGTGGCTTTTCTTTTGCTGGCTTGGCAGAGCATTGCTGGTGTTCTATGTCTGCCTGATGTTTGGGGGTTGTAATTGATACTTGGTACATGTGTGTTTTGTGTGTGTGTGTGTAAGTAAGAAAGACTGCCATCTGTCTCTGTGCTGATCGGCTAGTGCCGCTGCTCTCTGGCATCTTCAAAGAGGACACTCCTGTCTACATGGAGCAGAGCACATCAGCAGGCCAGCCAACCGCTCCCATCCTCCCCTCTCTCCCTCTCTCTTCTGTCTCCCCCCCCCCGCTTTCTCTCTATCTTTCTCCCTCTCTCTCTCTCTGTCTCCCTCTCTACTGGACTTGTGTGAGTGCTGTTGTACTGCCATGCCTACCACCTACTGAGATGACACGTTTGGATACAGGCCTATGGAAGCCTGCTGTCTCGCACAAACACAAATGCCTGCACACACACACACACACACAGAGAGGGAGAGAGTGAGTGAAGAGCACCACGGAGCACAAGAGGAGCCCTTTGCAGATTACAGTAGATCACTCTGCAGGGTGCTGTCTTTGCTGTCTCATCCTGCCACACACTTGGTCTGCTTGGGTACGAGCTATCCTCTCATGAACAGGAACACACACACACACACACACACACACACACACGCACACACAACCACACACACACAATGCACACACAGACACTTACACGTTCACCTACAGCTAATTGCTCTTGTTGTCACGTTGGCTATGTGTCTGGAAGCCGTGCTCTAAGAGTTTCCCGTCCCGGCAGGATCTAAGATGCTATACAATGCGCTTGTCTGATACCCCCCATGTCTGACAGGCTCTCCGTCAGCAGCATAAATAATGAACCAAAATCAGACGCAGCGTGCAGGGAGACGTATCGATCTTAACCTCCTCAGAATCCTGTCTCCTTTCTCCCGCCTCTCTCTCTCTCCACCCCACTTCCTCCTTTTCTCTCTTTTTCCCTTTTCTGTCCTCTGTCTTTTGCAAAAGAGCAGGAGAGGGTGGGAGAGGCCAAATGATAGACAGCTGAAGGAGTATGATGACAATACTGCTCCTTCTTGCAACCCCTTCCACCTCCCCCAAATAATCTGCATTGGGTGCAGCCAGTCTCACTTTCCCTCCCTAGACTCGCTCTCCCTCCTTCCCTTTCCTCTGCAGTCAGAAAAAAATAAACAGCCCCCACCCCACACACACTCCCCTCCCCTGGCTGCTGTCTAAACACGATCCTCACCCGGCTGCCACCGCATCTAACCACAGCTATAACTCAGTCTGCCTTGTGCCTCAACAATCACCATAAAAACAATAACAGGAATCAAAGCTCAGAGCTGCGACTATGAATCAATTACCAAACCTGTATGCATTTGTAAAAAGAAGCAAGAACTCAACTGAGATGGACATGAATGTATGTCGGCAATGCCAAGGCCAGTTAAACCAGCATTACCATGTGGCAATGGAACTGTTTAGGAGTAATTGTATTCATAGTCCTCTATGCTTGAATGGGATGAGGGATTGGGGGTCCAGGTGTTGTGGCACCTGTGCTGCAGTCATCCTGCAATTGGCACTTTTCCCTCCACTCCAGCAGGTGGAGGCATACCCCTGGGACAGCAGTGGAGAATTGTCAATCATAGCTATCTTATTAGAGGAGGCTTGACAGTTAAATTGACTGACAAAGAGCACAAAACAGTGACAAAGTGTTACTGCTGTAACATGCTGTGAAGATAGAGTATGTCTGAGGAGTAAAGTGTGTGCGTGAGGATCCTTGTTGTGACATGACGACATCTTTCCCCTGAACCCCCCTGACTTCACACAGCTTGATTTTAAATCTGTGCACTGTAGTTACCCTGAGTCCAGATAACTGGCTGTGTGGCATACTGCGCATGTAGTAGCCTCTAGCCTCTAGGTTGGTCAGAGAGAAGAGGGAATTGAAACAAGCCCTGTGTCTCTAACAAGACCATTCATCATTCTGCTCTAAGCCAGGAAGAGACACTTTCAATAGAAAAGGATGGCTTGTTTGAATAGCTGATCATGATCCACTTCACTGTCAGCCCACGTTTTTAATATGTAAAGAGCTCAATGGAATGATAAAGGACATTTGTCACAAAGCTTCTCAATTTAACAAAATGACAGGATTAGTTAGAATCTGTATTTTTTTATTCTCTCTTTGAAAAAAAAAGCGAGTGCAAAGGGAATGAATCGACTAATAGTGAGTGGGTGCGTGAGACCTTTTCTTTTTTTGCTTTTTTAATGTTTTTTTTCTTTTGTTGATCTCTTTTTTGGTCTACAGAAGGACCAGAATCACATGGCTTTATGTTCCAGTAGTTGTGAAATGGGCCAAAGACGCCCCTGGGATGGGTAGCGAGACACGAACATTAAGGTTCAGCTGAAGGTGAATTGGATAGAATGAAGTGGCTGCCGGCAGAATAGACAAATAAATAAATAAATAGGAAGGAGTTGGGGGGCGTTAAGTGATTACCCAGAAGCACCTGGGTGGGTGGTGTCAGTCACCAGCTTGCCCTCCGAGCGCCCCGACACGCGTAAAAGGGGGGATTAATGGCTGATTACAGAGGTGATAAAACAAAAGGAGGACAAGAACCTCCTTATCGGCAACAGATGGCAAACGGCTCTGGGAAGAGAGAGAGAGAGAGAGAAGGGAAAAAGCTGTCGAGCCGTTGAGTCAGAGAGCTGAAGGTTATAGAAGTGTTGCAGCCTGTAAGCATGTGACTATGTAGAGTACATGTCTGTGTGTGAGTGTGTCTGTGTGTGTTTGTGTATGTGCAAGTGTTGGCTGTGAAATGTGTTAAAGCGCCTGACAACGCTGTAAAATACTGAAAAATGTTTCTGTGTGTGTGTGCCCAGGTGTATCTATGAGTGTGTATGCATGTATGTGCTTATGTGCATGCATGTGAGTTTGTGTGGGAGGGGTTGCGTCCGTGTGTGTGTGTTGGTTTATTTGTGTGTGTGTGTGTGAGAGAGAGAGAGGGGTTGTATCCCTGTGTATGCTTGCTTGCTCATGTCCATATGTAGGACTATTGAAGTGAGGACTGTGCCAGCAGTGGACGCTCCTCTCCCAATCTCTCCCAGTCCAGACGGGTGCTGCATAAAGTGTAATGATGCTTCAAACGCTGGGAATAAAAGTGCTATGGAACTATACGTTGCCTGCTAAGGCTCTAACCGATAGCTCTAGCGCTAAGTGGCACCAACCAGGGTCGGAGTGTGTGGAGTCCGTCTCTTAAAGCTGCCCGGGCAAAGCCGTGGAGCTATAATGAGATTAATGGCACTAATACCCTGATAATGAGAGCCTGGCTGAACCCTCCATCTCTTCACCTTGTGCCAGCTCCTCTATGGCACTTCACTCTGTGTGCAAATGAACTTGCAAAAAAAAAAAATCATGCTAAAAGCATGGCCCTGGCACAATAACACTCATAGGTGACTATTCACAGATTTGAAAAAGCAAATTAATTACACACATATACGTGAAGCGCTTTTATGCCAAGCGGTGCTAATGGACTGCATGGCACTTGTTTGTAGGGTGCTTTGTGTTTGGCGGAGGGCTACGCAGGGATCAGGTGGAGATGGCGGAGACGGCAGTGTGGGAAGAGACAGGAGAGGGGGAATAGGGTTGCGTGAATGGAGGAAAGAGACTACTGAGAATGCCCTAGTCTGTAGTAATGCAGAGACAGTGGGATGGTTTAGAATAATGAGGGATGAGAACAAAGATGCGTGAGATAAAGATTCAGGGGAAGAAAAAAAAGAAACAGAGGGCTGAGATTAAAAAGGAATTGCATCAGTGAGTGTGGTGTGTGTGTGTGTGTGTGTGCGCGTGCGCGCGTGTGTTTGTCTCTGTTTATGTGTGTGTTTGTGGGTGTACTCATTGTGAGGACTCATTTTGACGTCTCTTTCCTATGGCATGTGAGTCATGGGGGTGTGTGGTGGGGGTAGTGGTGGGGGGGCTTCTCCCTGGGGGTCCAAGGCTCTCTCGTCACTCTGGTAATTGTGAGTCATTAAGGGCTGGTGAGCACTGGCCCTGGGTGCCTCTCCAGGCAAGAGAGACAGAGAGCATAAACAGAGAGAAAGAGTGTGAGAAAGAGCTAGAAAGAGAGAGAACAAGTCAATGTGTCTGTCTGTCTGTATGTGTGTGTGTGTGAGAGAGAGAGAGTGAGTATGTGTGTGTGTGTGTGTGTGTGTGTATGTGTGTGTGTGTGTGTGTGTATGTTTGGAAGAGCGAGAGAGAAAGACAGACACTTGTGCATGAAACTGAGTTTTGTTACAGAATGTGCAAAATGATCAAAATGGCAACATAAAGTGTGTGTGTGTGAACGTGCAAGCAACTGACAAAAATAGGTAACAGGAGGAGATGGGAGAACAATGCTCAAGGATGAAAGGATGAGAGAGGGGGGATGAAAGCGAAATAGAAAGTGATACAGGCATGAGCACACCCCAGTCGCCTCCTGAGCCAATTAACAGCCACTTAAAGACGCGACGCATGCACACACTTCCAAAAGCCAATTACGGAGGCAGGTAAAGGCTCCTCCGTTTGAGCTCGGCCAAACAGCCTCGTGCGCACTGACAGCTTGGGCCACGTCACCTGTGCCATTTTCGCACAAGGGGCAAACCGATGCCACTGCTGTGGCCAATTAAAAATGCCACTTCTGCTCATTTCACTGTTTAATCTGAATTTCTGCGGTTGTACAAGAGTCAGTGCAGTGCTCCTTAAACTCCCCGCTGCTGTCTAATAGGTAGTCGTGAAGCTGTCACAAAAAGTTCGTCTCCAGACGTACCCACAGAAACAGCTTTGACATATAAGGACTTGTCACAAGCTTGTTGTCACCCTCAATTCTCCATTCTATTAGACCTGTCTCCAAACAGCCATTAGTAACACTTTATTTTATTAAGTGTCATTCAGTTTTTGGAATGTCTGCACCCCAAAGTTTGCATTTCAAAAACCAAATGACACTTAATGACAGCGGTCATAAACATGAATTACGTGTCATTAATGTTTATATAACATATGTTAATAAGAGGCTCATGTCACCGTTATGTAGACCCCTTCAAATAAAGTGTTACCCAATTGTTATTTGACAGTGCTTGTGTGTTTTATCTGCTGTTGCAGGACGCTGTAATTTGCACGTTCCTCTCTTAAATGTCACAATATGAAGATGACACCATCAACAACTGTAACACAATACAACCCAACATAAGCTATAGGGCTGTCTGTTTGCATGGGACTGGAGATGTAACATGTGAGATGTGCTTTTTGGTTGACAGTATTTGTGCAGTGGATGCCACTTGTTCTCTTGCAGCAATGCCGAGAATGATTCCCATTGTGTGTGCTGATCCCCTCCCTTGACACTAAGCTGAAAACAGCATGGCTCGGGCATTTCATCAGTGTCAGAAATGGAGCAAGGGAGCGAGGCTCTGTTAGCTTGCACCACTTCAAAAGGCTGGGTCATTATTTTACCACAGCAGTGACGACTCACACACCAGTTTGGGCCACTCTTCAGCTGAATTAGTGCAAGCAGGGTGCATTTTTACAATGGACACTAAAAAGCAGTCAACTGCATTTATGTACTCTCTCTCTCTTTTCACTCTCTCTCTTCACTCTCTGTCTGTCTCTCTCTCTCACACACACACACTTTCTCTCTCTCTGGTTCTGCCACATGGAGAATATTAACCAAGTGGATGTGAGCGAGCAGGGAAATGTCTGGCTCAGAGGTGTGCTGTTGAGTGTCAGTTTGAGTTAGATTATTACTATGAAACCTACACGGGCAAAATGGGATTATTATTTCGAAATGACTCAGAGTAATTGGAGGCAAAGGGTGGGGGTGGGGATGGGTGGGAGTAAAGTAGATACCATTGAGGAGGTGTGTACAGACACAGCCATGCATGAGGTGGGGTCCAATAAGTGCTTGCTTTCCTCTGGCTGTTGGATTGAAATTTCCATCTCTAATATGACATCAATTTTTAATTAAAGGGCCCAGTTACTGGTCAGGTTTCCAAGTGTTTCACAGACATTTTGTATTCTCTCTCCCTTTCCCTGCTGTTTTCCCTCCATCCTCTCTGTCTCTTGTTCCCTCTCTCCCCCCCCTCTCTCTCTATCTCTCTCTCTCTCTCTCTCTCACACACACACACCAGCTCCAGACCAAATGTGCTCACTGTGGGAGCCTTCTTCCCCTAATACATGATTAAAATCAGAGAATAGCAGGGTCCTTATTACTAATTATTCCACATGAAGCCAGGGGAGGGGATGTGATGGAGGGATAAAGGGGGCGCAGGCAAGAAAAGAAAAGAAAGGTAATTTCACAAGAAACAAGCCGCTTGACTCTTAATGAATAATTTACAAAGGCTTGAAGGGGGTCACCAGAGCCCCCTTCCCAACATTTCCCAGTCCTTACCCACCTCCAAAATAAGAAGCCCCGCCCCCACTTCCCATCCCCCAGACACACACACACACACATCTGGAGTGGACCAATGTGTCTCTCGGTTTAATGATGTGTATATTTTTTTTCCCCCGTATTCCTTCAATTTCTTCCATCTTTCCTCTCCCTGGTTTCTCGTTTTATTTTCCGCTGCTGTGCTGAACTCTGCTCAGGCAGGTTAAGCTCAGCCGCTCCCCACTGGACACTCAGCCTCATTTAGCATGCTGAGGGAGAGCTGCGCTGCCTGAATGGCCTATCAAATATTTTACATTAGGACCCAACGACGCAGCAGAGTCCGCGCAGAGTCTCATCAGCAGCAGCTGGTGGGGGGTGGGGGGGGGGCAGTCTCTCTGTGTGTGTGTGTGTGTGTGTGTGTGTGTGTGTGTGTGTTGGGGGGGGGGGGGTGGTTATTAGGGGCCAGCATAGTACTGATGTGTTTCATCTAAAAGAAATGGATGATTGCTTGTAACTTATTTGAACTTCAGTGAAGTCGACACATAATATTTAACAGAGGTTCTTTGCAAAGCTAGGTCAGGAATCAAATCAGGGTGGTCAATTGTCCGCCAATGATAGTACCACTACATCCAACACACCATTTAAACTCATCTAAACAGTTTTATACCCGGTGGCATGGTGCACAGTCAATGTTGACTCTAAAGCTGTGCTGTGTTGTGTTGGTCTGTCTTATGATGTGCTGTGCTGTTCCGTTGTGTTCTATGCTGTGCTGTGCTGCTGCCTGACCAGGCTGCGGGCCCCTTCTCACGCCTGGCTGAACCTCTGACTCCTGTTATAAAACAACAGTGCGGCTGAGCTCAACTTGCATCAGGCCTCTCAAGCCAGAGGACTTCATCAGGCCACAAACCACAAAGAGGAGAGGACAACCAACCCTGCCTCCGCTATCTGATGACCGAGCAGCTATGAACTAATGGAGAGAGGCACTAGCAGGCCTCCACTCTGCACCACTTTTGACACAACAGTGTAAAGGCTTAAGTGCTTATTAGTCCACATCAAATAAAGACTTTTACATAGGATAAAGCCTTATAGGATTGCATAGTATAGTAGGGAGGAGAGGAGAGTATGGCCGAGTATAGTAGTATATGGCCATAGCAAATGAAATGGTCACTGTAGTGCTCCCCTTTGGGCATTATGTCAGCAATGCATCACAGCACAGCTCATTGGTTTGTGAGAAACAAGCCCATTGCTGCCTCATTGTCGCCATTTAGAGACAACATTGCCCTTGTAATTTCCCTGCTAATTGTAGGGATTAATGGGGCTCATCCTGGATTTGGTGCCTTAGTCAAACACCACACTGAATCACACTGGCACACTGGGAGAGATGGAGGCCACCGGAAGTTTCTCTGCAACTCTGCAGCAACAGTGGAAGTGAATGCATGCACACCCAAGGTGGTCAGCAATTTCTGCCATCACACTCTGATGAGGTAGCCAGAAGCTTTTGTCACACCCAGATGAGGTCACCAGAAGACTTGGTCACACTAGGGTGAAGTTGTTGAGAGATTGGGGCATAGGGTTGTGGTTGGTGTGTGTGTGTGTGAGTGGGGGGCTGGGGGTATCAGCACATCCAGATGGAGGCAGCTGTCTGTTCTTCAAATAAGCCAGTTTGTGTTGGTGGTGAACAAATAGATTCTGTCCTCTCTCTAAATCTGTTTGTTCTTGAAAGAGCCATTTCATGAACAAATCCGTGCACCAAAAAAAAAAAAAAAACTCTCCGTGCTTTCAGATCAAAACCAGTCCATCAGTTTGCTTTCTTTATTTATTTATGAAAACAGAACTCTTCCTCTCATCAATAGAATCTCGGAGTGTGTCGGGCTTGTTTATCCTCTGTAACTGTTGGTTAAAGTGGAGAGGAGTTCCCCAAAATAATGACCCATAAATGATGGATTAAGCCTCGCTATTTAGTTATTCAGAGATCAAGAACAACAGACCGTGGGTGTGGAAACGCCACCTATTAAGGCTAAATTTGTTTGAGCAATATCGATCGCTAGCACAGCCATGCTTCCAACTCACCACATCCAATCATTAGTACTACCCATTAAGTCACTGCAGGAGTTTGTCTGCTATGAAAGGTCGACTCTGTCATACGAAAGAAAATCACAAGCACACATCAGTGGTGAAACCAAAATGATTTTTGCACAAAGCCAAACCAGTCATTTAGAAGGATATTAGTTTACTAGATGAGGCACCCAAGGTGAGCAAATTCATTGATTGCTGCACAGTGGCCAGCGAAGACAGTAAGAAGGTTAGGGAGTGATTTAGTATCAAAATCGTGAAAGAGACAGCTGATGCACAAGGACCGAAGACAATATGAACAATAAAGTAGTGGGTAACACTTTACTTTACAAAATGGTAAAAAGAGGGTAATTCCTCTTTCAAGATCCAATATGATTTGATGCATTGTCATTTTTAAAATAGCTATTACACTGCAATTAAATTGAAACAGACAAAAATGCACTTTACAGGCCTAATTCCATGCCATTTCAATGAAAGAATATAGATTAACGGATAGTTACAGAAAATGAATACTGGATCTTACCATTTAATTACTTAATTTTATTACTTCAAGTCTTAGCCTCAATTCTCACCATAACAAAGTAATTCCTTCTTATTACTATTTTGTTATTGACTTATTAGCCCAACAAATAGTGGGTTATTGTATTACATTAAATATAATACAGTATTATTTAGTAATTATTCAGTTATTACTAAGTTATTATTCAGTAACATGAGTTGTTGCTTGCCAAGTTGTTCCCATAATTTTGCCAACTTATTACCATAAAACTACCCTCTTATTACTGATCTGTAAAGTGTTACCAAGAAGGGATTACATGATGGCATTGCTGTCTTTTTAGAGCAGTCATTACCCAATCTAATGTAGTTTACATCAATTATACCATTTTGATGGGATGATGTTTCGTCTTTGTTTTGCTTACAAAAATCAATTTGTTATTGTTTTTAAATTGTTGTGACATTAAAATACTCTTAACCTTTTAGGTTTATTACATAATGATATTATTATGCTCATTAAGCGGCCAACTTTTACTGCTGCCACTATTTTGCAGACGTTCATTCAGCATACACATAGCATTTCAACCAGTAATGCCCCATTTGATCTCTACAAACCATGGATGACAGGTCAAGTAAACAGGTGCTTTCCCCCAAAAGCAGTGTTGCAGTATTGAAAACAAAATCTCATAAGATGTAACTAACGCCATGTGTCCTACAGGGGCACTGGAATCACGTGGGAGATGAGTTCTCTGAGTTCCCTTTCTTTTTTATTGTGTTCTACTGTGCATTTTTGGCAGAATTCAATAATGAATTCAAAACTGACTTTACATAGAAAATGAAAATGTTTCAGCAGCCTCTCACTGGCTCCTATCCAACACTTCAGTTCATTAGACAGGATGGTCTGATTATGCCAGGCTACACTCAGAACAGTCAGAATTGGGCTGAATTTCTGAAGATGTGTACTTCCCCCCCCCAGTCATTTATTCAGTGCTTGAACTTCAGTGCTGAAGTGTGAGACATGAAAATCATTTCCATTTTAGACTACTCCATTCTACAGTTAATGATATTATGTGCTGTGCGTGCGTGTATGTGTGTGTGTGTGTGTGTGTGTGTGTGAGAGAGAGAGAGAAAGATCTCAGACACCACTGACTGAGATACTCTGTGGGGATCAGGGTTTGCATGCTAGAGGTTTCTCTCTTAAGCCCAGATATCATCCGACAGTCAAGCCCATAGGGAGTCCAGTGATCTAGTATCACTTAGACATTGATTTTGTCTTTTATTGTGTGATTATGGAGAAAAGGTCATCTGACGTGGGGCTGATCATCCATATGCACAGGGACCCGACGGGCCCTTAGTAGAAGAGCTGAGGATTTTTTGCAGCGTTGCCAAATGTTGCACTCATTTCTCTTACACAAGGGGCACAGAGATCAAACCGATATCTTCCTGCCCATTAGTAACTTTTCTGGCCTCCCGCTGCATGTAGTGAGATGAGGCAAAAAAGACAAATAGCATTGTGTGCATCATTATGTTCGCTGGTCGGCAGGATGTATGTTCAAAATGGACAAGATGTTGTCGGTTATCGGCCGAGTACACCGGCTGTTTCTGGGGTTTGGGTTTCCAGGGAGGTCAGGGATGATAGGATGGGTCATGAGGGAGATGGGGAGAACTGGGGGTGGGCGTGTGGGGGTGGCCTGGGGTCAGGTCATATGTGCCTGAGCATAAATCAGTGACAATTCACCCTCAACAGTAGGTGAACCAGCTGCTTAGCCAAGATAAAAACAGAGAACCCCCACCCCCTTGTCACTCTCACCCTCTCTTTGTACCCCCAACTCCCCCTCTCTCTCGATCTATCTCTCTTCCTGGCTTAATTCCACTCCTTCCTCCAGTCCCATTCGTTCTCTGCTCATCTCTCTCCTTTCTCACTCATTAACCAGAGCCTGAATGTGAGGCCATCATTTATTTACCTAATGGCCTGTTTACAGTAAATTCACACCTACTGTGCCTGTGTGTACTATGGACCTATTTACATCAGTCTTAGCACACTGGAGTGTTTGGACTAATGAGAAGTTCTGGTGTTAGTGTGGTAGTTTTAAATGATGATCTTATGCTGTTTTTCTAGATATTCTGAGGTATCTTGTTATTACATATTTTATGCATGGAAACTGCAAATTGCATTCAAGAATTGAACCTTTTTTCATTTAACCAATGCCTCAGGGACAAACATAATGTTTAATGGGTAGAGCCAATTCAATTCAGATTCAGTCCATTCCGAAAATTAATAGGTATTCATTTAATTAAGTGCAAGAACTTAATGGAAAATAAACTTAGTCAACTCACTCAAATGTAATCTTACCTAACAGACTGAATTTTAGATGACTTGGACTGACTCCACAGTAAAATACAGAACTGATCAATGTGTTTAATTCTTGCTTTTTTTGTCAAGATGTTTATTGTATGTTTACCATTATTTTTCAAGTGTCTAGGCAAAGCCTTTTCAAAAACGGTGCTATGGTGAAGCTTTTTAGACTGAAAAGAAAAACACAATATGGATGGTACAAATAGTGACACCGCTTGAGTGATGTTTACAACTAAGAGGAAATGTGTAAATAAATTAAATTCAAAAAGCTTTATGAAACACAAAAGCCAGTAAGCCCTCCAAGGAGAAAAGAACTCTTCTGATATGTCCAGCTCTGAAGTTTGAAGTTAACCTTGACACATTATTATTATTTACCACTGTGGAGCATAATGAGAATAAAGGTGACATGATATGTAGCCCATGTTCCAGAAGTGAGGGTGCATATAAACTGTGCTACAGACCAATGATGGATGGCACCTGGGGTTGTCCTTTGTAATCACAGAAAGAAAGAAAGAAAGAGAGAGAGAAAGAAAGAAAGTGCCAGGGGACTGCTTCATTACGACCCATTTACTCCAATGTGTTCAAATTTACATACTGATCCTTCTTTAAGAACATTGCCAGCTTCCAACTTTACTCTCACAAAGAGATTCAACTTTTACGCCACTTAAGAAGTCTAATTTTCTTCAAATTGTTTAAAACATTGGATACACCACACGGTAATTTAACGACTTTAAAGAGTCTGGTAGTCTAAACTAAAACAACATAATTTTATGGTGTGGGCCTGATACGTAGGATTGTTGCCAGCTCAGTTCACTTCACACATCAAAATTAAGAAGCTCTGTGGAAGTGTAACATCAAATATAACGAATAGCTTTCCTAATCACACAGTTGTGGGTTTCCCTCGAAAATATTAATAGATACATGAACGGACAAAAACCGCTTTCTGATCTTTCTTTTGCTTTCTACTGTGTCTTCGGCCATTAAAATCTCAAGGCTGTAGTCCACAGAAGTCTATTTATACTCCAATTGTGCCCGTGTTCGTTTAGTAACAGCACAAAATATAAGTGCATATTGATATACTGTGCATTAATCGCCGGTCCATAATGCGATTGAAAAAGTTTGGTAATTTATTAATTGCTCCGTCATTCATCACTGTCTGGCAGCCTAATGAATTGCCCGAGCTACCCCGCTGAGAGGCGCAAGGTCTTCCATTTCACCGTTAAACGCGATGCAGATAAATGACCAAAGTCCACACCGTAATGAGTAACATCATTAGTGGCGTCCCTGTTCAACACAACCATACATGCATTTGCAGCCAATAAACCCACACACCGCCATGCAGATAATTTGCCCGCTAAAGCAAGGCGTCGGTGCCTACAAGTCTGTCCTGCAGCTATTGGAAGACCACTTTTGGAGGCAGACGTGGGTGTTTAATTGTATACATTTCGGTTGAGGCCTGCAATTTTATTTCATCCTCTCCGTCCAATTTAAACGCCTGGCGTTACATGTTCATTAGGCCCAGCCATGGAGGCCTGTAGGCAATGTAATGAACCGTGGAAGATTGGTGTGTGTCTGTGTTTTCATAGTTTATGAAATGATGATGGAGATTTGACAGACCTCTGTGACACGTCGTTAGATAGATATGACCTCTTTGTCGGGTAAGTGTATGTAATTAAAGCTCCTTTCAGTTTCTCATAAATTCCCTTTAATTACACGTAGGAGTTTTGGTAATTACACTTCGATAGATTAGTCAACGTAATTAATCCATTCGCCCTGGACGCCTGCGTGCCCTGACGCACGTTGATGGAACCGTCGCCTACTGCTTACATAGACTCATTAATTTCAAAACGGCGCAATTTTGAACATGAACAAGTGACCACATGAGTCTTCCTTCCTTGCAACACTCAGTGCTTTTTGATACCTTTATGCCAAATGCTGTCTAAGCCTACTGAGTAAAAAAGCGACAAAATCGGAGCAAGTTAGTGACCCACTCGGTCCTTCACACATAGTGTATTTGGATACTGTTGGATACACAGGTCTACAGCGACGTAAGATAATACAATGATGACAGAGGTAGTGTTCACATTTCAGTAGACTACATGTAGAAGCATGTGTGACGTTTTTGTTTGTGTGAGTGAGAGAGAGTGGTTTGGCACCCGCGCGACTGACGGGAAGCCCAGGTGTGAATGAGATCACGTTTTTACACGATACTAGCCTATGATAGTCTGAGTCTATTCTTCATACGGTTGTCAGTTACATACATGTTTACCTCACAAGAAATCCGTTTAATTCTAACTTTCAAAGTGACGAGTTGGGTCTTTATCAGATGAGTTCTTGTAACCATGGTCCCACGCTCGCCGTCTCGCGCCCAGACTGTACAATCTGTCAGCACTCGTGGGACCCCTCTCGCCAGTGAGCGAGCAGCGAACCGTGAAGTTCAAGAAACCCCCTTTCGAATTCCATTCTGGTGGGTCTGTTGTTTTGAAGCCTCGGTCAACCAGAGACGCCAAAAGCTGATAATATTAAAACATCGTTTATATAGACAGGGGTAGTTGTCCACACCTCAACACACAGGTGACAGGTAGATATAGCTTGCAATGAAAATATATGGTAATGGCAATTGCTACAGTTACCCCTTAAACAAAGAGAAACATTTCTCAATTTCAACCTCCCAATTTTGCGCTTACCAGACAAGCCGTCCCATTGAGGAGTAGCAGAATGAAACCGTGGTCGGTGCGCATTTCGCCGGCGCGCAGTCCCTTAGACTCCCGCTATTGTCCGAAGACTGTCTTCCCGTTCAGGAAGACGCAATACCTCCGTTACCGTATCCCAAAGTGCCAAAATTAGGTCCCATGTCCTGCGCAGGCACAAAAGCAACACCTCCGTATCTTTGAAAGCCACCTGGCACCTGACTCGTCAACGCGCGTTTCAGCTGGACCACCGGTTCATCAGAAATCCATAGGTGTGCTCAGAAGCAAAGGGATACTGCATCACCATTCGGGGACAGCCAAGCCTTCCAAATTTCATCTGTACCCCCTTCAGCATTCAACAGGGTTAATGTACTTAAATGTAAGAAAAAAACATCTTCGCCTTATCTCGCGTTGACTCCGGTAAAGATCCTCGCGGGAAAGACAAGCCTGATTAGCGCGTGAACTCCTTCAGCTTTGCACATATCAGCGCACGCAGAGTGGCAGTCTTGCGTTGACGTTATAAGTCTCTCTCTCTCTCTCTCTCTCTTTCTCTCTCTCGCTCCCCCTCTCCCTCTCCCACACCTCTTACCCTGCCGTTTTCTAACGGTTCATTCCACCTATCTTTTAATCTGTAATTACTTCTACCTAGCCAACGTCACTTCAACGACTTCGACAGCATTAATGTCCAAATTACCTTCACTTACTTTCTGCCCTCTAATTTTCCAAAGATTTACAAAATAGTGCTAACATGTCCTTAATGCATAGTCTTTATTACACACTGGACAGGCTGACTAAAGTATGGGTGCAGAGCCTATTATGTTTTGCATTGACCTGTAAGACTCAAAGATAAGAAATTTACAGCATGTAGAGGATTTGCTTGCTGTCTTGCATGGATGTCAAGCTAGAAGCTATTTTTGGTATTTGTTTTAAGCATCTATTTTATTATCATTTTAATCAATAGATTATAGTTTAAATGTGTAGTATGTATATACATATCCAACATGCTGAATAACTCATTTATGATAGAAAAGTCTTTCAGCTTCTGCTTCATGCCTTATTCTCAGCCATTCGTAAAGTGTGTTTGCATATTCCAGGAAGTCTCTTGGGTGGAAGGGTAGGATTCAGTCAGCTGTTTCTTCAATAATGTAACCCAAGGGTCCTTTCTTTCTCACAATAATCTGCCGCTTCTTTAACTGCTGATGTTTTCAAGCACTCTTTTCACTTAGATCAGTTATTGTAGCAGATACTTCTTTATGCAAAGACCACACACACACACACACACATACACACACATTTGCTTGTCATGGACATGATTGGCAGCCATTTCATCTTACAGTAACCTGATTCAAGACCTTTGTATTCATTCTATGTATATTCTCATTCTTTATTTTGTGTATGTACAGTGCATAAAGTGTGTGTGTGTGTGTGCATGTGTGTGTGTGCATGCATATGTGTGTGTGTGCGTGCATGTATTTTTTACCGTATATTTTGGTGCATCACAGGTCTCTGTAGTGTCTTTTTCTGTGCAGCGGATTGCACTCTGAGCACTGATAAAGTTTAGCATTGAGTTGTGTGGGGCTCAGGGGGCTGGGGCTGATGACTCGGAGATTATTTTAGTCTTCATAAATTCCCCTCTTCTCTAATCGAGACCAGCCTCCGCGGCAACCTGGGGCACCAGAGAGGATCATGGGAGTGCCATGGACAGGCCATAAAGGGAGTTCCAGCTCCCACATCAAATGTCCAGGGGAACATAAAAATCATACAAAGAGTCGTTGAGTTCACAAACACTCTCTCTCTTTCTCTCTCTCTCTCTCTCTCTCTTTCTCTCTCTCTTACACACACACACACACAAACACACACAAAGCCACTCATTAAGGCACAAAGTTACCCAGTTTGACACTCACACTCACACACACACACACACACACACACACACACACACACACACACACACACTTGTATTAATTCATAACAACATTGGCCTTTGTGTTCCTCTATAGGGACCATGGTCAATAATGGCTGTGTGAGGAAAGACTTAATCATTACAGTGCAATGTGTTCCTTGTTAATTTGCCTCTGTCTGTAGCATATCATTAGGCTTACCCCATGGCGAACAGATTAAGGCAATTACTTCCCAATTATATGGATTTATATGTGTGTTTTTGAGTGTATTATGAAATATGTGAGTGTTGATTTTGCTTTGTTCTTGAATAATAATAATAATAAAAAAACGATTCCCCTCTTTCCTCTGAAATTAGTATTTTATCGGCTGCTGGTTTGTTGTGTAATCCCATTTTGCGCCTGTAATGTAATTTGAGTGGGGCGCCACAGGCGGCATAAACACCATGGAGCTGCCCAAACTGATTATCAAATGAGTCATAAGTTGGTGTGTAGCGCCCCCTTGTGGAATATATATTTACATTGACTCCCAAAGCTGAGAAGGTCCTCACGCGTCTCTGTGATACTGGCTAATGACTCTACTCTAGTACATTTAGCTGCGCAAAAGATATTCTTTATAGTCATTTAATGCAGTCAAGTGCATTTAGACAAATATGTTAGTGAGAGTGATTTGAAGAAATGTCAAAAAAAGTCAAAAGTGTCTGGCAATTGCAGTGTTTGAAAGGCAATATCTTCAAATGACACTAGATGATGCTGTTGCTCTGTTAAGCTGTACGGCTGTGTAGCAGTACTTGAAGTTATCTTTGTGTGTGTGTGTGTGTGTGTGTGTGTGTGGGGGGGGGGGGGTCTAAAACTATGTATTTATTAGAGTATAAGTCTACATGACATGTATTTCATATGCCACTGGTAAAGTGGCTGTCAGCAGGAGTTTACTCAGCTGAGCCAGTCAGATCCATCACACGCACACACACACACCCTATCCTTCCTAGGGTTAGGATTTGGGGATTATGGAGAAATAAAGTGAAATTGTGAAAGTTTAGCAGGGTGAGGTGAGTGAGACAAAAGAACACATCCAAAATAAAGTGTTCCACTTGCTCTCCCACTCTCTTGCTCTCCGTCACTGAGTGTATGTGCTGAGGACTGTATGTACTGAGGACTGTATTTAATTACACCAGGAGTGGCGAGGGGGAATGAGAAAGGTGCATGTGGGTGGGTAGATGAGCGCAGGACAAAAGAAAGGAGGAAACGAAGAGGGGGGTATATCTAACAAACTCCTTAATTACTGTTTTTTTTCTGGTTGTCCACTGAGAGGGGAAAAAAAACAAAATGAAACACTCTCACTTCTCCACCTCATCCCTTGAACTCTCTTTCTTTCTTTCTTTCTTTCTTTCTCTATTCATGCGGCTGATTACAAGTTAATAGCTGGTAAAGAAGCAGACCACCAAGGACTCATTTTGCCTCAGCAGGGAGAGATTTTTACGGCCTGTCAGCTCCTCTCTCTCTCTCTCTCTCTCTCTCTCCCTCACTCTCTTTATCTCTCTCTTTTCCCTCTCCTTCCATCACATCTTTGTTTTCTTCCTTTGCCAAAGCACGATTTCCAGACTTTTTCACTCAGTCTGTATTGTCATCTTCCTCTTAGGCTAGTTCTTTCTCTCCTCTTCTTTCTTTCCCCCTCTTCCCACCACATGTCATAGCCTTGGGCTGACCCAAATGAAAGGGCTAAATTGCTGCTCGTTTGTCGTTTGTCTGTCCATATTGATCTGATCTTGACTAAGCAACCAATCAATATGGAAATGAACCATTTCCTAAAGCCTGTACAGTACTTTAGATGTTACCATTTGTTTTAATAAGCATCCCCACTGCCTATTGCCCACTGCCATGAGCAGACAAATGGTAGTGCTTGTGATGCCAAGGGGGCTTTAAAAGCACTAAATGAGAGGATGACTCTACAACAAAGAGTATTCTACACACACACACACACACACACACACATGCACAGGTCATTTGGTGCTATAGGCACTCTTTACTATTCTGTGTTTGGTTTTACTGTGATATTACTTGCAAAAACTCTACAAAAACTATTAACTTAACTATTAAGTTGTAATGTTGTAGAATATATGTATGTGTCCAGTATTTGTATACTGGTATGAGTGCCCTTGTGTGTGTGTGTGTGTGTGTGTGTGTGTGTGTGTGTGTGTGTGTGTGTGTGTGCATGTGGAGAGCTATGATCATAAGCAAATAGGGCAGAGAGGTTAAAGTTTAGCTGCCAAATCCACCTCCCAGCAGACTGCTGTTCATGGTGGTCCGTCAAAAACGGAAACACCCACACTCACTTTCACACACACACGCATGTACACACACACACACACACACACACACATGCATGCACGTACACCGTCTCTGTGTTGTCTATATTTGTTTGCCTTTTAACACCTTGATGGGAATGGGGAGAGCTGCAGGGCAGAAAACTGCTGAGATCAAATTCATTACATCTCTTTTAGCGTTCCACAGTTAACCTTGAGTTAACACCATAAATAAACTCCCCCAGGCTCTCAGACACTCCTGAAGAACACTGCTCCCCCTTCCCACAAACACACACACACACACACTGTTTCTCCTCCTCCCTCTGTATGCACCACCTCCCCAGCCCAGCCCTACCTCCCTCTCTGTTCGCTTTCTTTTCAACCTCTTGTTATTTCCAGAGACCTCTGACCCCCCCAACACACACACACACACACACACACACACACACACACACCCCATGGAAACACCAAGTGTCATTTGGAAATTACCTCAAGGACCATGAATTTATTATGCTTGCATGGGTCTCTCTTCAAAATTGCCAAAGCTGTTTTCTCTCCACACAGGAGAGAGAGAATGTGAGAAAGAGAGAGAGAGAGAGAGGAGGGGGGGGGGACTTGACAGCAATCGCAGCAATCAGACACTCTGAATGTTTCTGCCATGTGATCGTGAGCAATTATGAGTGGCTGGCAGCCAAAGCATCCTTGCACCTGTGCGCTCACCTCTGGATGGGTGCTGGCGTGACACCAGACTGTTTCTGAGGTCTTGCTCC
Source organism: Tenualosa thibaudeaui (assembly GCA_027481765.1). NCBI lineage: Eukaryota > Metazoa > Chordata > Actinopteri > Clupeiformes > Clupeidae > Tenualosa > Tenualosa thibaudeaui. The sequence continues at coordinate 1,435,594 of JAIFZK010000024.1, forward strand.
AATAACCTCACGCTCATTCGTTTTTTTCCCCCCATTCTCTACCTCAGAGACAAGGCAAATTAAAGTTGCACACACAATGGGGATCTGCCAATTTGTCTTCATTATGTGTGTGTGTGTGTGCGTGTGTGCGTGTGTGTGTGTGTGTTTGGGGTAGGGCAGGGAGCCTTTCATCTTAAAGCTAAGTTTCATACTCAGTGGCGGTCTGTTTCCCTACAGAATCAGGTTGATCAAACCACTCTTTCTTCTGAATATGACATCATTTCCTATTCATATTGTCCTCCATCAGTTGAAAATATACTAATGGCCTGTGGCCTGTGGTTTGTAATTGCATTGCCAAATTGTTCCAGCCAGTTTCTCATGTAGATTAAAGGTTGTTCTTCGATCAACATTAGTATGATAACTAGTAGACACCCCACCCCCCACCTCCCCAAAGCTCACATGATTCTCTCTCTCTCTCTTTCTCTCTCTCTCTCTCTCGCACACACACACACACACACACACACACACACACACACTCACACACACACACACACAGCCCCTGTTCTGTCATATTTTTCCCATCTCTAACACTAACCTCACTTTGTCCAAAGACCCTCTCCAGATGTCTCACTGCACCTGGTCCACTGCTCTACACTATTCGGTTCTGATGCCTGTCACCCATCCATTGTTGGACTGGGCAGCTCATCCACGTCCAACAGCCCCCACTAGACTGGATCAATGGAGAGCTGCAGCAGCTGGCAGGCTGTGAGGTGTGTGTGTGTGTGTGCGTGCGTGTATGAGTGTGTCTATATGTGTGTGTGTGTGTCTGTGTGAAGTGGGGAGGGAGGGGGGTTGGTAGGATCAGAGACAGCAGAGGAACAGACGCAGAGACAGACGGAGGAGGCTGCCAGACTGACCACAGGTGTCCCGCTCGAAGAGAGATGGGGAGACAGGTAGACGGGGGATGTGTGTGTGTCTATGTCTGTGGCTTTCTCACTTTGTGTGTGTGTGTGTGTGTGTGTGTGTGTGTGTGTGGAGGGGAGGAGGAGACGGAGGGACCTAAAAGCAAAGTCCTGACGCCAATGCAGTGGTTACAGCCTTTGATACAGGTGAGAATGATGGCCATGTGATAGGTTGACCCCAGCTGAACACCCCTGTTACACACTCAGTCACTCACACACAGACACACACACACACACACACACACACACACCGGGAATCAGGTTGGGATTGGGGGGTTGCAAGCGACAGGGTGGGAAGTGCGGATTACATGTAATTGGAGAGGTCAACTGGATTCGAATGGAGCAGCAACCTCTCCCCTCCAAACACACACACACACACACACACACACACACACACACACACACACACACACACACACACACACCACTCCCTCCTCAGCTCCCCTCACACAGAAAACAATGTTGACCTTTTAAACCAGGCACCACAGAGACCTCTCTCTCCCATCAGATTGGTTACTGGGAACTGCTTTCTCTGGTCATATTCCTGTCCACTGTTTGTGTAAAAGCTGAAGACATGACGATTCAGCATTTTTAGAACAGTTTGCATAAAGAAACATTCTTTCAAGGAATATAGTTACAGTAATACTCACAAATCGAGAAAACACACACACACACACACACACCATAAATAAAGTAATATGTAAACATTCCATTCCTGTTTACGTTTTTACATGGTTTGCTATTGCCTTTATTGCATCATTGTCTATTAGGCATTATTACAGCAGGTTAATGCAGTCCATTACTTCTGTGTTGCGTCTGTTTTTACTCTGCGGCCCTATGTAAGTGGCAAAGGCCTCTGTTAAAGGCCTAAGAGTATATTAATATAAAAATCAATAGCCCAGCCATCCCCAACCCTGCAGCACATGGCCCTTGCCCACATGAGATGTATGGACCTGTCTATTTTATCTCCCTCTGTGTCTTTAAATGCATTACACCAGTCTGTGGAGCAGTGGCCGTCTGCTGCATGCGTGCGGTGTGTGTGTGTGTGTGTGTGTGCGTGTGCATGTTTGTGTTTGCATGTGCGCGTGAATTTGTGTATGTGTGTGTGCACGGCGTTACATTTGAGTGTGTGTGTGTGTGTGTGTGTGTGTGTGTGTGTGTGTGTGTGTGTGTGTGTGCGTGTGCACGTTTGTGTTTGCATGTGCGTGTGAATTTGTGTATGTGTGTGTGCACGGCTTTACGTTTGAGAGTGTGTGTGCGTGTGTGCGTGTGTGCGTGTGTGTATATACATGACTTTGTATTTGTGTATGTGTGTTCATATGTTAGGGTCTGTATGCTTTTCCCCATAGAGAAAGATGCTGGTGGTGGTGGTGGTGATGGAGGGTACTGAGGAGAGGTGAAAGCGGAGGGGTCTCACACTCTAATGGAATCCATAATTAAAAAAGCTTTTAGTGGAAGGTGTGCCACTGGGAGGGTGGGATCAGGGCAAGTCTATTTCAGATTAAAAACAGACTCATCTATTGACAAGGGAGCAGGGGGGTTGGGGGGGGAGTGTTGTATAGGAAGAGGAGGAGCTAATAGCTTGACCAGGAAGAGGAGATCAGCAAGTAGACAGCAGGGTGGAGGGACTACGAAATGAATGGGAAATGACATCATGACAGTTTCACATGTGTTTTCAAATTTGTTTTTACAGTGTATTTACCCTCTCTGCCACATGTTGCACGTTGGCAAGAAAATTTTAATAGTGTAAAACAAGCTGAAATACATTCTTATGACCACAAGAGGGAGTGCTAAGGCCTGTGTCTTTACCACCATCATAAATGAGAAACTAGTTGCACAAATGCATTTCATCAATAATGAAAACTTTGTATTCAGACGTTTTTGACCATATGTTACATTGCCATATGTTTCTGTAGAGGAGTGATGAATGGTGTCAAACTTGTCTTGTTATCGGTTTCATTATTTCAGCTCTGACATATCAGAAATTATCCAGATTCTGTGTATATATGTCTCCATATATGTTTATGTAAAGCTCCATGTATTTCCTGTGTTGGACTGGAAGTGTAAACCCTGGAGGTAGAAACTCAATTTCCACACACACAATGACGTGGAACAGAATTAAGACTGTGTACAGCATAAAAGTGTCCACGCCGGTCACGTTCTCTCTTCCCTTCTCTCTCTCTCCCCTCAGCTCTCTGTCTTTCATTCTTGATTACACACATACAAAAACATAACAACATGTGTGCATGAAACAACATTCTATGTTAAACAAATGATGCTTAATAAGCATGAGAAACCCCCCTGTTTGTGACTATGAGATAAGCTACAGAAGAGTGGCAGTGTGCACTGTGCACATGTTGCTGTGCACAGCTGTGCACATGTTTGCAAAGAAACAAAATGATGCAATGTGTGTTTTCATGAGGGCATCATTGCATGCGACAGTTCTCCTTTCTATCTGGAAATCAGATATTGTTGTAGTCGGCTCTGAATATGGTCTGAATCAAGTACATGCATACAGTACAATCCCACCCCACCCCTCTGTCTGTCTCACACACACACACACAAACTGTACATGTAACACACTCAAACTGTACATGTATGTATGGCCTGATACACTTCAGGATTTATTTTCAGTACCTACTGCAGAGAGGGAAAATACATGAACTTCTCATACACACACACGCATGCACACACACGCATGCACACACACACACACACATGCACACACACACACACACACACACACACACACATAATCTTTCATATAAACAGTGGTGTGCACACGTATACACATTTCCCGTATGTACTGTACTCTGACTCCATGAGACATGAAGTAAGTGCAAAAGCACGAGGCCTTACTCAGCATGGTGGAGTTAGACATGGGTTGAACCGTGCTGGGTGGAGTTGATGAAGGAGCCATCAAGATGAGTGTTTGAGCTTTAGGTTTCAGGTGAGGTCACGGTCAAAAGACCCCCCCGTAGGTATGATGGTTTATCCTCAAGCTGCTTGGAGATCGTCTGAGGATGTCAGACGTGAACTTTCCCACCGGGGTCCACAGAAAAGTAGGGGTCAGGCTGAGTTAGGGCAGGCCCACTGGCCTGTGCATTCAAGCACAGACCACCTCCCCCCATCCCCCACCTGGCCCCCACCAAGGCTAAGGTGACAGGAAAAGATGTCGAGAGAAAGAGAGAGAGAGAAAAAAAAAACAGATTGATCCAGGTTTCCTCTTTCTCAGCAGGCACTGGGTGGGATACCTAAAAAAAGTCTCTCACCACAGGTTCTTAGTGGCTCACAGTGCTCAGGAAGAGCCTGTCAGGATCTGAGCAATTACTTTATTTGGGTTTCAGGCAGGGCTATTTATTTGTGCGCTCTGTCAGATTTCTGTCGGCATGGGGAGGGAAGGCATCACGCCGGGCCAGATAACACACAAGTGAATTTATTTACTCTGAGGAAAGGCAACTAAACAGAACGAAGTGCAAAAGAGGGAATGAAGGAAATGCAAGAGAAACATAAAAAAGGAAGAAAGAGAGCAAGAAAGGTCAAATGAAAAAGTGTACAGAAAAACAGATGGAGTGAAATATAAGAGAGAAGGTGACCACATGGCTGCCTGCATCTCTGGACTCTCAAACAGGGAGAGAGTCGGTGTGAGTGAGCCCATTCACCAGGTCTGTAGGTAATAGTGAGATGGCAGGTAGAAAAAGTCTGACAAGAAAGAAATCTGAAGACTGCATAGATGTGGATGAGAAAGATGTCTGTGTGTGAAAGTGAAAAAAGAATGCAGACATATAGGACTGCATAGTTTTCTTTTTAAATGGAAAATTAAAACAATTACTCCCATCTCTCTCTCTCTCTCTCTCTCTCTCTCTCTCTCTCTCTGTGTGTGTGTGTATGTGTGTACAAGGGACATTTTCAGGTCATGACCTTGAGGCTGTGTGAATTATACAGATGAAACACATTATTACCACATGGCTCGCCTCTATCTCTGTGTCCCAACCCCAGCCTGCCTGTTCCTCTCCACTGACCCTGTGTCTCCTGCTTTTAGTCTAAACTCAAACCTTTGGCCCTCAGCACCATTTAAGGCCAAATCCCAGCCCCATAAGGCAGCTCAGCACTGTGTTAACAATCTCTCTCTGTTCTCTCTCTCTCTCTCTCTTTCCTCCTCCTCTCTTACTGGTGTGTCCCATAGCCAAACCCTCACACACACATTTAGCCATTCCCAATAATAGTGCAGCCTAGAGTTGCCTTAATCAAAGGATTTAGAGCAATTAAACTCTGTAAATATAATTTAAGTAGTTTATCAGAAATCCATAGTGAAGCTATTTAGGAGGATTAGCTCCAGGGGGTGAAACTCTGCAGCAGGGCTGATTGTGTGTGCGGAGAGACTGTGTAGTCTTGCCGTGTCAAGTGTTAAAGCGTCTCCATCGAAAAATGGGACTGTGCCCAACCACATCACACAAGCACAGATCCCCTTTTGAAACCCCACCAAGAGCTGTAAGGCCTTCAAGATTACCACCCGTCTACTTCAGGATTACGGAACAGGATATGAAATTTCCATCTTGCTTACATCACTTTCTAGATTCTTTCTTTTTCTTTCTTCCTTCCATTTCTGCACTCCTTGTTACACATGAAATAGAAATATTCTCCTCCCCTGCTACTTCACTTTTGTCTTTCTACCCCCCCCCCCCCTACCCACCTTCACCACCCCCCACCTCGGCCTTTACAGTGATGTTGTACAGAGAAAAAACTACATGTTGTACAGAGAAAAGAAGTGATGTTAAACACGCCAGGAAAGGTAGCAGACCACTTCTTCTACCCTGCTCTCTCTGCTTACACCAGTTCTGCGTGAGCTTACACAGATCCACATCGCTCACAGAGATGCCTTTCTCTAAAACCACACACTTCCTGATTGCTAATCACGGTGGTGGTGAAAGATTACAAACAGTGCTCAAGGAAGTTGATGGTGTCATGGTACAGGTGAATGATGGGACCTTTAGTAGGTAAATGGGGGTTCTTTCATTCTTTATCACCTCCTGGATTTTCGGATGTTTTGCCATCTTGCAGGCCACACACACACAAACAAACAAACACACAGACATACACCATTCAACAAACACCTGTTTGATTTGCATAAGAGATGGGTTGTTTTTTTTCCATGGTTTATTTGTCTGTACAATGCAGGAAACAAAGTTTATCCAGGGTAAACCAGATTTATTTAGCTTGTTTCCCAAGATAGCTCAGTGAGACACCCACACCTGCCACAGATACTGAGAAACTTTCATTTCATCAAGAGGAATGACGGTACCTCACAGGTCTGTGTAAGCTTTAGCCCCATGGAAGATCATCACTGTTGCCAGGTACCCCGCCACCTGGATGCAGTCTATCACATTGTTAAGTACAATTTGTGTAACAAAAGTCATCACATTTCTAACATCGCTCAACATTTGCATCACCAGTGTTTCCATTTCAGTTAGTATTTTGGGAATCCTTGGTTTTAACTGGAAAGACACTCATGAATGGATTCCACATGTTTAAAGACACATCATCTATACAGTGTACAAGCCCATTAATACACACTTATAAATCTGTCAGACAATATAAATCCACAAGGATTTCCATCATTGGAAGTAGAGTTTTTCACTGTGTCCAACATAAGACTCAGAACAGTCTACATTAACAAGATGGCCTGGTATGCCCCCCCTCATTCACACACACACACACACACACACACACACACACACACACACTCTGCCACACTACACTTTTTGTTTATTGGGTGAATTTTTTCTCTCTTATTCTTCTTCCCCTGCACTCTCACGCTCAGAGAAGAAATGCAGTCGCACGCAGACAGTATAATTTATACAATGACTCATACTTTAACAATATTTTATCTTCCATACCAAGTGCTGTTTGAGTCCTATTTTTGACTTTTGCGGATCATTTATAAAGCATGAAGGTGACGCCTGTTTTGATATGCTCTAATAGGCTGTGAGGAATGACGGGATCCATTACAACTTTATTTATACCTCTCCAAGCAGACCTTGGTTTTTCTGCTGATCTATTGACAGGATGTCATAAGGCAGCTGAGACAGAGTGCCAATGACCTCTTTATCTGCCCGCCTGCACCTCTTGAGCCACAGAGGGCAGTTTATTAAAGCTCACTCTGTCAGGGGGGTGGGTGACACCAGTGATTCACTATGTAAATGCAGCCTGATTAGCCACCTCATCTGTGAGATGTTGTTTACAAGACTTGAGAAGAGGTTTGCTTCCACCTTTAGTTTCTCTCTCTCTGTCTCTCTCTCTCTCGCTCATGTATCAAATTGACCACAAAGCGATGACATCATTAATCCACCATCAGTTGACGGGAAACTTTATTTTCCTTAAGCAGAAGTCGCTCTCCTCAGGTTTCGGCTCCTTCCCTGCGTGCCTGATCCATCACTGTGATTTATCCTCCTTCAGCAGGGACGTCCACACCTTGTCCCAGCCCCTGGTCTGAGGCTCCCCACCTGGGCCCTGAGTTCAGACCCTGAGCCCTCGCCGGTGTGGAGGTCCGGATCCCCCAGCCCCTGCTTTCCCAACCTTTGACCTCTGTCTGTGGAGCATGATGAATTTGGAGAGGGTCAGTCGCTGCACTTTCAAGTCCAGAGAGAAACCAACACTCACCATCTCCCATGCTTATCTTTATTACAATTAATCATTATGATACTGGCATATTTATACTGGCAATTAATTTATTCCTGTATTTATTCCTGTATTTATATTGGAAATTCATTATTGCCATTAATCATAAAATCTCAGAGAATTTCAAAGCATGCATCCAGTACCCCTCCAGACACAGTAAAGCAGGCCTTCATAGGCATCTACCTTCACTCTGTTTCCCTCAGCGCAGGGGGAGAGTGCTGATCTTGGAGCTGCAGAGGTATTGTCCTGTGGGGACACACATTATTATTCCCCATGTCTCTCCTCATCATGCTAGTCAGCACTGGATATGTTTTAATAAGGACTCCCCCGCCCGTTGGGTTTGGAGAGACAGTCAACCCTGTCGTGTTGTCACATTAAATAAGCCCGTCTCACGATCTACTCTGATTGGCAGGCCAGGCAGTGGGTTTCCCGCCTCGTGACAGGATATGAAATTGTAGCTGCCACGGGGGTGTCACTTGGTTTGTCTCTCTCTTGTTTACCCACACCCACACACACACACACACACACGCACAGACGTACACACACAGCAGACACAGACATACACACACACGCACAGACACAGACACAGACACAGATACAGACACAAACACGCACGCACGCGCACACACACACGCACACGCACACATACACACACTCTCACACACACAGAAGATATAACCAAAAAGTCTCCCAAAACAGAAAGCCCATCAGGCCCCTCCCAAAGCTCAAAGGAGGCAGCAGGTAATGGCTGTTTCTTGGTTTATTTTCTTGCCACCATTTTGATGGCTGCTTTCTTGTGAGCTGTTTATTTTTCTCCTCACTCTTGAGCAGTGGGGAATGAAAGACCTTGACTCTGCCACGTTTGGCTAATCAGTGCCAGTGCAGACCAGGAGGAGGAGGGGGGGAGAGGAGGGAAGGTGGGGGCAGGCCTGTAAAAGATTGATATGGTGATCTGGGAGCTGGGTGGCCTGGAAGGCCTGCGAAAATGAGACGTGGGCAGCCTGTTTAGAGACATAGAGCGAGAATGTGTGTGTGTGTGTGTGTGTGTGTGTGTGTGTGTATGTGTGTGTATGCTTGGGAGAGGGGAGGATATGTGTGTGTGAGTGTGTGTGTATGTGTATGTATGTGTGTGTGTGTGTGTGTGTGTGTGTGTGTGTGTGTGTGTGTGTGTGTGTGCGTGTGCTTAAGAGAGAGACAAAATGGATGTGTATGTTTCTCTCTCTCTCTATTTGTGTGTGCATGTTTGTGAGAGAAACAGCCGAGAACTAATTTGTCACTTAAATGCTATAATCTGCCCCTGGATTTTGTCTGTTGGTAGTGCTGTCCTCTGGCAGGCCCCAGACACTTTATCAAAGGCAAAAAATCATCTTCATTAACCTGTTTACTGAGCTCAGCAAGGGCTCTAGGAAAAGCAAAGCAATCACTTTCTTCTTTTCTCTTTCTTTCTTTCTTTCTTTCTTTCTTTCTTTCTTTCTCTTGCCTTCGCTCTCTCTCTCTCTCACACACACACACACACACACACACACGGTTCATAGAAGATGTAACATGCATACTCACAAACACATACACGCAAATAAAATACTCACTAAAGCAGATCCTTATCTCACACACACACACACACACACACACACACACACACACACACACACACACACACCATGGACGAAACAGATCTCATTCCTGAAAGCCATGAGGAGAGAGAATCACTGATAAGTCCAGTGCTTTACAGCATAGTCCCACCAGCCACATTGAATCGATGCACAGGATGCATCTATCTTAGGCCAAACCCATCACAGCTCGCATTAAACATCATATTTCTTGAAACGATTTACGGTGACTTACAGAATGAGATTTTTATTTTTACCGAGTGGGATTCGTAGCATAGTTTCACGTGGCAGAGTGCACTGTTTGAGTTGTGTGTGATGCCCATATGGTGGAGATATTACATGCTGATTCACTTGTTTCGCAGGGCTACAGATTTATGAATATGAGAGTGAACTGTAAGCCGAATGCTTTTGACCAGAGCAACGTCTGCCAAGAATTCTTCCACTAGCTCTCCTCTGAGAGTTAAAAGGAGAGAGAGAGAGGGAGAAAGAGAGAGAGAGGGAGCAAGGAGAAGAAGAAAGAGAAGAGGAACATTTTCTATAGACTTTCAAACTGTCCTGATCATGCAGAGAGAAATATTCACCATGGCACACACACACACACACACACTGTGCACATGATCCACATGTTAATATTCTAACCCTACTGGACACACACACACAGACACACACACACACACACACACACACACACACACACATAGACACACGCCTGTTTGATATTTCCATATTCTTCATCAAATTCCCCACCAGTTGAGACAGAGTGTTAAAGTTCTTTCATCAACACATAAATCGTCATCAGTGAGAAAGTGTGTGAGCATGTGTGTGTGAGAACACACATGTGTGCGCGTGCAGGGGTGGAAAGGGTGTCCGTATGGGGTATGAGTTAATCTCATCCCTCTGGGCTGAGAGCTTTATGACGATGCTCTGGTTCGGTTTAACTCAGGCCGCATAGAGCTTCTCCAAGCCCCAACCCATCCCACCCCCAAAGCCCTCCAGCAGATCTGCCTTTCTCCGCTCCGCTCCTCTCTTCTCCACACCACCTAATGAATAACACCACTCACAGACTTGCATGAACTTGGTCACCCCACGCAGTTGTTCCAGCAGATCACCAGATAACCCCTGCAGTCCTAACCAATTCAGTTGGGTGGCTGTGATTGGACGAGGGCTGAGGGATTATGGCCAATACTATAGCTGCTGAAGGACTGTTGTTTCAGATCAGAGATATAGATTGTACTGTAGATATAGGCTAATTGTAATGTAAATTCAGTATGTACAATTTTTGTCTTTAGCATTGTTTTGTTTGTTTGTGAAGAACTGTTGTGGTAAATGAGATGTGTATGAGGACTTGTTTTGCAGTTATTTAAGTGATAAAGTAAATGTGGCCATGACATGTATTTTCTCTCTCTCCATCTCACTTTAAAATCCTCCCAGTGTTATTCTTCCTCTGAGCCACTCTGAGCATGTAGTTGTTTTCACTGTGCCGAAAAAAGACAGCAAATGATAAAAAGATGTTCATCCCTTCCTCCTTCTTCCCTTTCTGCTTCCTTCATCCCTCTCTCATCAAGGATCCAGGAGAAAGATTTACCACTTCACACATTCCAAAAGTTCTCCCCAAAGCACCATGGCCAAACCCACAGACTGGACTCATCATCATCATCATCATCATATTTCTCTCAGTCTATGTCTTCTTCTCTATCTCTCTTCCTCACTCATTCTCTCTTCCTTTCTCTCATGCTCTCTTCCTTATTGCCTCTCCTATTTTCTCCTGTCGCTGCTTTCATCCACATCCATCCACATCCACCCTCCTCTTCTACTGGGTCTGTATTCATCGTCATTACTGTTCCCTCTTTCTCCTCATTTTTTCTCCTCTTCAGCTCTGGATGGTTTAATTTAGTGAATGTATAATTTATCACCTCCTTCTTCTTCCCTCCTTCTCCTCCTCCTCCTCCTCCTCCTTTTCCTGCCACTGCAATCACCCCCCTGTGTAGAGAGCAACACAGCTGCTTCTGCTCCAAACTCACAGTCCCAACGTCTGCTTTGGTTAGAGTTTTAGACCATTATTCTCTCTCTCTGTTTCTATTTTTCTTTTTCTGTCTCTTTCTTCTCTTTTTCTCTCTATTTCTGTCTCTGTTTCTCATGTGAACTTTCAAACTTACTCTCCAGATTGCCTCACTGATGTGCATTAGTAAAGCATCTGCTTCATCCTGTCTGATTAGACTTCTGTACACCACACGTTTCCCCACCACTTTCTGACCACACTGCATTGTTTGGCACTGATTACCCTCTTACACTGAGCTTTCCCTTTCTTTTCTAATAATCATAGATATAGTGTCTCTCTCTCACACACACATTCACACACGCATGCACACTCACACACGGACACACACACACACACACGTGCTGTGATTTCTATGTCTATGACCATTAACTAGTCTCATTTTGTCTGTCATTCTTCGTGTTACCAGCCATAAACCCAAAAGTGACTTTTCCCCTAAAAACAATGGATCCAAATACCATAAAGAACAATGAGCAACAGGAGAGTGATTCAGATTCAATACAGCATTGCATTGATAAACTCCAGATGCAGGCCAAAGATGATGTGACACTGTGAATTCGAAACAGTTGTCACGTTCCAGTATGATCTCCATATGGCCTTCTAATCTCACTTAGGCTATGGCAAATCACAGGTTCAGTGGAGTGCTGTGTCTGTCTTATCTTATCCCCATGCTAACCTTGTTAGCGCTCATTCATTGGCTTCACTTTGCATTGGAAACATCTGGTCTTTTTGATAGCTTGTGGCGCTACCATCCCAGTGCTTTTGTCACCCAGAATAACAAGGTGAATAACCCACACATGAACGAGCATTGAGGAGTTGTCATAAGCTTTGTGATGCAGACACAGATGTGTGTGTGGCTCCAAGCATGTGTGTATGTACTTGTGTGTGTGTGTGTGTGTGTGTGTGTGTCTGTGTAGGTGTGAGTATACATGTGTTGTTGCAATGTTGTATGTTGTATCTTGAGGTGAATTCAGGGTGTGTCATTGGCCATACAGTGGCTGTGTGTGTGGGAACGGTATTCGATGTGCTCGTGGTTTATGATGTCTGTGTCTGTGTGTGTGCGTGTGTGTGTGTGTGTGTGAGGATTTGTGTGGCATGTAAACCATCGTCATCAGTTTTAAAGTGGTCTTTCACATCCCAAAGAAATTAGGGTGGATGAAACTGCAATTAAATCTTCCACCACAGAATGTGGATTCATATGTCTTCAGCTCTTCCCATGTATCAGTGGTCTGAACACACACACACACACACTTGTTTGTCTGTCTCCTGTCTCCAAAAAAATTTTGCCGTTTCAGACAGAAATCCAAAAGGGTAAATATTGAATTGTGACCTGTTTCTTCTTTAGGAGTGAGGGCAAAAGAATAAATCATTCTAGGATCAGTGCAGTAAGAGAAACAATTCAAGGACTTTGTGGCATTGGACAAGAGGAGTAAGAGGAGAGCTATTTTTTAGGAATGGAAAAATTAAAATAAAAAATGTTATTGATATTATAGTAAACTAAAATTAATTATGTCCAAGAGAGATCTTTTTGAATTTTCTATCCACTGGTCACACACATACACACAAACAGATGCACACACACACACGTACACACACACAATGATTTGAATATAATGTTTATAGACACAGCAATTTTAAGCAACAGCATCAAAGCTGATAAAAATTCTAACTGATCTTAAATTAATCAAGGAGGAGGTTTCATTTAGTCTGATTGTCTCCCTGTGCAGCTCTCTCTGTCTTATTTTGCCCTCCTTCCTTTATCTGATGCGTGTCTTTATGTGTCACTGGGTATATGTGTGTGTGTGTGTGTGTGTGTGTGTGTGTGTGCGTGTGTGTGGTGCAGTTACTAAAACCAACATGTGCCAAATTGTATGTTTTTAAATATTTATGCTTCAGTTTATACATTCTAGCCTTTTTGATCAAGTGAATGGCTCTGTATCCCACCACCCACACATACACATCAATCAACCACCAGCACCTCACTTTGTTGCTTTTTCTCTATCAAACTCACTTCTCATCTGCTTCTACACCACCCCCAACCCACACATACACAGACACACACACACACACACACACACACACACACACACACACACATACACGCACACACACATGCACACACATGCATGCCCAGACACACAAACATACACACACACACATGCACACACGTGCACACACACACACACAAAACCCTCACTCTCTCTGTAGATGAGTCATGGTGCCTGGATGGCTCTGCTCTCTGCTTCAGTAATGACAGTAATCATGTCTGTGCATCAGGTCTTGCTTTGTCCTCCTCTCTGTCCAGGCTTGGCCTTTTGTCTGTGTGTATGTCTGTGTGTGTATGTGTGTGTGTGTGTGTGTGTGTGTGTGTGTGTGGGTGTGCGTGTTCAGATGTGTGCATGGTGGGATGGGTGCCCCTGCAACACTGTATTCCTTTCTTCTTCTCTCTCTCCCTTCAGTTCCTTCTCTTTTGACTGACCCACTGATCCTCTCTTCCCTCATCTCATCTCTGCTGAGATGTCCTTGTTGTACTGACCACACACAAACTCTCTCTCTCTCACTTACACACACACACCTGTTGAGTTTCGGTAATGATACAGTGTTATAATCCATCATCAGACAAAGACTACAGTGCCCCATAATGATAATTGCCCTAATAGTGTATCAATTTGTCCACACCTCTCTCTCTCTCTCTTTCCATCTCTCCTCTCTAGACATGTGGTGAAGAGAACAGGGGCATAGGATTTGTTATTGGTTGCCAGGCAGGCGTTGCTGAGGAGGGCTATTATTGTGTACACAGAACAGTAAAATCGTCATGGGGACTTGTTGCCACTGGACCTCTCTGGGTTCCGGTGCTGCTATGACTCTAGGCTGGGAATGAGTAGTCAGTACTCTGACCTCTGACCTCCCAATCACCCAGACTCCCTCTGTCAGTCCTGCTCTCTCCTACTGGGGAAAGGTGATGCTAGAAGGCCAAAGTTGTAGGGAGAAGTATAGTAGACACTTTTCAATTCCAAATTTTTCAAACTTGTCATGGGCAATCTTACAGGCTCCAAAGCTGTGTGTGTGTGTGTGTGTGTGTGTGCGTGCGTGTATGTGTGTGTGTGTGTGTGTGTTTATGTTGCTAATTTGTTGTGCTTTATTTGAAATCATTACAGTGTGCAAGACTGTCTAGTTCTATTTGTGATCACATAGAATTTATAGGTCTGCTACTTCAATCTTTATACTCACACACGTGTGCTACACACACACACACACACACACTACTGTCACATGTGTGGTGTGTAACCTTTAAATGACCTTTACAGTGGCCTGTTAGCCAACAACCTCATAGCTTTTTCTGTCTAGTTCATCGCTTTGTGCATTTACACACACACACACACACACACACACACACACACATACACACTCACACATATACAGAGAATAAAGGTAGCCTTTAAATGCCCTTTACTGTATGTTTGACCCTCTCTTACTCTTGCTCTTCCTGCTTCCCCACACAATATTAAATGCCTGATGCCTCTCCAGCTAAACAGCCCACTTCTCTACTCTCATCCTTTTTCACGCATACCACTCCATCATTCCATCACTTTCCTGCTTTTATCCTAGTACTGCATGCATTTCTAAATACCATTTGCATTCATTCCTAATATCAAGCTTCTGTCAGTTCAATTCAACTTGACTGAGTTTGGCTGAGTTCAATTGAATAGGCTTTACTCTCCCAGCTGTCCACTGGGCTCCACATACAGTATTGCCAAAGAAGAGCCTTAAAATGTAAAAGTAATGAAATGAGAAAGAGCAATGAGCGCAGCTGCTCAGTGTAGGCCTCTCTCTCTCTCTCTCTCTCTCTTCTCTTCCCAAGAGTGTCCTCTGGGGCCTCTCTGCCTAACCCTAACCATATCCCTCCCCAATGTAATGTTCCATGTGTTTACCTCAAGCTCCTAATTCTAATTGGAGTCGACAGTCACACTCTAGGCTTTTCTACATATTTCACACAGAAAATCATTTCCACAATCCACACAACTCTTTTTTTCCCCCTCTTCTTGTCTGAACATTATTACAGTGATTCAGTCTCACGGCCTTTCTAATCAGCTTTCTTTCCCTTGAAGACTTTCCCTCCCTCACTCCCTCCCTCACTTCCTGTTTCTCCTTCTGTCTTCTTGTTTGTTGTTTACCCCTGTTTGTGGGATCATTGTTGTTCTCAGACTCTGTGTGACAGAGCTGACTGCGGGAGCATCTCCCCTCAGGCTGGCCGTGTGAGTGGAAACTTGAGTGGGAAAGGTGAGAAGACAGTGACCTCATGGTCTGTGGGTGTCTGGACAGAGAGCACGCTGGGAAAATCTGTCCATGAATGGGCTGCACTGGATTATTTGTGCATTGCTCCAGTGATCTTTCTGTTTTGACATACAGTGTTATCCTGTACTTCACATGATGCTGTGTCACGCTGGATTGCACTCCACGCAAGTCATTAGCTTGGCTCAGCCCAACTGTTGCTAGCTCAGCTCAATGTGTGATTCATTCAGGGTAGACCAGTCAGTGACAATGTTGGCTGATGCTGAAGTAAAGTGTTTGACTCAAAATGTAACAAAAACAATGGTAGGCTAGATAAAGGAATACAGTAATAGCAATGCTAATGAACATCAAGGAACTGAAGTCGAAGCAAGAAGATCCAGGAAACTTGAAGAATAAAGACTGGCACATTTAATTTGTATCACTGACCAATCGGGACACACAGTTACAGCACAAAGGTCCTTGGTGCAAAGCTCCATGGAGCGGGCATATTAATGAGGACATGCTTTAATGGAAGCATGCTTAGGGTGTCACATCGCATAAAAGCATGTGATGCTGAATATAAATTAGGTGAATTTACCTTGTGACTGGGGGCCATTACCTGTGCCCTACCTTGCTACTGTAACTATTGAAACATGAACATACTGAAAAATAAAAGCCCCCCTTTTCCATGTACTGAAAACATGCCCCTTGAAGTTTAGACTCAGGGATTGCCAGTGCAAGGCAGGCACGTGGTGTGCCTAACTGGTCCCATGTGATTCTTAGGGAGCGTTGAGCAGACACTCAGAACTGAGCCACAAACTAGGCCCCCTGGGGTGCTTTGCCACTGGGACACAACCATTATGGGTCTGCTGCCTTCGTCTCCGTCTGGGGGTGGATAACTGATGTTTTCTGTAACACATATATAACTTGCATGCACACACACACACTTGCAAACACACACGCAAGCACACACAGCATTTTCGTTTAATGGCTGTGTGTGCCTCATTAGAGGGAAACCATGGCTGCCGCAAAGGTCGCGTGGGTCCTGGAGGGGGTGACTCCCAGGCCTGCTTACATCCCGCTGGCACATCAAACACAAACACACAGACACACACATACGCTCTCTCTCTCTCCACCTTACAGTGTTTACACAAACACACACACACACACACAGTCTCTCTCCACCTAACTGTGTGTACACAAACACATACACACACAGACACACATGCACACAAAACACCCTGCCATTTACTGCACACCCTCATTCTTGATAGCCTTGCTTTTACCACTCTAATAGCTCAAATACATGAGCCACACAGTTGAATCCAGAAATAATTCTTCATGTGTACTGTTTTGATTTCAATGTGAGTTTTTGTATTACAGCACTGACTGAAATGATCAAAGCCAATGACTGCTAATTAGACAGTAGATGATTTTGTATGGTAATAAGTTAATAAAGGCACTATGTACTGTTTCTCTAGCTAAGAACTTGCAAAGTGACTGGAAGGATGAGTCTTGGTCTGACAGAGAACACAGAAAATATAGAGATATGTTTATCTTTGATTGTCTTTGTGTATCTCTCTTTCTCTGTTTCTCTCTGTCTTTCTTTTCTTTTGTCTCTCTCCTTAAGTCTTTCTTTTTCTCCATGAGATTGATTGATTGGACATGTCAGAGCAATTCCTGTCCAAATGACTCAATTTGGGCCTCTATTTTCGAGCGTGTCGGGCATGGGCCCCCGGTTATTAACTTACCCAGGCAAAGGCCAGCGCAAACAGGGCCTCAGAGGAGTCGCACTGGGGGGCAGTACGGAAATAAAGAGGGGAGAAGCCGGCCGGCGCAAATTCAATTTGTAATCTAATCCGCCGCTTAGCAATCGATTGAAATTTCCCTTTCAATGAAACGCCATGGGGTTCTCTCTTCTCCTCTTCATCCCTCTTTCTCCCCCCCCTCTCTTTCTGTCTTCTCCCATACATTTCCCATCACTATCACTTCTTCGTCTGTTTCTCTGCAAGTTTATCAGCTATTGTAGTTCATCAGTATTTTAAAGAAGAAACATTATTGTCTCACACACACACTGCTCATACTTCTTATGGCATTCCTTCCCATTGCTCCATGTCTAACCTGTTAGGTCAGGATCTCGAGGGTATAAGAAAGTAAGAGTTGATAAATAGGTGGCTGAAACTGGATAAGTCTGTGAGGGAGGTGGTGTGTGTGTGTATATTTGATAACTGACACTCTGAGGGTGTCTGGCATTTATGAGTGTGTAAGATGGAAGTACAATACAACTCTACATGCATTATACATTATAATGTGTCTGCACATTTCTCTCCATTTCTCATCTTCTCTCTCTCTCCCTCTCTCTCCCCCTCAAAGGCTTCCTCTTTCTATCACCCATATGTGTTGTCCCTCACAGCCAAGCCGTCTGTCCTCTGCCTCTCTGTTCCCCCTCTCTTTTCTCTGTCTCCCCTGAGGGAGGAGTGGAGAGGAGGGGGGTCTCGGGGCTCTTTGTACCCTGGAACCCTGCAGGTCCATGTGGGGAAGTGTATTTTCACTCCCATCTTCCTTTGATCTGTGCCCCGTGCACCCCTCCCAACCCGACAGATGATACTGTGTTAAGTGCCATCTATCAACCAGATGCTTCTGTATCGTATCCCATGGGAGGGGTGCTAGTGAGCGAGAAGATGGCAGACCTCTGTGAACACTGCCTTCTCAAACAGAGCGGAGAGTGGAATGAGGAGAAGACACTGGTTGGGAGAAGAGGCACATACAGTTATAGAACTAGGCTAGGGAATGGCAGATGTGGAATCCATATATTTCTTCTTGTTCGTTTTCACACTGTGTGGAGGAAATCGATCCGCACTCCCTCCCTCTTCACTGGTCTGTCGCAGGCCTCCTGACAGCTGTTGTGGACTGTGTCAGGTGACAGATCTGTGATGGACGACAATGACCGCTTGTGGAGATCAACTGACGACTCACAATTATCGTCCGACCAAATGAACTTGATCTTTGTCTCTCTTTTTCTCTGTCTTTGTCTCTGTCCAATCATGACATCTTGAGTATCCATGTTTGTCTTTCTTGCTGGGTTGTTTTAGGGCTCGCACACATATTTTCTGTCAGCTTTTAAAAAGTGTCAGAACTAATACATCAGCTCCTCCTCTTCAGTTTTAGGAAGACAATTTGTTTGAATTATTCTTTTTCTGTGAGGCTGTGTATGTGTGTATGCATGTGTGTGTGTTTGTGTATATATGTGTTCTTTAGTATGTCTGCACACACAGACTGAACCCTATATTGGCAGGTACTTAAAAATGATGGATGACTGTCTAACTTGTTCCCCTTCCATGCACACAAACACACTCATGCGTGCACACAAACACACTCATGCGTGCACACACACACACACACACACACACACACACACACACACACACACACACACACACACACACAAGCCACCTCCACACAGACTCCTCCAAACTCCATGTCCCAAACATACACATGCTAGGAAATGTTTTCCCCACAGACCAGCCTGACTGCGGTGTCCCTCGCCACAGCTCAAAGGCACGCGCATAAAAACATCAGATTCTGGCAGTAAGGCAGGCATTGGAACAATTAGTGCAACACAAACAGTACTGGGCCAAAACGGTTTGATCCGCACATGTATGCCAAGACATCTGGATCTTTTCCACACCGAGGTTCTGCGAAACGCTTTTCTGAATTTGTGAAACCGGTGAGCATGAAGCTGTGAAAACTCAACAGAAAACACAGAACGTCAAGGCAACAATCAGGTTTTTCTTTTTTTTCGTCCCCTAATGTTTAAATTCGTAAAGAAGAAAATTAAAAAGGTTTGCTAGGT
>JAIFZK010000024.1:1460000-1497500 GCA_027481765.1 Tenualosa thibaudeaui
TATGCTTTGTGTGACGATTCGTCACGGTCCATTAAAAAAAAAAACGATGCCACGACGCGTGTTATACTTGACGTGACCAGTGGATCACCATCACAGGGAGTACAGGGGTGGCGCCTGAGTTAATTGGAGAGGCCATAAGCAGGCTGGATGTCGCATGGAGTGACTCTCTCTGACTAATTCTTTACCTGCTCTGATGTGGAGAGCTCATTGGGAGCTCAACCCTGACCTGTAGCCCTTTTGGAGATCTCCCCCTATCTCCATTGCACTGATTTTGTTTCTTTACTACCCCTAGACATACATTGCCGTACACTTTACTTAATTCATGACTCTCTCTACCTTTATCTGAATAAATATTATTTAAATGTCTGCTACAGTGTAACCTCCCTTCAAGTTGGGTCTGCTTTAACCCAGGTAGTCTTTACAGTTCACATACAGTGTATTCACATTTGTGCACCTCTGCGTGCATGTTTGCATAGATGTTGCCCAGACAATATTAGGCTTTAATCCCACAGCTGTTCAGAGCACTTCTCTTGAGTAGGCTAATCTCTTTTTTTAATTGATGTTACATCATGGACAGATATACACACAGATATATTTTTTATGAATACTTGTGGAGTACACAAGAAAAACCACATTCATTGAAAACCAACTTAAACTTCATGTATTTCTCAAAGTCAAGGGTGCTTTCTTGGTAGATATCAAGGCACCTTCCAGGCATTCGAAAAACACCCACTGAAATGGACTGGCCAGTGTGCAGAAGACACGTGTGTGTCATTTACTTAATCTGAAAAATGAATATTATATATTTGTATATATATATATATATATATATATATATATATATATATATATATATATAATGAATATTTGAACCAAATAATGGATTGCATTTATGTTTACACCTTTTGTGTCTTCCCTTTTCACATTTGTCTCTGAGTCTGAAACACACATTTTCTCACATGTGCACCACTGCTGGTTCCCCAACAGATGTTTCCAATCCTCTGAACAAATGCCGCCCTGCAGAGCAGAGTCCACAGAAAGACAAGAAATTATTAGTTTTGTGTATGTGTGTGTGAGTCTTTCACACATTCAAATGCAGACATTTGTGTGTGGTTGTAGGAATACACTTGAGATGCATGTCACGTTAATGTATGTACAAGTTTATTCATTTGAAAAACGTTGTGCATGTATTAATTTCACATTTGTATAGCTATCCAGCTGTGTCTGTGTGTGTGTGTGTGTGTGTGTGTGCATGCATAGGTGTGTGTGTGTCCTACATGCCTTGCCTAAGTCAGGTTTACTCTGTTATGGAGTGTGGCCCAGGTAGTCAGTAGAGGATTTCTGAATGATCCCCATCATTTGACATCATCTATGAGTAACATAGCCACTTTGGACATTCCCACACTGCTAGTGAGAGGTTTGGCATGGCTGTCGACCACATAATCACTATACGCACTGACTGGTCTTCCCTGTCAGCAGGTAAATCACAGACATCCATAATTGAACTCTGACCCTTTTTCTAATGTTTTTTTTCATCTATAAGGCTAAAACAAGCCTGACGCATAAGTCTTGGCACTTTTGCACTTTCCAAAATAAATAAAACTCCCCTGAATGTCAGAGGGAAAATTGTGTTGGGAAAGATCATATTGTATTTTGGCTGCCAAAAGCATCTCAGGGTTGCGAACTTGAATGAGTGGCCGAGAGATACTGATCTGCTTTTGTCGCCTTGGTCTTCAGATGAGGGCATGAGCGTGGCGAAATTCGATCCCAAATGTTGGGAAAAACCACACATTGCTGCATTTTTGGGGGAAATTGTTTTTTACCCTCTTGTTCTCTTTTCGTCCCAGTGCACCATGGGAAGTGCACTGATAGGAAAAATAATGGAGAAATTGAATCTGTTTATCATTATAGTCCATGTGCCTTCACACACACACACACACATACACACACACATGGTCACACACAGTTTTAGATAGAACAATGTTTTACTCTTGACATAGCCTGTTCAGAAATATGTTTCACACATGCTTCAGTGGAATGAAAAAATATTTTGAAGCCTTGATTAATCTCATGTCACTTCAATCCTTTGTTGCCGCACTCCTTGTGGCTGCCAGAATGTAAGTGTGGAGTTAATTTAATATGTGTTAGCTATTTTTGCTTAAACACATTATTATTCATTAAAAACAAGGGCAAATTTATATTCTGGCATACTGGTGGAGGTGACAAGAAGATGTGTCCAGAGTAGCGAGAGCACTCAAAACCCTCATTGGCAGAAATTTCAAAAGACTTGAAGAGTATTGGGCTCTCTGGCTCAGTTCTCCTCCCTTTCTGCCATCTGCAAGTCATGTTCTTTTTATGTAACTCCATATTAATTTACCGCTACATAATGGATCTGGGGGGAAAAAATAGCCCTACTTTACCTGACCCCTCTCGCTGCAGTACATTTGTTTTCATCATCTTCATTGTGCAGCCATGACCCAGACCACAGTCTTGTCCATTACTCTCCATTTTGTTTTGTAACCGCAAGTGGCAGCAAGCCTTGATGTGTCAGCACACACCCACTCCAACCTCTCTCTCTCTCTCGCATACACACACAAACAGGTCAGTTTTAGTGAGCATTCTTTCTGTAATCTCATTTGCAAAGATTTTTTAATAAAAACAAAGAGCGTGTGTGTGCGCATGTGCGATTGTGGTGTGTGTGTGTGTGTTTATGTGTATGTGTATGCGCACTTATCAGATGAGATTCGATGAGGGAGCTGGTACTAATAGGGATATAAGAATAAGGGTGGAGGGCAACAGGTATTTTCTCTAATTGGATCACAACCCATTGTGTGTGTATGTGTGTATGTGAGTGTGTGTGTGTGTGTGTGTGTGTGTGTGTGTGTGTGTGTGTGTGTGTGTGTGTGAGAGAGAGAGAGAGTGCGCATGTGTGTGTGTGAGAGTGCGTGTGCGTGTGTGTGTGTGTGTGTGTGTGTGAGAGAGAGAGAGAGAGAGAGACATCTCTTGTGCTAATTAAAGTGTCTTCATATCCAGCATATCCAGATCTTCATATGCATATCGATATATATGAGTTAGGTGAAAAGAATAATATAGTACAAATGTGTCTGTGTGTGTGTGTGTGTGTGTGTGTGTGTGTGTGTGTGAGAGAGAGAGAGAGAGAGTGCGCGCGCATGTGTGTGTGTGAGAGTGCGTGTGCGTGTGTGTGTGTGTGTGAGAGAGAGAGAGAGAGAGAGAGAGAGAGAGAGACATCTCTTGTGCTAATTAAAGTGTCTTCATATCCAGCATATCCAGATCTTCATATGCATATCGATATATATGAGTTAGGTGAAAAGAATAATATAGTACAAATGTGTCTGTGTGTGTGTGTGTGTGTGTGTGTGTGTGTGTGTGTGTGATGGGGGGCGGGCTTCAGATTCCTTGCACAGCTGGTCACTTAGTTGTATTGATCTGTTTCTCTCAGTCTGTCTCTATTAGGTTGATGCTTCAAAATAGGGTCACGGGGTCTGGCCACACTCTCTCTCACACTCTCTCACACATGCATAGACACACACACACACACACACACACACACACACACACAGAGAGAGAGAGAGAAAATGCAACCTGTGCAGAGGCACCTAGTTTCTAACTGCTGTTAGATCTGGCTTACATTAATGCAAGCACACTAAACAGTTGCTTTTATTTATGTGCAATGTAAGTCTGTTCACATAATGGTTTTCTTCTCTGTAAACACTGAATGTCTTCCCTGGATTGGCAACATGTCATTGTCACAGAATGAAAACACAGACCCATGCAAATATCTCTCTCACACACAAAAAGCCTCCTACACACACACACACACACAGCCTTTATAAACATTGCCAATCTCTATTCACTCCTCAAATCTAAACTAAACTCAGCTGAACTCTGTTGAATTCCCTGAAGACTTTCCCCATCTTATCCTCTATTCTGTTTACTTATCCCTACTCCCATCTACTCAGTGCTCATCTGCTTCCTTCTCCCCTCTAAAACCTGTACAGTTCCCTTCTCTCTGGTACAGTTTGTGTTCTTGCTGTTGGGGGTCACAGATGTAATATTTAGGCCATTATTTAGTGCAATTACAATGTAATAAAAAGTGTTTATTACACTGTTACCACCCAACAATATGTATAATGTTTGAATTTAATAATAGTTACTTTAAAGGTTTTAACTGTAGAGAAATATGCTGCACCAAAACCTTATATGTTAAAACAAGCAGAGGTATAACAAGAAAGTACTATTGACCCTGGACAATAAATTCATGCGTCAGCAATCAACATAAGTATAATGGGTAGCCTTCAGTAACACACAGGCAGAATTTTACTTGCTGGTTTTACAGCAGAGTTTTATTGGTTCCCTGCTGATATCATTTGTTTCTCTTTTTTTCTGTACATTTTCCTCCGCTCTGGGTTTCTTCTGTACTCGTAAACTTCTACTCAGGGTTTAATGGTGTCAGAGCACAATGACAGTCCCCACACACACATTCAAATAGTAAAGTCTGACCTGCTGACACGGTGTCCACATGCAACCAGACAAGTACTGCTTTCTCTCTCGTTCCCTCTGTATGTGATTGTGTATCTGATCACACTTGACCCTGGTGGTTATGGTCATTCTAGTTCTGTATCATAATCTCAGGTGGTCTTTAAAAGCAGATCTGCTGATCCTCAGAATATTTTAAAAGTATGTGGAAATAGTGAGAAATACAGTGATGGACAGAGACTGACATTTAGAACAAAAAAATTAAGCAACGATGCTGTGTGTGTATATATGTGTGTGTGTGTGTGTGTGAGAGAGAGAGAGCACGTGTCCACTTGGAGGACACTGATGGCTTCACCATGTGTGGGAATAAGAGCTCTTGGGCACTTTCAATGGGACCACGGAGAGCTATGTATCAGCGTGTGTGTTTCTGTTTGTGTGTGAGTCTGTGTCAGAAACTGAAACAGTGGGTGAGAAATGGAAAAATTAAAAACTGTATCTGTCTTGAGACAAAATCTACTGCCTTCAGTAGCAGCACAGTAGCTGTGGGCAGTTTCCTGGACCACATACAACGTAATGACCTGACCATATGATGATTTGGCACTGATGACTGCTCCAGCAGGGTCAAGCGCATCTCTGCTCGGCCTGGGAAGCACTGGTCACACTGTCCAAACTCTGCAAACCGTTTGACAAGCCCTCTGCTACCGTTGCAGTCTGTGCCTGTGAGACCATCAGTTAGATTACTGTAGAGGGCAGTAATTCCCTGCCTAGCTTTTCCCACCAGATCTGATTGGCAAAACAGCTTCTGCACTCTCATAATTGTAGGCCGTCTGCTGTAGGCACAGTGATTGGCTGTAGCCATGACCACACAGGCACTGAAGCAGTGCTTTCTGCTGATCTCAGCTAAGTGTGCAACCTTGACTTGATTTCTTTTTTTTTCTGAAGATCAATAATTCTCTATCAAGAAATGGGCATGTGTACCCAAAACAAATAGACTTCAGTTTGTAACTACATATTGGTTTCATCGACCCATATGACACAAGTCATGTTTTTATGAGTGTCATTTTATTTAGATTTTTTTGAAAACATCAACAGAACCCTTTAGGCATTTTTTTTCTTGTGCAATTTAATACTTCATTGTAATGGATGTCTCTATTTTCAGATTGTCCTGAAGGAAAAGACATTGTGATGCATGTCAATATTCAGCTGATGTCCAAATCTACAATGCAGAGAGGGAATGTATAATGTGGAACAAATGCAAACAGCACAGTAACAACCCACACCAGCCAATTTCATTTAGACTTGGGCATTGAGCCAAGTGAACTGTGATGAATTTACATTACGAATTTATGTAGGCATGTGTTCACTACTGTTGACAGCAAAACAAATTCTTTCTTATGATGTGATGTGTGCAAATGTAAATGTGTGGGTGTGGGTGTATGAGATTTGTGTTTGTTGTGGATCTCTCTCTCTCTGAGTGTGTGTATGTGTGTGTGTATGTGTGTGTGTGTGTGTGTGTTCAACGGCCACAGGGATCAACGGCCATATTATGCACAAACCAAGCAGTAAAACTATGATTGTTCAGCTCCAGCCTTGACAGGCCATCAAAACCATAGAAGTTGCCCATTTTAGATGCATTTATTGGCAGCATTAGGGTATGCCACTAATGTAAAAGAGGCCAGATCAAAAGCAAAAGAGGCCAAATCATGCATTTGATGAGTGGCTTAAAGCACCTAGTGTCACAAATCCCTCACCAGGAGTCCCTGCAATGGATAAGCAAACAGTGAAGGAAAACAGTAGTACGACTCGCAAACAAAAGGGGCAGGTTTCATGTAATAGGTGTGCTAAATTTATAAACAATTGTAAACAAACACCAAACACAAAAGCATATTTGTTTTTTTACTTAATACCACTGTTGTAATGTATTCCTAAAGTAACCAGTACTGTTTAACAATTAATTCAGGAGCACAGAAACACCCAACGAGTGAGAGAGTTCCATATGGTTCTCCTAACTGTTATAGCAACCCACAGCCAGGTGTTGGTCTCTCCCAGAGGCGTATTAAATGTGTCCTTTGTGATAAAAGCAGGTGGAGTAGAGCCGTTCTTAACTCTAATAAAACAAACTGCCAACTGATGAAAGCAAACTGTAAAAGCTGACAGCATTGGGCCAATTGGATATCAGCAGAGGTTGTGAGCAGGTAGGCTAGTGCTGCTAGGACTTTGTATGGAAAGCCCTCAGTGCTGAGATGCTGAGAGCACAGTATTATCTTTTCCCAAAGTGCCTTGCGTTCCTCATTAAATTCTATCGTCTGTACCTTTGAATCTGCACCTCAGGGATACTGGAAGTAGGGGTGCTGAGGGAGCTGTAGCACCCCAAACTCTATAAAATAGATTTAGCCCTATAAAGCAAGTAGGCTAAATCTATTTTAAAACTTTCATTATCCACGGCTGTGACAACAGCATAGAAGGAGACAAATCATCCACCAAGTTTTGTTTCTAATAAATTAGATTTGTCTTTTGGATATTCATTATCGTGAGTTAGGTGAGGCCATCAGAATTAACCTCTTCCACGTGTAAACATAAGTAGCACATTTAATCGGATGAGTCGGCCTATATCTGCTCTTATGATTGAGGTATTGGTATTAAATGAAACCATGAAATGACACCAATCCCTTTCTACATATGATACAAGTATAAATGGAAGTACTATTGAGAATATGTATAAAGTTGTAATTAAAAACAACTCGGAAGAGGGAGGGTGGTGGGTTAAAAAAAATAAAAAATTGAAACCAGACAACCAGACGCATCCATTATTTCTACCTGCACCGGACTTGCTCGAGTGTAATGAGGTTCAGTTCTGTTCCAAAGATTGCCCACATTTAGGCAATATAGGAAATATCTATCTGTAGTAAACTCTGCTAAGTAGCTCGGTTCTAAAATGTTTTGGGGCGGTACTGTTTATGACAAGCAGCAGACCTTGATCATAGACTAGTTGACTTCCATGGAACAGAAGCATAAAGAGATGGATTGTGTTTTCTGATTGATTATGCAAACAGCAGGCTATAATTCTCTATCTGCACACTGAACTGTGCAAAAATGGTAATGACAGCATAAGAATAATAAATAAAAAATTGTCACCAACACTTACACGCTTCAACTTTTCTATTAGGACACAAACAAACTTATCATGTCTAACTTCCGTAGAACAATCTGAGAAACTGCTAAATGTATGAGGTGTGTCTATAAATGTGCTCAGTTCAGTATTCAGTATGTTTTCTGCCCTGACACTTTTTCCCCCACACCTTTCAGGTAGAATCATTCCATCCTGAATTGTTAGTCCACTGAAGTACCTCTTCAAACTACAATAAACCTGAGCTATTTTCAGTGTATCTACACAAAGAGAAACTTCTGACGAGACTGAGGAGGTCTGGATCAGTGAAATGGGGGAAAACATTTGATATTGACTAAATACGAGTCACAACAAACCATTAAAACCCAAAGAACATCCCAGAGGAGATTTGTCTGATACGGCACGATCGAACATCCCAACACCAGAAAGTGCACCTCTCCACTCTGTGCTATTCTGGTGCTAGTCTTCCCATAATAACTGTCACATCATGGGAAGCTATTCCATGATTCACTTTCTCAGGGCCTGCTGAGTGGAGTGGCAGTAGAGCCTTCACACTGATTTCACCATATGACTCACAGGACTCAAGGCGCTACTTTAGTGACCAGTCACTCTGACTCACCTACACTCACACTTCACAGCATTGCAGACTTTTGGCTTCTCAGAGGTAACTTAAGCTTGGTCACATGGCTGGATATCTTTTCTGACCACTAATCAGTTTCCAGAGTAGATTTCATGTAAAATGTCACACATGTGGATCGGTGTGAAACTAAAGTCAGGCTTTGGTACACTGACTACACCAGAGCTACTAAAGATGTAAAATCACAGAGAAGGAATTGACTTTCTACTGAAGCAATGTAATTTGGAGTGACTAGAGCGACTAAAGAAGTTAAAAACTGCTCAACGTTATGCAAATTAGCTATGACACGTTTCGACTGTCAATGAAATGTGAATGGGCACACCATGAGCGATTATAACAACATAACGAACACAAAATATTTTAGCAGTGATTTTTTTGAGCGACAAAAGTGATTTTACAGCTTTAGTAGCTCTTGGGGTGAATGCAGAGTAAAGCTCTAACTGGAATATATTAATGGAACATTCAGGGCAGTAATCACGGAGCCCTGCAAATCAGACCTTGCTTATCAGGCAGGCACTCAATGAATTCTGTGTCTTGTCTCGTTTTGCACCTTACTGAACTCTTAAAATAAGCTGCAGTGAACTGATCCAGTTTTAAAAGACAACATGGGAGCACTTTGTACGCAAATCTTGGACAAACAGGGGTGTATATGAGTGACATGGGTCTTTATTTATTTATTTATTTATTTATTTAGTTTGCGGGCACCCATGCCAGAGCAATTTTTAAATTTAGTTACCTGCCCTGGTGGAGGGGGAGCGGGGGAGCCAAGCCTGCTTGTAGGAGTGGCCGGGGATCCATCTAACACACAAGTTGTGACAATAGCATAGAAGGAGACAAATCAACATTGAATCCAAGTATTCAATAGATCAATAAATTAGATGTATCTCTGGATATCCACTTTCCTGTGTGGCTGTCAGAATAAATGTATTCCAAAAATAAATATCGCACATAATTGCAAGTGATGTATATGTGTGTGTGTTGTGTGCTGGAGTCAGTATGTGTGTGTGTATGTGTGCGTATGTGCTCAGCTCTCCCCCATTAGATACAGTATGAATCTAAGCATCAGAAAACAGGAAAGCTTGAGGTTGGAAACCAACCTCAGCAGACCAGACCCATACAGACACATAAAAAATATCTTTGAAATACGTCTAGACGTAGTGAAGAATTTTATATTAAAATATGTCCAATTTAACCCACAGCACAGCCTGATATTTATGTGTTTTGTGTGCATGCATGTGTTTTGTCAGTTCCAGAGCTAAAGATGGTATGTAACTTTAGTTGGGTGGAAAACGCCTTGTTTTTCCACATATGCTAATGAGCTGGGCTCTGATTTGCTGCTATAGCATGTCAGCATTGCATGGCTGAGTGATGTTGAGTGAATATTTACATTTGTTCGCTAAACAATTTGTTTGGAAAAAGAATAAGAAATTTTGGAATATTAAATTTCAGAGGAAGCAGAGGAAGACATAGCCTATGTACGCATATCCACTGCTTAGAGATAGTAAACAGACACTTTGCAACAGTAAGCTTCTAATGTGTAGGGTTTCACACTAGCTATAAGTCTGCTTCATTACTGTTACAACCACAGTTTAAAATTGAGAAAACCTGTTGTATTTACCAACATTGACAAGTCATTATTTTAAAAATGTGTTGGACACAGAATTAATGATCCAAAATCATCTTCAAAATCATCCCGTAGCTCCTGTTAATTAGGTGTAAAACTAAAAACGAGACAACTGCTGTTCTGCCTGTTATCTTTATTTTACAGATATTTGGTGATCTGGCATAGTTAGGATTCTGAGGGGTGGGTATTAATCAAATACAGGAGAGCATGGATTGGGTGATTACACAGTGCTATCTGCCAATGGCTTAGAGATAGTCAGTTACACGTAGCACTGACCAACTTTTCATATTGGCCTGATTTCTCCATTTATTTATTTTCATTGGCTATTGCAGCCAGAATGACATTTTCCCATGCACCTTATAACTCAAACCCATATAGACATATCATATTTCAAATACAACAGGTAAAAACTGTTTTGTGTGGCAGGGCACCTTTAATTAAACTTCTGGATAAATTTGTCACATTGAAATTGAATGACTAGTACCATATGAATAATTTCCATGAAAGGGCAAACGATATACTGCAGGCTATCTGCCAGGCAGAAAACTATGTGAATTAGCCATAGATGTCTGACTGTATGACTTGGGTAGGCTACAGTCTTGCATGTCAATGGAAGGAGTTGGCCCTGGCTGCGTGACACTCAAACAGAACAGTGATTCGCTTCTCTCATTTTCACCGCACAGAAACTGATTTTTAAACTTCATTTGCAATAGTAACAGGTGTTGGCATATGGAAAAAACACTGATGTTTGATCAGCATTGCCTATCTGATTGAGGGGGTTAGTTTGATCGTAGTCTACTGCTGAAAAGACAGCTTTCCCTCGAAGTCTGTGCAGGCACTGGGCAAGACTTGTTCAGTCATGCAGGGACAGCACCACATTGGAGTGTACACACTTCTGTATCCCAAATATAATCGGATATGAAATATTCCGTTGTTCGCCCAGGGCACCAGACAGGCAAGAACCACCCCTGTGCAGAAAACCTGGAATGTAAAGGAATGTTCTAATCGCTGTTCTAAATAACCACCAATCCAAACGGCAAAGAAATCACATTAAGCAATAGAAGTTTTTTTTTGCTAGTTGCTTGTCTTCTTTGAACATTTAAGACACTCAGCCAATCACACGTGTATCTCATTTTTAATTTGTATTTTATATTCTTCAGCTTTGCACATCTTATTTCCTATCATATGCTGCTTTGCACCCTGGGTTGTTGATGACAGAAGTGTCCTGGAAAAAGACACTTGGCTGGAAAGGCTAGGTCCATCTTGAACCCTCCGATTAATCTAAGATAGTGGCAAAGTACAGTGGCACGGCAAAGGAGGAGATACATATGAATGGTGTATGAAAGAACACTTTATTAACCAGTCAACCACAGAAGCTGTTGTGTTGGGGGAGGGAGTTAAAAAAATCTGTTAAAATAATTCAAAAACAGTTCCCAAGCTCTCCAAATTCCAAGGTCGCCCTGAAACTCAGGCACTGATTGGAAGCTTGTGATATTATGCACTGACACACACCTCGCTTTGGTGCCTAAAACTCAGAGACGGATTGAAAGCTTGTGATATTATGCACTGAGACACACCTCCCTTTGGCGCCTGAAAAGAAATATGGTGAGCTGGCGGATGTGTCACTCACATCCCTCAACACCTGTGTCTGACGCCTGACAGTGTTTGACTGATTTATAAACAGTCGAAGCTGGAGCATCAGGATATCACAAAGTTGACACACATACTCACATTTCAACCTAAGAGAGTTCTTCAGGCTGTCAGCTCTGAGAATGACTGCCCACAGAGAAAGTGGAGAGACCATCAAGATCAGTATAATCAGTAATTTAAAAAAATAGTCATGAAAAAAAAGTATTTAAAAGTAGTATTTTCTGGTGTTAAAGGAGAAATCCAGTGTGAATCGATCCATAGCCCTGTTGTTCGAAGGCGCAAAGTGCAGTCTGTAGGGAAAACAAATGTGAACATTTGATACAACATAGACTGAATAGCAAGCAGCTATTAGGCAGCTAACATTAACTGAATGGGGCATAGGAAAATGAAACTGAAAGTGAGTTTCTGTGCCCCATTCGGTTAGTGTTAGCTGTCTATTCGCTATTTGGTCTACATTGTGTGAAATCTTCTCATTCTTTTTTCTATCGACAGCACCCGGTGGCCTTAAACAACAGGGCTATGCATTGATTAACATTGGATTTTTCCTTTAACATGCAAAAAGAGGAAAAGGAATTTGCAACAAACATATGTTTTGTTTTCCACTTAACCTAGACAGAAAGAGTTCGAGTCAGTTCAGCTCAGTTCAGGAGTATCCACCACTGCAATGAAAATGTCTTTAATCTAGTCACGCCCCAAGCACACATAATCAAAGTCAGTGTGTAATGATCAAGCTCTTCACTTCACTAATTAAGTGTGTTCAGCAAATGTACTGTTGGCTTGGGGCACACAGAAAAGGAAGAGAGCAAGACATGAACAATACCCGCTGAGGCAACACTGATTAGAAAATTAAATCCACTTGCCTACTGATCTTCTCAGTCACCAACATGCTTGCACCATCCCTCCCTGTACCATCTGATCTGTTTTTCACAATCGGACGCCTCTCTCGCTCTCTCTTTCTTTCTGTCAGTCGTTTTCTGTCTCTCTAGCCCTCCCTGTATCCTGAGGGGGGGGATGTTTTGTTATGTGCTGGTCGAGGTGGCCAACACCAGGGTGTTCTGACCTACTCAGACATGCTCCATTTAGGTAATGTGTGTTGCTGAACCTAGGCGCCGGGGCAAAATTGATCCCGTGCTCAAATGTGTGACAGGTGAGGTCGTTGTGAGGTCAGAGGAAGTGATGGAAAATCAAGTTAAAATCCGTCAGGTAATTGAATCAGTGTCAGGGTACGAGGTAATAGACTTTATAGAATGTCTTTGTGTGTATCACGATCTGAAAAACAGGTCAACTCGAACAACTCGCTGGTGTGTAGAAGTAATGTGATTTTATAATGAATGTGATGCTGTGGTCTCCGTGAAAAGTCAAGTGTTATTTAAAAAGGCTATTCCAAATGTTGATGATAGATCTTGCTGTAATGAGGAGCCCATCACCCTCTCATAAAACTCAAGTGAAACAAAATGATGTACAAGTAATTCAATCAGCATTTTATCCTACTGCTCATATTTCATCTGTCTAACATTTGAGGTGAAGTTCATAGTCTGCAGAGCTTACAGAGATGGTAGAGATAGGGCAGGGTTTACACACATGCCTTCACATAAGTAATACAGGCATGAAGTGCTACATTTACCACTCTGTAAACACACATATATACTTTCTCTCTCTCTCTCTCACACACACACACACACACACACACACGCACACACACACACACACTGTATATACACACAAAAAAGTTGCACTGCAGGCAATATTCTCTCCTCTGATGTTGAGAGAACTTGAGACAAAACACGGTATAAAACCAATCATGTTTGAGCTCTCGTCTGGCGTGCACTTTACGGTTGGCCGAATGCTGTCATGTGACGCTTGGCTTGTGAAAGCTTGTTTGACAGGCAGGATAGGCCTCTCTTGGAGTGCTTTGCCACTCGGAGAGGGATGCTTGCTTACTTCCACTAACCACATATGCCAACATGATGTCAGTCATACCACTCTCTCAAATGATTTGTTTGTATATGATGTCTAACATAACACTTCCTCCTCCAACACATGTTGCTCTTGTGACATTGTGGACTAGGCTGTATAATTGCTAGCATATGGTGATATAGTCTATCATAATCCATATATGTAATCACTGAGCACACACAGGCACAACTACAAACAGAGTTTTTTTGCAATTGTCATTGCAGTAGTGAGTAGTAACGTAAAGTAGTAGTAAAGTAGCAATAACATTAACATAACATTATTCAATGCTGTAGGTGAGGTGAACTCAGTGAAGCATGGCTTGAATGCATTTCAATGGTGAAAGTGGTTTGGGCTTTGTTTTGAAGCACTCCTGGAATTCACCCACCCCACACTCACCAGTTTTCCTCTCTCCGCCAGGTTTCATTTCATCACTCGCTCCCCACTGCTATCTTCCAAAGCAACCATCTCTGTTTCATAGGTTCAGGTTGTGTACACACACACACACACAGATGCAGCCTTTTCTTCAGAGTCAAAAAGCCAACCTGTTTAGATGAACGCAGGGTCAGTGCTGGTCCATGTGGCCATGTGTCTTTCATTCTCATGGGGCCTACGAAAGGGAGAAATTTAAAAAAAAAAATGAATGAATGAAAAATATTTCGGGTGACTCTGCCTGAGGGGTTTGAGAAGAGGCCTATATCCTTTTCTTCATCTCTTCCCCTGCTTCCATTGATCAATCGTTTCCTTCCGACTCAGCTTTCTCTCCGTCCATTAAAAGGGTGGAAATGACTGCAGACAGCAGCGTCTGTTTTGAGAGGGGAGACCAGCGTGGCGACTACAGGGGTTGGCACTGGTCATAGAGGTCATAGGGGTCAACTGGTGGGATCAGGCTTCCACTATAGTAGAATGGTGGGGGATTTGTTTTTCTCACAGGACAAACTGGGGTTTAGGGTGGGAAGGATCGGTCTTACCTGTGTTTGCTTGTGGTCAATTCAAGGAAGAGAAGGGGAACGGACATAATCAGTTTGTTTATTTTGTTCTGGCCAGGGGCTCGTCCACCTCAATCACTTAATTGGTACCTGACGCCATCAATCAAGGCACGAAGCTAGCATCCTGTGGTTTAAGACATGCATTAATAACTTTGGTTTCAAGGGTGTATCCACTCTCCTCAACCCCATCATTTTCAGATTGCTTCCTCACAGACATTTGTATATGTGTGTGTGAGGTTGTGGATCCGTTGTGTGAATCCGTCGTGTCGTGCTCGATCAACCAAATCACATGAAGTAAATGCTCTTTCTCAAGCAAGGGCTGTTTGCGATGAGCCGTGGAAGGCCCGGAAGCGCTCGGGCCAGTGGTGGACACAAAGCTTATCGTGTTCCCCTCCTAAAACACCTGTGAGCCATTATTAGACCCCTAATGATCTGGGCCCCGAGTCTGCTTTACTCTACTCGGCTCCCACGGCTTCCAGAATAGTCCACTGAATTAAGAGAACTTGCTGAGTTAGCCTTCAAAAGAACTGTCCCTATTTAAAACCTGTGGACAATATTTCAAAGCCTCGTAAGTCATTTGGAGTGGATTGCAATTATTCAAACTTTGATCAATGAACCTTCAGTGCAGGTCAACAATGAAGTCTGTAAAAGACAGAAAGTCAATTATGAGCACAGTACTCTTCTATACAGCTGTGACCATCTCAAGCAGTGTCAAGATGAAGTACTACATAATATACTGCTTTTTAAATTGTGTCAAGCTCTCTAGAGGTAAACAAAACAGTGTCTTAAGATTTTAAGACATTCATTGTTATATGCATAACAGCTGAGAGGAAAAACCAAATCCTATAGATGTTCAAATGCAACTGACCATTATTCTCAAGATTTTTATCTTTTTAAAATGTTCAATGACTGATGCATACAATATTTCTAGTTTATGAATAACTATTAGGCTGATATAATTGTGACCATTTGTGTGGTCTCATATTGCTGTGCTCCTGTAAAGCCCAGATGAAGAAGTGATCAGAGGGGGTTCATGCGGTTCACACAACACACCCCACAATCTGCCAGTTGCTTCTCATTAAGAATAATTGGAGACAGGTCTCAGGAGCACAGGATGAAGTGAGGAGTGATCCAGTTAGTCTGGGATTCAAAATGACCCTCCTCTTCGTTGTTGTCTCTGCACGCTGATCTGAGAGCAGTTTTTCTGCAGTGAGGGTCACAAGGGAAAAGATTAGCACTGCAGCAGGAGATCTGATATGAGATCAGTGGACAGATTTAAAGCATTTAGACCTGTCACTGCTGTTAAGGACCGGGGTTTGGCTGAAGGCCTCGCTCTCTCTCTTGGCTGCTGCATACCAAAGTGAATTGGCATTACATGGCAGCTGTATTGCAGCTGCATTTAAGCTGAAATGGCCCAAATGCCCTCTTTATTAATTTGAAAATGGAAGTTGGGATGGCAACATCCACACACTCCCTCACTCACACTCAAATCATTCTAATCAGAATGTGTTATATTGGCAGACCAAAGAATATGATGTATTGCTAGTGAGAGGTCAAGAATGCGGAAATGTTGAAATGAAAAATAAAGTATAGCTCACAAAAGCCTACAATTCCCTTCTTTGTCTATGATTCAAATTCAGCTTACTTCAAATGAACACTAATAGTCTTGAGCTCCAGTCCCCTGAAGCGAATTAGTCTTTATGACTCAGCTGTCTGTTGTGTAACAAGCAGACTCTTTCTGAGTTCATATTTTAGGGTTGGGCTTTTAGGGCTTTTATACATTAAGAACTGAGGTCAGACATTTTTAGATACTTATTGAATGCATTAGCTCTTTTTTGAAGCATAAAGGGTCTTGCCCTAATTCTGGCACCAAGGAATTGTTAGGTGTGCTACTCGGAGCCCTGAGGATATTCTTAAAGAACTTTGCATGCAAGGCTTCAGCTGGTGTTGGCCCCATTTTTCACATTCATGGTTCATTAAAGGCTCACACTTCACTACCTCAGAACACTCTTGGTTCTGTAACTCAATAGAACAGTTCAAACCAGGCCCTCATTGGCATTTCAAATGTGAATGATGGGCATGGGCTCTTTCAGGTCATTTGAAGCCAAGTAGATGCTGTTTGTTTTGATGATTTTGGATCTTCAACATGTTGTTTTAAGCACTCTCAATTTAACCCAAACTCCCTCTCTCTATTTCTTTCCATCTTCGCCCCGTTCCTACCTCTTTTACTTCAGGCCTTTGCCACCCCACAGCTTAGTGACAGATGGAACTTCATCGGGCACTGTTGCGTGGTTGGTGGTCTCGTCCTGTCACCAGTGGATTTACTGCTCTGTCATGATCTGAAACTCTGTGTAACCCGCTTCTCGTCTCTTACACAGGGCAGATTTAATAACGCCATGCAAGGCACACAGAGCTGTGGTGTGTCAGCAGACTTTTATGGAATACGTGAAGTGTTCTTTCTCCCACTCGCTATAATGATCATGTCTCGCCTCTTTAAGTTGTAATCCGTCTGTCAGAAACTCCTTGTAAAGAATTTATTTTAGCCCAGCCTTAACTAGAACCAGACACCACAATGCCTGCTGGTGAGGAAGGATGTTATGATAAGTGATCGCTGAAAATATGAATGGAGATGGCAGCAATGGAAGTAAGTGCTCAAAGTAGAGAGAGGGTTAGAATTTCTTGTGTTTTCCTTTCTGGTGTTTTCATTGCTTTTTTCTCTTCTATCTTTTTTCTCTTCTATTCTTGTCCAATTTTCTTTTCTTTTCTTTTTTTTCTTTTTCTCTTCTTCCTTCTTTTTGACTTTCTTTTTGACTTGACTTCCTTCACACAGACATTCTCTGTACTCTCAGTCTCTTACCGCCTCCCTCTGATTTATCTCTCTTCTCCTTTACCTCTCCTCTTTTCCATCATCCTGTCTTTCTCCTCTCTCTCCTCCACTCTCTCCCTGTCTGGGTACCGTGCCCACAAGGGCTGCCATCCTTCACACACACATCCTTCTAATGAGTTTTCCAGGCTGCCCACTTACAGTAAAACACACTCCTATTCCAATGTTTATGTAGACATAAAAAAATTGACCTCACCCACCCCCTCTCCAGTTCATACGCCTGACCTGGACCATACATGGTCTCCAACAACATTTTACAAAGAGCACCACCAGCACTAATGCATGTACGCCAATTAGCTGCTGATTTATTTGAAGCGAACGCAGCATGTTCCAGGGCAGGTAGCGGGTTACAGTGTGCCGCTGAGCTGAATGCTCTCGAGGTGTGATGGGTCTCAATGGGAGCACTTTAGCAGTGCCGCAGGGAGACGTGCCGCATTTGGGTCACGGATGGTTGCCCGTGGGAAAGTCTGTAGGCCTTGAGATCGGCACAGGTGCCCCAAGGCTGTGTGTGTGTGGTTTGTGTGGTGTGTGTGTGTATGTGCATGTGTGTGTGTGTGTCTGTGTGTGTGTGTGTGTGTGTGTGTGTGTGTGTTTAGGGATAGGAGGCAGTAGTCTTTGAATAACAGACTCAGTTTTTGGATGATTGACTAGCAGCACTGCAGTCCTGCTTTTTTATGGCTCAACCTCCTCCCTCTCCCTCGCTTCTCAGCATCTCCACCCCGCTGTCAGGCTCTCTTGTCTGGGATGGAGTGAGGGGGATGCCAGTCTGATTCATTACCTCTCCCCGGAGGTTTCAGGAGGTGATGCAGAGGCCTGCCACTGAGCGCTGCCACCGGAAGATTAGAGCCTATCAGCAGACACTGGTCCCCAGAGAGGCTTCTTCTCCTTTCTTCCTCTTTTCTGGCTTCTCTTTGCCTCTCCTTTTTATCTTTCTCACTCCATCAGTCTTTTTTCCCCCTGACTCACATTCACACAGTTTTAATCATTCATTCACTTCCTTTGTTTCTCACCACCATGTAGTCAACAAGTGGAGGCTTGCAAGCACGCACACACACACACACACACACACACACACAGGTACATTACAACAATAGTGGCACATGTTAATGCATTCATAGTCTATTTCATGCTGTAATTCAGGTGACCTTACTGTAACGTGGTACTGCATTCTTGCTTGTTGGTTGCTTGGAAACCAGTGAACCCTTCACCCTCAGGGCAGCAGCAGAAAACAAAATGATCCGATTATGAACGATCCAGAGCTATCAGTACACACCTCCTCTCTCTCTTTCTCCTTTCCTCTCAAACTCCCTCCTCTTTTTCTCCATCTCTTTATCATCACTCCAACTTTTCATGTCCTATTTTCATCCATGACGAGACCCCCCCCCCCCCCCACACACACACACACAATAAAAAAACACGCCTACACAAATGCAAACATGCTCTCTCTCTCTCTCTCTCTCTCTCTCACTCTCTTTCTTCTGCCACCCTTAACAAATTCCCATCACAGGATACGGCAGAAGATATGGGCACAGCTCAGTGGAAGTGCGGAGAAGGAGGAGGAGAACTCCTCTTACAGGGAAGTGTATAGTGGAGCAGTGATGCGTGATGACACAAGTCAGGTTCCAATTTGAGAGAGCTCAAGAAAACAAGAAAAATAAAATAAAACAACCTGTTGCATCACTTTCAAAAGATTACCATCTCCCCTCATAAAAATGACTGTTTGGAGTAGCAACAGGCATGAAGTCTGGAAACGGCCCCTTCAGCGTCAGCCAGTTTATTCCTAATAAACAACACTGTTTATTATTGCTTTCCTGACAGGCAACATTACCAGTCTTAACTGCACTTAAATAGACATGGGGAAGGCATTGTTTAAACCAATAAAGTCACTCTTAAAACAATACTCACAAATAATTAAATAAAACGTATCTTTTCTCATACATGATGTGCCAGATTATTTAAAATACATTCTTGATGAGAGGATTTGTTTTTCATTAAAGAAATGCATTTGAAAATAGGTCGCAATGAACGCACACTCTCCTGTTTAAAATTCCTTTAAACATTATGAGAGCTTGTCTATGTAAACAACTAATATTGCGCAGGGTCAATGTATGCATCTAAAAAGGTTGGATTGATGGTAATGACCAACATTTGTTCTGCACAGCGATATTAATAATTAAACAACATTGTTCCATATGAGCTTACATTTAAAGCCTTTTAACGAGGCTTTATATAAAAGGCTAAAAGGTTTTGTTTATGTGTGTTAGGCTCTCAAGTTGTCTCTGGCTGATGTAGTAGCCTCCTATCTGTCTGTGGAAGGTTAAACTGTGCTGAACTCACGAGCACCCTAATCGGTAGTAGCAGTAGCAGGGGATGAAGAAGTTGCTCTGATAGAGAAGCACACTCCATAGCTTTCCATATTAAGGAGATTACTGCCTGTGAGGAGAGCGATGCAGTGCCCAGAGATAGGCTTCTTGTGTGCAATATGGAACAGTTCAGAAGAAAATTATAAGAACTTGTTACAGTTTGATTTGGGATAGTGCTTTTGTGGTAAGACAGTTCTGCAAACACAAACTCACACATATACATACACAGACACACACACACACACACGTTTGTGTACACATTGCATCACCACCATATGGTTTGGTGCTCCTGTTGTATCTGTCATCTACATGGTCATGGTCATAAGAGAGGCAACACTTGGATCAGTGAGGTGTGATTCAAGAGAATGACGTCAAGGGAATAATTTCAAATAGGGGGCTCTATACCCAACCTAAAACACTGCTACATGAGACACAGCATATCAGAAATGAGACCATTTCTCACAGTATGTGCTCACACAAGTGTGCTCATATTTAGAACACTTAAGTGAAGTCCAAGACAGACTGACCTTCGGCTGTCTCCTAATAGTCTTTAGCCACGACAGAGCAGTGCAATCACTTACTGGTCTCCCCTCAATTAATTACCCACTACTACAACTTAGATTTATGTTAAAAGTCATGCTTTCTAATTGACCGAAGTAAGGGCTGGGTCTTGGGCAATGGGCTATGGTCTTCATAACGTTGAGCAACTCGCACATAGAGCGTCCCCATGGTTTTACAACTCTCACTAAAACCATTCAAACTTTCGCCCACTCCCTCTCCCTGACAGGAAGACGAAGTGTTTTCATTACGGCTTTACAACCCCCAGCCTGGTCTCCTCGTGGGCGACCTTTGCTAATTAGGAGCGAAAAGAGGTGTAATATTTTTCCCTGCGCTTGCATCCATCCGGCAGTCTTTCCCACGTCCGTTTGTACACTGTGCTTTCACTGAGTGACAACTTATGGTGGGCCACGTCCTCTGGCACGCTGCTGCTATGTGTCTGATGCTGAACATCTGCCAGAGTGTCTCAAAGCTTGACACCTTGTGAAAGAAAAAAGAAAACAGAGAGAACAAGAGACACTGTTATAATTTTTTTTCATTGCCAGTCAGTGCCTGGCTTTATTGAAAATTGAAAAGAATTTAGAAAATACGGAGAGTTTAGTCGGTTATTGTTTTTATTGCTCCAGATCAGATACAAAGGAAATGAGCACCGAATGACGGTGTATTTACAGCAGCACTTATGTGTGGGGCCGCTGGTAAAAGACAACTCCTCCTAAGGCTAACCTCAAGGAGTAAAGGAAAAAAAAAACAATACCAATATAGATCATATTTTCTTAATGCCTGCCACGATGCCAGTGTCTGTCTAAATCTTCAAGTCTTTGAACTTCTGACACATAGAAAAAAAGAAAACTATTCTTACAATAACTACGTGTGCATTAGCCATTCATTAGGGGTTTATGAACAGTTTCATAAGATATGATTGAGTTGACTTGGCAATCTCTTTGATTCTTAGCGTAGAACTGATGTTGTTCATTCAGTAGCTGCTGCAGTTGATATTTCATTTTAGTCAAAACATTTAAACTCTGTTCATAGAGGTATAGCCAGCTCATTGTGGTGTAGTGAATGTTGAGCCACCGCAGCTGTGTAACAGTCTAAAAGCCTTGGTACAGACTAGAAGTATACCAAACTCATTGCATGTTTACTTAGCCATGGAATTGCATTCTTCAAACAACTGTGTGTGTGTGTGCATGAGGATGGGTCTTGGGTGTCGTGGGAGACAACATTCTTGGGGTCTGTGGTCGAGGGCCTGGGGTCTGCGGCAGAGAGAGATGCGGTTCTGGTTGTGAGGAGTGAAGGCGATGGTGACAGTGATGGCTGATGGCTGTGTAGAGTAGATGGGGAACATATGAGCTATTTAGGCCAGATGATGACATCACTGCCCCTCACCCTCCCACCCCCAGGAGACACAGTGGATGGACAGACTCAGATTGACAGTTTATACATTTAAAAAAGAGCCTGTATGAGAAAAGGGACAAAGGAGAAAGGGACTTGGGAAGAGAAGAGAGGGATGGGTATGATTTTGGAGACAAAGAGATGACAAGAGAAGATGACAAAAAGAGGGGAAGAATGAGATAAGCAAGGGACTGCCTAAAGCCGTCATACTTTGGTGCCTGGATGTCATTCTGTGGCCTGATTTCATGTAACCACTCTCTGTTTAAAATGCATTAGAGAGGGGAATTGTTTGATGGGATAAAAGCATGGCCCTTGTGGTTAAATATCAAATGCATAAAGTGTTTTAAGGAGGAGAAGAGGGAAAGAAGGAGAAAAATTGCAATCTGCTGGGGCGTGATGGGCACACTGGCCCTAGGCACACATCCATTCAGGGTACAATTAGATTCTCTCTTTCTCCCCCCTCCACTTAATCCTTTGAGACTCCTTGCATTTGAGGCTAAGTGTTTTAATGTCTTTAAAGAACGGTGATACAGTTTGGGGTCTGACTGCACAGGTCTATCTCTGCTGTGAGCATTGCTGATTGGCTTCTTGGCACATGCCTGTGTTTTTGAGCATACTTTCCAGTGGGCCAGACTCCTCTTTCATATTGGGTAATTTGTTCAGGAGCATACCTTGATGCCTGTGTGGCGATCAATTGATTTACTGCCACTGATCAATTAACTTGCTGCACATGATTTTTGATCAAAAACCATGACCAGATATGTAATGGTTGACTTTTAGATTCTTCTGTCAGAAGGTGAAGAAAAGAGTTGCAGGGGCTTTGGATAGCCCAAATGAAGCAAATCTAGCCTTGACATGCCAGCGCATCCCTGATATTGACCTCGCTCTCCTTTTCTCTCTTCTCTCTTTTCCTTTTTCTCTTCTCTCCTCCCTCCTGTTCTTTCCTCTCCAGTACACTGCTCATTTAGACAGATTTGCAACCTGATCCATTCTGGCTGGTATTGACCCAGAGCACGGACACATCTCTCTGCTCTTCTCTCTCTCTCTCTCTTTCTCTCTCTCTCTCCCCCTCTCTTTCTCTTTGCCCTTCTGGAAGCACAGCCCCTATTGATCCCATT
Source organism: Tenualosa thibaudeaui (assembly GCA_027481765.1). Taxonomy (NCBI): domain Eukaryota; kingdom Metazoa; phylum Chordata; class Actinopteri; order Clupeiformes; family Clupeidae; genus Tenualosa; species Tenualosa thibaudeaui. Next base: position 1,482,793 of record JAIFZK010000024.1, read on the forward strand.
CCTTAAGTGTTTCCATAAATCCCCTCCTCTACTCTACCCCCCTACCCTCCTCACCACCACCACCATCACTATACTTTATTTCTGGACATAAGTCCTCCACGTTTCCCATGACTCATCAGGACAGCTCCTCTTGGGTGCGACCACATCTCCGCATCACCTCTCTTTCTCTCTCTACTCCTCTTTCTCCTCCTTCACTTAGTCCTCCTCTTCTCCCCTCATCTTCTTACTGGTTTACCTTCTTTTTTGACAATTTTTTGACCTCTTACTAATAATAACCAAAGTGCCTGCCTGTACCCATGAGTGGGTCAGAGTGCTTCTTTGAGAGAGTTGGATTGAGTTATCTCAAATTCACTTAAAGCTATTCTCTCATCCACCCCCCAACTGCACCCCACCCTCTCTCTCTCACTCTCATCACTATTGCTAATGTTATTATGGGTAAGGCGTTAGCCGCGTGACGTCTTACCCACTCTTGAGAGGTTTCCCAGACCAGACATCAAAAATGAACAAAGTGCTCTTTGGTTTAGTTTCTAGGGCTTGTTTGCACTGAGGAAAAAACAGCATGAAGAGGATCTAGGGCTGATCACAGCTCAGTAAATGGCTGATATGAATAATGAAAAAAAAAAACAGAAGCTCAAAATAATGTTGTCTCAGTACCCTAATGGAGTGCATCTTTTCCTGAACTACACACTGGTCTGTCCAGTTATTAAATTAATCTGTCATATTTCAAGTATGGCTGGTTGTTATCTGGTTTTGAGTCCATTTCTGAACATTGTCAAAAGACATAAATACATTGTGAAAGGGAAAGGACAAAGAAAGAGACAGAGGAAGGGGAAATATGGCAGTCCAGAAGACCTAAACCTCATTGTTGGGGTATGTGAGATAAACCTTGATCTCTGCACTGCTGCTTGTGATGTAATCTAGCATGTGTGAATCACATTTAATCACTTGGAAAGAGTAAATCAACTGTATGGCCACCTGGATGAGACTGTAATATTGTGGGCCATAAACGAATTGGTTGTGATCTGCGGCTGTGACGCATTTGAGCCTCCTTCTCTCCCTCTCCCTCTCTCTCTCTCTCTCCCTACCTCTCTCTGATCACTGCTTTCTAACTGCCTCTACAAAGGCTTCACTAAAACTTTCCCAGCCAGCTCTGTTCTGCTCTAACTGAGATGACAAGGGTGAGTCTGGACAGGGCTGTGAATTTTGTGCGTACGTGTGCATGTGTGTTTGAGGCACTGTGCATAAGAAAAGTGAGGAAGTACACTTTTTTTCAGGAACATCAAAGAAAATAATTGAATTAGGTGAACAGAAATAGATTGTGCTCAAGTCTGTGATTAAAAAGCCTGAATATCTGCCTTCAGCTGCTCACTGCCCAATGTGCACACACACACACACTCACACACACACTGATTAAGCAAATAAACATCCTTCTTAGTGCTTCTGCAGTTGAAGGGCACTGAATTTACATCACCAATGAATTATTTGTGTGTGTGTGTGTGTGTGTGTGTGAGAGAGAGAGAGAGAGAGAGAGAAGAGAGTGGTAGAGGAAGTATGTATTTGTGAAAGTGTCTGAGCATGTAGACTCACAGTGCTCTAAATCAAGCCTCTGACCCTCCCCCATGTCACCAGAGGCTGGCTTCCAATGTGGACCCCTTTGGCCTCCAGGGTTTTGTAGTTTATTACTAGTGAGTGATTTAGGATGGAGAGAACATGCTCACTGTCTGCCTCTCGTGTGTGGTTTCCATCCATAGCTTCTCTGAGTGTGACAAACTTTTACTCTGAAATATGATCAAGAACTTGAATGAGCAAAGATCAACTATATGGAACTGAACTTGAGTATATGGACTGAGAATTGACTAGAACTTTCAGAACACAGCCACCGGTGGAAACAAACAAGGTTTCAGCACTTTCCATCGAGAGCGGCCAGGGGTCAGATAGGTGCTCTCTCTCCTTATCCCCAGTTTATATGATATCAGAGCAAATCAGATCTTAGTGTTGAAGCCTATTAACTAAGGCATATTAATGGGCCTATTTCACAGCAGCCATTTTTCCAAGAAGTCGCTGGGTAGACACAGGTGTTATTAATGACATCCAATATGGATCTGATTCTGTTACAATCAGAATCTTATTTACAGTCATTAATAACTCCTGTGCTTACCCTACGACCTCTTGGAAAAAATGGCTGCTGTGAAATAGGCCAATTGTCATTTTTCTATGCAAACCATCAGTGTGTGTAGACTGGCAGATGTTTCTACTGAGATGTCTGTGAGGTAAGAGAGAGCACCTGTTGGACAGGCTTGGTCTCTCGGCCAGCCCAAACAGGGCCGTGTTCCTGGACTACCTGAATCCCCTTCACCCCCTCACCCCCTCACCCCACATTCCCCTGCCTGAGTAAATATTTAGAGCCATCAGGATGACAGAGGAGGTGCGATGGAGGAATCTTTTTCTTTTTTTTCGTCCCCACTTTTTCTTGCGGGCTGCTCAATGTTTGATGGGTGGAATGCTGGTAAGGGGGGCTCTCTGAAAGGTCAGCCTGTGCCTTCAGGGAATTGGTGGTGTTGGAGTTGTTGTTGTTGGTGGTAGTACTGCTGCTGTTGGTGGTGTGGGTGTGAGTGGGTGGGTGGGAATGTCTCTGCTCATTTGTGCAGTAGCTCCTATCATTATCCTTAATGATGGCAGCTGGGTGTAATTCTTTAAGGGGCTGTGATGTGTGCGTGTGTGTGTGTGTGTGTGTGTGTGTGTGTGTGTGTGTTGCCAATGTGTATATACAGTGCGAAGGGCTCCCACATTTTCCTGTACATGTGGTTGTGTTTATGTCAGTGCAGAGGGGTCGCAAGGAACTGATGACAGGTGGCTCCTTTAGGCAGCTAGGCAGGTTAGACTAGAGCCCCGCTGAGTGCTTGCCTACTTTGATAAATGTAGTGAGTTTTACATGGTTGTAATTTGCATCACTATTTTGTACATTAATTTCCCCTCAACAGAAGTACGAGCAGGACATTATCATGATACAGCCTGTAAGCACTGTAGAAATAACAGATTGAGTCAGTGAGCTGTGTGAAAACTGTTAAAAAAGTTTTAAATTTAAAGTGAAACTAAATCTGTTGAAAGCTAGGCTCCCTTAGCCAGGTTCATTGGCAGTGCTTGTCTGGACACATGATATGCCTTAGTAACAGAATGAGGTGAATGAAACAAGTGACCTGATGTTCGACTCTCCCCAGTCAGTGAGTCTCACATCGCACCTATCTTGATGTGCTGAAGTGATACTGAAATGAAATGAGAGCTAGACAGCCTCTCATGCTGGCTATGTCAGTGTCTGTTCGTAACTCGCTCTGCTCAGCCCAGAGACTCTGCACAGACCAGAGACTATCCTTGCACCTCATTGTCAGAGGATCGCATATGGAAATGCTAAGAAGTACTGACCACATATCCACAAGGACTGCTAAAAATGCCATTGGAAAGGCTGCATTCCTTATCTTTGAAACATACCTGTTTACCTGGTGTCTAGGTCTTTAGGCTATGCCAAGATAAATAGTCAGTCTCGTGGTCTAAGTCGGTCTGTGTGGACTAAGTGGATGGGGTGGTGTGGGTGTGGGTGGGGATAGAATAGTGGTGAAGGGGGAAATGAGAGAGAGAATAGCTGGGCCGACCCCGATGTTTACTGCTCCATGCATTACTTACAATACTGCTGATACTACAAAGCGAGGTAACTGGTTAACCAAGGTAACTTCAGGAGCAACCATTGATCTCCAAAAGAACACTATACTGAGCATCTGTTACTTCTGCAGTGATGTGTTGTTTGGAAGATCAGCAGTTATTCCTAAAGTTACCTGGGTTAGCCAGAAACCTCACTTTGTAGTATACCACCTGGTCTCAAGATAATTACATATCAAACTGTGGACACAGCAGAGCCATCTCTATTGGGCTCAAGTGTGCCTGTGAGTACGTGCATGCATGTAAATACTTGCACACAAAAAGAAGTACGGCTGTGTGCGAGTCTCGATTTCACCGTCATATGCCTATTTGTAGCACATACAGCCCCTTCCGCTGGTCTCCTCTCCATTCGACCTTTGACCCAGTCCCTAGCTCCATTTGAGTCCAGTGTAGCCTCAGTGTCATTAGAGTGGGCTGTCATTAGAGTGTGCTTAATTGGCACCGATGCTCAGCAATCAGACACCACAGGACAAAAAAGCTAAAGACACAACACGCCAGAGAATGGGCGAAGTTGAAAGGCCAGTGGAAATGTCAAAGCTTTTATTCAGTGGCTTTTAAGAGCCTTCTCATCACCTCCTCTCCCTCCCCTCTCTCTCTCTTTCTCTCTCTCTCTGTCTCTGCTTTCTAACTTTGGCAGTCAGTCCTTGTGTGATGCTAGGGTGCACGGGGGTCAAGCAGTTGCCCTTTTGCCACCGAGGCAAGCTGTGAAGGAAGCACAATAAGCTTTAAGAACCTGTGTGACTGCATTTGACTATGACAGACAGAGGAGTGTGCTGAAACGATGGGAAGATCACAAGAACAGATGATCATGTCAGTGAGATGAGGACACAGGCAAAACGAATGAAACACCATGAGAGAGATGAAAAGGTAAAAAAAGAAAATGGCAAGAAAATCGTTGAAATTTGCCGTGCTGGTTGAAAGATTGACCAAGGGGAATGATGGGAAGAGATTAGGGGTGGAGAAAGGTGGGTGGAGGATAGTGAGGGATGGGGGGAAAGACTTGCACACTCATCCTTTCATTAGCCCGTTCCAAATCTGACAGTGAGCTCTAAAGCTTTTTATCTCCTCGGGCCAGAGGTCCCCCAGTTAAAAGGAGCGACTGCTCTTGCCATCATTGACATCAAGTGACACCTCCATTTGCCACCCATATTGTCCCTTTCATTCTCTTTTGTGTGTATGTGTGGGTGTCTGGCTGTGTGTGTGGATGTGTGTGAGTGTGTGTGTATGCGTGTGTTCATGTGTGTGTGCGTTAGGTAAACGGCTAGACTGATCAAAGACTCGTGAGGGATTTACAGGCGGCTTATGGGTGTGAAGAGCTGATTATTATCTGGTTTTATTGGGTCTCACAGCCAGAGGGGCCATGCCCATGCCCGACAGTCTCATCGTAATTCCGACACAAGTTATGACACCCGTGGCGACTAACTGCTGGAGTGACAAAGCAATTTCACACAGCATCATAAAAACCATTCAGTATTGTCACTGATGCTTCATCATGTTGTTTTTTTCTTTCCCCACTGCATTAGTATGTTTGTTTAGCGTGTTTGCGGAGGCTTTCGATCTCGTGCTAAGACGCAGCAAGCAGGTTCATAAAACTCCCATGATGCACTGAGGTGGACATGCGAGGCGGCTCTCTCCCCTGCGCCCTTCTTGTCCTCCAGACGAGCGCATAGATCAGCCAGCGTGCGAGCTCAGACGGGCCGGCTCGCTCCATAGCGCCCTGCCATAAAAAACGAGTGCAGATCGAGCGCCATTAAATGGCTATTTTTATAGCGCGGTAAAGACCTGTGTGCAACTTAACTCTGCCTGCCATCCACCCTCTCTCCTCCTCCCTCTCTCCCTCCCTCACATCCATCCACCCACCCACACGGCTGCCCTTACAGCACCTCACGTCATTCAGGCTAATGCACAGTTTAATACATAACAGGCTTTAATAATTCAGCCTAATGTCAAGGCTGAAGGCACGGTGCATCTTCGTGAGTTGCATGAGTGCATGCAGGATTTTATCTCTTTCCGACATTGTGTTTTGTAATTGGGTCAGACATTTATCTGGACACCCCTCCCACACCACCACACCACATACCCCCTTCACCCCTCTAGCCTCTTCTCTTATTCCTCTCCCTCTGGCCACTGAGGGCATTGTTTCAGATCTATGGACACAACACCCAACTCATCCATTAAGGCAGGGATGTGTCCCTGGCTAGCCTGCCGGCTGTACGACTACTGCTTTTTTGTGCGTGTGTTTAAAGGAACACTAAAAAAACACACACACGTTGTGAAAAAAAAAAAACATAAAATAGAGAGGAGGAGGACAAAAAAAAACAAAAAACAGATGGGCACTGCCGACCTGCACTTCAGACTTCTTGGGCAGTCAAGACTGTGGCGTCTGTGGTGGCCTGGCGCCTGGCTGGCCAGCTGCTCCGTATTAATGAATCCTTATGGCCCCCGCAGCTAAAGACCGGCCTCATGATCAGCGGCTATGGAGCTGTAAACATCGAGGTCGTCCTCCCAGCTATTCTCTTTCCTATTTCCCCTTCCACCACTACTCCACACACACACACACACACTCACACCCCACCCACTCACCACACCTATCCATTTAGTCCACACAGACTGACGTAGGGATCAGTTTAATCAAACACATCCATCTAAGTGGCTCCAATCAAACAATGCCACGCCTAATTGCTGTTAATCATATTACCAGAGGGCCAGGGAATAGGATGTATCTGCGGCCACACAGGGTTCTTGTATGATGGGAAAGTGCTATGGGATGATTTAATGACTGGAAGAGCTGGAACAGTGAATAGGGGTGGTATTCGTGACCTTCTACACTAGAGCCACTCACATGAATTTGTTGATTCAACTCAGATTGAAACCACTGATTGTTTGCAAAATGCAAATGATCATGATTGTAGAATTTGTTCTGTTTGTTTTTCTTCTAACATCTAGAGACTTAAATATATACATATATATATGCTGATTAAATAGCACTAGCAAGACCATTAAAGCACACATCAGTGGCTCGCACCAGGCACACAAAAACTGAGTACATTCACAAGACCTGACTTTGCACTTCGTACATCACCTAGGGCCTTAGTGTGAATTTATAGTCTTAATGAAGTGATTCAAGTAAGTGAGGTCAGATAAAGCTGTATGGGGTTATGAAAATGGGTGTCTTGCTGTAGGCATTTTCTTTTTCTCCTCTCTCTCTCATTCTCTCTCTTTATAATGCTCTTGTCTGGGTGATGCTGCTGAGGAGATTTTTGTCTCATGGTTCTCTGATGTAAAAGCAAAAAGTCAAAAAGGAAAACAATTAGTCACCAAAAATAAACAATTAATTGCAGAGGTAAACAAATTCTCCCTCAAAATAGGCCGGTGTCTTCACACATGCGAACAGTATGTTCTATTTCGGTGCTTCAGTCAAAGAGGGAAGAAAAATCACTACCAGAACTTGGATGTAGATCCATTAAATCTTTTGGAGAGTTTAGTTGGTCATCTGGATTTGATACTGTGGAGGGAAATTATCTGAACCTGCACCCTTTACTAACAACTTTTGTGCTACATTTCATGCCAGTAGTATATAAAAAAATGTATAGTACAATACATTGTTTGTGGATTGCGAAATTCTCTGCAGTTTAGAAAACCATTGTGCCAGTATATAAGAGTCATTTTTCTTAACCCTGGTGTTAAGAATGAGCCTTGTGCCACAAAGCCCTCCAAGGAAAGCCACAGCGATAGATAGTATACGATTTAGTATATTCTTAGTAGCACATTTATCTTTTAGAAAATTACTTTGTGGTGTCTGAATAAGAGTGTGGTTCTTTTTTTACTGTAAAAATGAACACTTAACTTAGGTATGTCCATAAAACCCTGTGACTCATCCACAGTGAAAAGACCCACACTAACACACACTCACAAACACACACACACACACACACACTCACACACTCACACACACATTCTTATATGCAAAGTATCACCTACTTTCAAGTAATCCACTCCAAACCAATAAAAAGGTAATTTACCTAAACTATTCCTCTCATTAACCTTACATTTTTAAAATGGCTCACCAAGGTAACTCTTCTAGAAGTGCTTCCAATCTGCCTAAGCCTGCTTGTGTGTGTATTTCTGTGTTTCTGTGTTTGTGTGGCTATGGTTGAGCCTGTGAGAGTGACTTTGTGTGTGTGTGTGTCTCTGTGATTGTGATTGTGTTTGTGTGCAAATCTATCTTTGAGTGTTTGTGTGGGTGTAAGTTTGTGTGGTATTGTACACACAGATGTACACTAGGGTGTCTCTCCCATAATGCCTTTCTAATGGCCCTGAGCCCTGTAATGTTTATAGGCCCTGGCCTCTCATTTGGGTGTATGGAGTGCAGTAAACTGTGGCTGGCTCTGGAGGAACTTGTTAGAGAGGCATCAGGCTGGAGGTCGTCCACTGCATGACTGGAAGAGGCAGGCTCTTGTTCTCTGTGCCCTTCTAATGAGACACAGGGCTGGGGTTACAGAGCAGGCCAGTGCAGACTCTGCTCCCGTCCTCTGAAGACATGTATACAATGGAACACGCACACACACAGAGTAACAGAGTAAATATCTCTTCCTCACACACACATACAGTACACACACACACACATACACACAAAACGTGGGATGTAAAACACAGGAACCAAAGTGTTGCAGACACGCAGATGTCCTTCTATCCCCCCTCCCTCCATCCCTCTCTCTCTCTGTCTCCCCCTCTCACTCAGCACCACCATCCTCTCCCTCTGAAGTGTCATAAATAAATATAAATGAGTGATCCGAGGTCCGGCGGTGGAGAGGGGCTTGTGTGGGCTGGCCAGCTGGCCTCGGACACAGCTGCCTCACTCTAATCTACCCTGAGAAGAGATTGCTGCCAGGCCGCACACTGCTGAGGTGAAGGTTGACTCAAAGTTCTTCTATAGAAGTTCACTCACTGCATCAGCACGACGGTAATGACTTTGTATTGACATGCAGTTCAACTTTGATTAAACTCTAGAGTTGTTTAGACAAAACACATGTCCCGAAATCTTTACGGTTCAATGGGCCTCTTCAAGTGGCTGAACCCAATAAAAAATACACTCAAGAAACTTGTGTATTTGTGTGTAGATTCACACTGAGGTTTATTTCTATAATAAGGTCCAAATAAATGTGTTCACAAATGATTTCTAGTGGGATGAGAGCTGCCGCATTCTCATATTTAGAAGGTAGCTTGTGGTGTTACTAACATACCTTTGATGTGGATAAAGGAGATCTAGAGATCACTAACTAGCAGACAGCTCACTCAGGGCCTCTTCAGTTACTGTAACATCAGAGCATTGTGTAACCGTGTCCAAGATCTGATAATAGGCTAGCTTAACAGGCTGATGGAGTACCTGTTCCTGTGCAACAGTAGCTGGGCAGCTGTATGCCCTCGTTAACAAGCCAAACTGTCACGGTTTGTTAACATCAAGCTTTCTCATTATGCTTTTATGCTTTTTGGGCCAGCAGGATTGTGTGTGTGTGTGTGTGTGTGTGTGTGTGTGTGTGTGTGTGTGTGTGTGTGTGTGTGTGTGTGTGCGTGTGTGTGTGTGTGTGTGTGTATGTGTGTGTAAGAGCATGTGTTTGCACACCTGTGTGTATTGGTGTGTGTGTGTTAGTGTATGAGTAAGTAAATGTGAGAAAGTGATAGGCAGGTCCCTTGTGCACTGCTTTTGTGCCTCTGAGGGGCCCACTGATGTCAGGTCCAGCTGGGGGTCTTTAGTTTCACGCAGTGCACTTTTTGTCCGGGTGGTGCAGGCGGAGGAGAGGGGGTTGGGGGTGGTCAGAGGCCGCACTAAGATCTGGTAATGCTTTTGGGAGAAAAAGTGTGGGGGAAATGGATGGGAAGTGTAACACTTCCTGACAGCCGTGTGGAGAGGACACCGCCGAAAACCAGGCCACACAGCTCAGTTTTGCTCAAAAGAGGACAGAGAGATAGAGGGAAAGGGAGAGAGAGAACAGGGATGGCATGATACTAAAAAAACAGGAGAAGAGATGAAACTTTGAGGGGAGGAGAGAGAAGGAGAAAAAGAGAGTGAGAGAGAAAGAGAGACTAAAATGAGCATGACAATCAAAAGCAGCAGCACAGGGAGTATATGAGAAATGGAGAGAAGCTTTGGAGATCGGAGGGGAGATAAAAAATAGAGAAAAAGAAACAGAGAAAGGGAGGAAATGGAGCACTCCATGGAGTTGGCTGTGATGGACTACACTTCTCCTTTTTTCTCTCCATCTCTTTCTTCCTCCCTGTCTTCTCCACACCTCAAGCTCCGTTAGCAACTGTCAGCCTCTCCCTGCGTGGCGCTGATTGATGACCTCAGTGGGGAGTTATGGTGACACTCTCGGACTAAAGTTTTTCAGATCGCCTCACACCTGACTCTAACTCTATTCCTTCCAACACTCCTCCTCACACCATCCATCACCTTCTTCCTCTTCGTCGCCCTCTGTATCCTCCCCTCTCACCATCAAGCTTTGAAAAACCTCTTCTGTCTAGTCCTTCACTTCATACTCTCCTTCTTTCTCTTCTCTCCCCCTTCTATCCCTCTCTCTCTCTGTCTCACAATCTTAAGCAATCCATTTATTGGACTTTCTCATAATTCTTGGTGTCTCATATGTCCCACCATCTTCCACTGTCATCTCTAACCATCTTCCTACTGCTCTTGTCGTTTTGAAAATTCCCTGGTCATAATTTAGCAGCGTTTTACACCCAAGGCCACAACAAGTATCTGCATTGCTGGGCATTTTTTAAAATAACTGCACAACTTTAGCAATGCAGCAACTTCAGACAGTGTGGGTCTCAACACAGCAACCACAAGAGAGGGCATATTTCATCAAGGACACCAGGAGTTACAGCCATGTCAGACATCTCCCCAATGAAAATGTAACACAAACCTTCTCCCCTTCCTCCAGATTGAAATAATTTCAGTTCAAGTATCCACAACAAACAGAGATACTCTTCATAGCCAGATTGACAAATGTAGTAAAAAGGAAGAGCTTTGACTTTCACTACATATCATCCTCTGTCCCGGGCCAGTCCTGTTTGGTGTCCTGTGCGAACACCCACCTCTGGTGCCCCTCACCCGACAGGGGGCACAGCTGCTACTTGTTATCATAAACAGTGCCATCACAAGACATTTCAGAACCGATCTACTTACCTACTGAGCAGCGTTTTTACTAGATTAAGACATTTCTCTCGCCTAAATGTGGGTGATTTTTGGAGCAGAATTTAACCCTCTTACTCTCAAGCAAGAATGTTACAGTGTCACCAATGGATGCATCTGGTTTTCTGGTTTCATTTAATACCTTTACCTTCATCCTGAGAGCAGATATCTATACCTCCATCCTAAGATCAGATATACCCACACAGCTTCCGAAAGACAATGAAGCAAAATCACATCACCCGCGATTAAATACGCTATTTATTTTTAACTTGTGGAAGGAATTCTGACAGCCACACAACAAAATGGATGTCAGCAGGTCTAATGTTTTTATTATTTATTACCGTTCCTGCCTCTGTCAGTATCATAGTTGTGAAGTACCACCTCAACCATTGTTTCAGCCTCTCTCTACCTTCAGCTAATTACAATCAGCACAGCTTCTCAGCCTGGTAGATCAACCTAGTGGTAGTGGAATCATCAGCAAAGGTAAAGTCAATACATGGCAGGCCATTTCCTGATATTTCCTGACTTTTCCAGACTATTTAAATCACTGATCACTATGTTTAGATAATTCTGGTGCTGTGAACTCTTTCCAGGGTAGTGCTCCATCAGTGCTGTTTGCCAGATCTTGATAGACTGGACACCGGCTGCAGCACACCCTGTTTCTGAACACCTGTGGGGTCAAGAGATTAGCAAGCAGAAGGTGACAGCCTGCGCACTGCTCTGACCCGGAAAGCCTTGTTCACGCCCAGCTTCAAGCCTCTAGTCAGCCAAACGATTCTGGGAAGCACCGCCATCATGGTGTCATACAGTACACCAAACAAAGCCCTGAGGGCCCAATTCATCAACCGCAGTTAAAGAAAAAAAAAAAGAAAAGAAAATGAAATGAAAAAAAAAAATGGAGGGAGGGGAATTAGGTTCATTTCTCAAAACAGACATCTGAGGTTTCCCTTCCACCAGTGCAGTCTTAAAATACTTCCAACAAAGTCAATGAAGAAGTTCCATGGACTAGGAAAAGATGGCAGAGAGGCAATGTCTTGTGATCTTATCGAGGCAGCTGTGTTGAAGACATCATTAACATTAGCCTCCAAAAGTGCTGCTAAATTTGATTATCTTGGCTCATGTTGTTCCGTCTAAACACATGTCTAACACTACAGTTTTTAAAGCACCAAATTAAGGTCTATTCTGTTATTGCCCGGATTTGTTCCTCCATCTAAACAATGGACTTACACACTGGATGGAAGTTCATATGATTCCCATTGATTCCCATACTTATATCATTACCTTACTTTCTCAGGGCCTCTTGTGCCTGATTGTAGCTGAATGTATATACACAATCAGTGGCTAGGCCTTCAGATGTTTATCTCACAGTGTACAGTGTGGTTTTGCAAGCTAATGGAGATTATACTTTTGCTTTTCAGTGGCATAATCTCCTACTCAAGATCTTTCTCACAACACCACCCCAGACCAAAATGCCAGACCAAAAATCCTCTTTGTCTGATAGACGTTTTTCAGCCATGAATCTCTCTCAGCACAGTGAAAGTCCAAACTGTGGTGGAGAAATGGCCACCTTTCATGGTCAGTAATTATGCATTAGATGTGTGGCTTCTGATCATTGAGGTTATTAATGCTCTGATGAATTGAATGTTTGGCTTGGGCGATTCACCGCGAGGCAGCCGGATGACAATGAAATGCTTCATTACTGACATTTTATTACTGTAAAATCATAATGGACTGTGAAAGCGCCTGAGAGATGGGCCTTTAATAGCGGCTCATAGGTGGAGTTATGAATATTTAATCGTGCTCTGAGTCAGAAGTTTTCCAGAACAGAACTTTCCAGTTTTTCACCTCTGAGACGACCTTATGCAGGTAAATTTAACTTTTATTCAGACCGCAGGAGAGGATGTAATTCAAGTTCATGAGCAAAGGAGTCTGACTATTGGTGAAAACTGGCCATCCTGTGACGACCATGACCCAGACACAGGTTTGATTGGCTATGAAGGGAAAGGTCATGCCTAAAAGAGGGGATTACACCCCCTCTACCACCTACAGGGATACTTGAGAGTATCACTCAACAGGCATACTTTACTTGCTGTGTGTGTGTGTGTGTGTGTGTGTGTGTGTGTGTGTGTGTGTGTGTGTGTGTGTGTGTGTGTGTGTGTGTGTTTTATCACGGGCAGCATTAGGCATTCCTGCACAGTCATAGCCACAGTACAGTTGTATAGCATGGACTAAAAGTAATTAGGAGTAACAGCTCCATAAATGCACACATGGACACCCAATCTTTACACTTTTTGGGGCTTAACTCTGTGACTCTGGAACTGTGCATTCACACCAAGAGCTACTAAGGCTGTAAAATCACTGACTTAATTCACTTTCAATTGACCAAAAGCGGTTTTAGCAACTAAAAATGACATGATTTTTTTAAAACAGCTTAACTTTATGTAATATATCTATGAGGTGCTTCGGCTGTAAACTATATGGTAATAGTTACGTCATGAATGAGTAGAGTAATATGAGACAGTTTTAGTAGGTCTTAGTGTGAACATACAGTTATAAAAAAGCTTATATTTTTGTATGCTCCTAAGAAGTCTTTGGAAAGTTTAACTATATTTAGTCTTTTCACTAACCTCACAAAAAACTCAAAACTCACTAAAAAGAACCTAGTAAGGACCTGTAAATTTCTCATTTTCATTTTCTTTCTTGGCAAACACACACACACACACTCAGAAAATGGACTTGAGTGGAGAGAGATCTTCTCAGGTGAGGGGGCTGAACTGAGCCAAGTGGTGCAGCCGTGACTCACAGGGCGCTGTTCCGTTTTTATTGTGCAAATTATTCACGGCGAGAGCCTTATCTACCATCTCATTCCGGTGCCCAAGCCCCAGTAATAAAACATTTCTTATTGCCCCGGACGCTCTCCTCCCCATTGTCTTGCACTGCCGATGAGTCATCGCACGCAGAGGGGTCCATTTGCATAGCATTATTTCTTAGCAGACACACCGTTTCAATTGCAATCTGAACCTCCTTTTGTTTTCTTCTCCTCCTGCCACTGCATCCTCTGTGGTTCCTTTCCCTCTAAATCACGAGCATTAGCATGCGTGGGGGTTTGGGAAGGGAGGGGGGCATTAGCATGCGTGGGGGCTTTGGGACAGGGGCTCTTTGCTGTGTGCATGGCGCCAGCCACGAAAATGTCACCAGTCTTAATCAAGTGCTGCAAGCCAGGCAGGTAAAATTATGGGAGTAATGAAGTGTGCCTTCAGAGTGTGTGTGTGTGTGTGTGTGTGTGTGTGTGTGTGTGCTTGCATGTGTCCGTGTGTATGAGAGAAAGATGCTGAGGAATAGAGAGATTGTTTGTGTGTGTGTGTATGTGTGTATATATGTCAAAATGCGTGTGTGATAGAGTGTATTTTCTGTCTGTGTGTGCGTGTGTGACAAAGAAAGTGTATGAGAGACCCTGAGAGACAGACTTGTGTTCAGTCGGAGGAGGGGAGGAGGGAATCCCTCTGCATCATTCCAGTGTACTCATCACAGCTTCAGTGTGAGTCCCCTTGTCTCACAAGCATCTTCCAGCAGACTCCGCCATCCACACGCTGCATAGCAAGCACGCTGCCACACTACTTAGGTTCGTACTAGAGAGGGTAGTCAGTATTCAGTGATCTTTGTTTGTACTACTGCCTGCAAGGGCCTGGCCTGGCACTGGCATCCAGCAGTACATCAGGAAACAGGTGCAGAGCCCAAACTACAGCGGAACTACCCGGACATACACAGACACACACACACACACACATATGCACATATAGACACAGAC
>JAIFZK010000024.1:1502500-1515000 GCA_027481765.1 Tenualosa thibaudeaui
AAAAGCAACTAGAAATACATGGTCATATATCACTGAAATGAATATTGTTATACTGTGAATAGACATATTTTAAAAATACACATAATTTAGCATGAAACAATTATTTTTCTCTGGCATATGTGAATGTGATTGTCAGCAGCCAAAAATGAAAGTACCAAAACCAGTTGCAATTCTATTTGGCTTTATTTCTATTAGAGTACTAATCTGTAAATATTTTTGTTTGTTTTTTCTCTTCATTCTTCATTTCCGTGTACATGTATTTAATTTTTTCAACTCTAAGAAATTCACATTTACACAAATGCATTTTACATTATAACATAGGTACAGTTAACATTCACCGTTTGTTAATGTGTAGGATCGAATGGCAGGGGAGAAAGTTCACGAGAGTGCTCCCCCATTTCCTTTTGACTCTGTATACACTTGACACCCGAAGTTCAGCCACCTCTTGTACTGTTAATGCGACATCATTATGCTTTAGGCTCTCAATTCCAACAGTCAAATATCTTCATAACATTTTCTTAGTCCTCTGAGCATCATCGTTCTCATATACATAGAGCATGATAAACCAAAGACAGTGATTGTATCATACAGAGGATTTGGCGTGCAGGGAGGTTAGTAGCAAAAGTTGGCACAGCCAAACAGTCTGTTGGAAGGAAAGCTGCACATTATTATCCAGTGGACCCCATTTTGGGTCATATGCTACATGGTAATTCTACAGTGCGGCTGTGAGTCAAATGTGGTGGTGATGTCACAAAGAAGAAGAGTTGACCCATGACCTATGACCTGGATAGAGTTTCCCTTGAGGAACACATCTCAACCCAACCTTAGTGCCAGCGTCACACTAGCGCCTATCAGTGTTACGCAAAGGACACTAGAATGAAAATACATAAACACACAGCGGACATGAAGTAAACTTAAACAAACACTAAACATGGAAGCAACAACAACGAATAAGGCAAAAACAAAGCTTTAACATCTCTGTACATAGTTTCTCAAAGACACTTGACACTGTCCACAGGCACTTTGAGGTGCTGGGCACTCGTTGAGTGTACATATTTCATCTGGTAAGTGCTAAAAGACCAAGCCACCCTTTTAGAAAATACTTCTCTCAAAAGGTAATGCTATTCTGGTTAAAAATCAAATACAATACACCCAATCAAATAAAGCAAACACAATAAACCCACCCACCATCCCACCTCTAATGAAAGGAAAAGTCAGAAAGCTAGAAATTAAAACAGATATTTGATTTGATCTAAGGGTTTGCATATTGATGTTTTCTGAGTGAGTGTGTCGCCTTTGTGTGTGTGTGTGAGTGTAAATATGTGTGTGTTCGTTTTTCTCTGTTCGGATCTTCTGAGAGTTGAGGAGAGGCTAGGCAAACATTTTGTCATTTTGGCCCTGACAAGTCATGTTTTGCTTTGGTTTGCATGTAAGTCTGAGTGTTTGTTTGTTGCATTTGGCAACACTCGCATAGCAGAACAAATGCTTCATCTATTCTCCATGTGTACTGTGTATGTGGACTGGTTTATTGTTTATTGTACCTTACTCTCATATGTGTTTATGATAGCGAATATGGTCCAGTGATCAACTCATTGGGAAAGCCAACTTTCCATTATAATATTTTCTACCTGAAGCTATGAATGAGTCACGGTGAGTGACTTAACCTTAATGATCTTCACTTCACTTCTTTCATCCTCTATATCTGCTTTGTCTTTTCTCCATAGTTCTCTCCTTCCTTCTCTCTTCTCTCTCTCTCTCTCTCTCACTCGAATATGCTGTTGACCTTTCCCTTATTCTAAGTCTCTAGCCCTCATTATTTCCACCATATTCCACCCATGCCTGGATGTGTGTGTGTGTGTGTGTGTCTGGGGGTGTATGGACTACTCCCAGTGCTGTGTGTGTGTGGGTGGCATGCGTGCAGGAGCGTGACTCAGGCCTGGCAGCACAGATGGTGGTTGCGCTGGTGATGCCTTGGGGGAGGGCCGTGGAGTTGGAGGACTGCTGCTCCTTAAGTGCCTATGTCAGCGAAACCGCCCCTGTTTGTTGGCCTCCTCTGGCTCACCTGCTTACCGCAGGGAGCGCGTCAGACCGAGGCTTGCCACGCTCGAGTGGACTACATTCCCCATCATCCCACAGGGCATCACATTCTTTGTCACCTTACTGCCAACTGTAGCTCTTTAAGGCTGAGCTTCAGCAAATGCACGGTTGTTTTCATTCAGATTCTTATATATCAACCACAATCAGTCAAGCCTCTACAAGCAACAACGGCTTATGTGCTAACACCAGTCAACATTATAATTAATGTAGCATGAAGGTAATGTAGCAGTTGGATATGAGGATGCTAAAGCCCAGCACTTACAATGGCTTAGCATGCTTGCTAAAGCCAGTCAACACTACAGTTAGCGTAGCACAAGAGCCAGTTGGGAGTGAAGATGCTGTGGTCCAGAGCTCTAGACGAGTTGTGAAGCTGTTAAAGAGCTGTGGTCTGTGGGGGAGCTAGGTCCCCCTGGGAGTTGGCTGCAGCTCTGGCATTAGCTACAGTCCCAGTCCAAGTGAGGCTGAGAGCAGGCAACAGTAATTATTACCTGCCTGACAGGAGCATCTCAGTAATGCTTCTCATGTTTTTAACCGCAGAGCACCCAGACACATTAGCGTCAGCCAGTAAGGGATCCATCAGATGCCCTGTGTTGTTTGAGAGCAAGAGTGTGTCTGTGTGTGTGTGTGTGTGTGTGTGTGTGTGTGTGTGTGTGTGTGTGAACACACACATCTGGGCCATAGGGAGAATGTTTCAATTAGTGTTCCTTTTGAGAGAGAGAGAGAGAGAGAGAGAGAGAGAGAGAGAGACTCGTGCATCATAGAGTGTATGCGTATGTGTGCGTATTTAAACTATAATTGGTGTATGAGTGTGTCTGTGCATCTGTGTTTGTTGTGTGTGTGTGTGTGTACAAGTGTGTGTGTTTCTGTTATTGTGAACAGAGGAATGTCTCTGGAGTCAACCTCATGTTTCCACTCATTACAGTTTTGGATGACGGAGAAGAACCAGAGGAAGGCTAAAGGTGGAGTGAGCTTTGTTCTACTACATGTGTTTGGACATATGTTTATGTGCCTGTATCAGCAAAACCTAACTGAATACCGTGTGTTTGTGTGTCTATTTGTGTGTGTATGTATGAGTGAGAGTAAGAAAAAGATCAAGAGAGAGTGTGTGTGTATGTGAGAGAGAGAGTGAGAGAAAGACTGAGGTCAAGGGAGATTGTGGTGTGTGTCTGTGCGTGCGTGTGTGTGTCTGTATGTGTGTGTGTGTGTGTGTGTGTGTGTGTGTCTGTGAGCATATGTGTAACATCCCATCCCCAAGTTCTCCTTTCCCCCCATTATTCACCCTTCACTTGACATCATAAGTACAAAGTCCATCAGATCAGGTTGATGACACAGCTCTTTGTGATGGTTACCCTGATCCCACTCCCCTCCTCCCTCCTGACCGATCCCAGATACTGAGCTCCATTGCTGAGCTGGCTGTGAAAGCCACACCACACCAAGACCATCAAGAAAATGCAGACAGAGAGAGGGTGATAGAGAGAGAGAGAGAGAGAGAGAGAGAACTATAAACAGAAAAACACAGGAGACATTTCTGGATGTGGGCTCGGCTAAAAGCAACACTAATCCAAACCCTAGGGCTTGTATTTCAATCCCCAGCCAATCCCCCTACCCCCTTTGCTCTCTCTCCTCACGATTGGATACAGGATGCAGTCTTTCCTGTTCTATGACTGCATCACACCAGGGAGACAGATGGGATTTGTGCGGACTGGTATTTGTTTGTAAGTGTTTGTTGAAGTGAACCAAAAACCTGTGATCCAAACGAAATCGAAACAGAAAAGTAAAAAAGAGTGAATGGTGCTTCATCTGTTCTTCTTCATCTTCATTAAACCTGGTGCTGAGTGACAGAAGAAGAGTGGTGGAAGCTCAGCTACTGGTGTGTGGCACTCGGCTGATCTGGTGTCAGTTTCTCTTGGCCCAAGTTACATGCTGCACCCTCAGAGCAAAGTTCATGACACTGATCCGAGAGCTATGCTATATCCCCTTCTGGATGGCAGTTGAGACAGTCAGTGGGACAGTAAATGCGCTTCTTGCTGCAGTTTGACAGAGAGCCAGGATGTGAATAAAAGAAAGGGACAAGGTGAGAGAGAAAGAGAGAGAGAGAGAGTTGAGAGTTGATAAAAGATGAAACTGAGACAGAAAACAGATAGAAAAAAGAGAAAGGAAAGAAAAACAGAAGCGTGCCCAAGAGTGCACTGCAGACCCACGCCAAGGGCAGAGGCAATGTGAACAGAAACATGAGCCCCGATAGCGAGAGTGCTGGCGGAAATATGACACATCCACTGCGTGATTGTGTATTTGAATATGACTGTGCACACTTGTGTATGCGTGTGTGTGTGAGGTGTGTGTGTGTGTGTGTGTGTCCAAGCCTGCATATGGTGCTATGGTCCTGTCTGCCAGCATGAATGTGGACAGGATGACTGGCTGAGGTGATCAGCAAGGCTATGCAGGCCATGAAAAAAAAGATGAAAAACATGGCAAATAAAATGAAAGAGAAGAAGGACAAAAGCACATAAGAGAGAGTGAGTGGTAGAGAAAGAGAGAGAGGCCTCGCTAGCAACAGCTTCATCACCCTGTGTGTTCCTCAGGCCCTGCTCTCCTCTCCCATCCTCACAGGGGCTCCATGTATGTCTGTCAGCGGAAGGTCAGAGCTGGCAGTGATGGTGCATGGGGAGATGGCTAATTGGTGAGAGGTGGGCATTGCAGAGGGGGCTCTGATAGCGCTCCATGTGGTCTGATAGCGCTGCGGTAGCATCTCTGTTCTCTAGGAAGGACTGATGAAGTTCACATGCT
Source organism: Tenualosa thibaudeaui (assembly GCA_027481765.1). Lineage (NCBI taxonomy): Eukaryota > Metazoa > Chordata > Actinopteri > Clupeiformes > Clupeidae > Tenualosa > Tenualosa thibaudeaui. Next base: position 1,507,385 of record JAIFZK010000024.1, read on the forward strand.
GGAAGCCCCTTGGGATAAAGTAAGGGGGGGTTGTGTGGGAGGGCGCTTATCTCTATCTCGCTTTAGGGAAAGGGGTCCTTCCCATAAAAGAGTGTATGCGTGTGTGTGTATGTGTGTGTGCGCGTGCATATGTGCGTGCATGTGTGAGTAAGTTTGTGTGTGTGTGTGTGTCTGTATGCGTGTTTGTGTGTTGGTGGGTGGTGTTTGGAGAGCAAAGCTCTGTGAAGCATTCAGGTCGAAGAGAGGTTTCACACTGGGATGCTCGTCTTTGTTCATCTGGTCCACCCAAAGGAAGGCTGGGGTGTGTTCTGCTCTCATCCAGTCCCTTGCTACTAGAGTTCCTTCAAATGAGACAACAAGACCCTTTTCTTTCCTCCTGAGGGTGGTGAGAATGACTCCATGGTCTCTGGTTTCTGTCGCAACCACACCATCCTTCCCAACTCCCTCGTCCACCATCTTACCCCTCCACCTCCACCTCCACCTCCGCCACCGCCACTGCCTCCTCTTCCTCCTCCAGTCCTCATCATCTTCCTTAGGCTTGTACAGGGGGGGAGTCCGACTGGCCTGCCCCGTCCATCCTCACCACTACAGGCAGAGATGGAGAGAAAAGGAGAGAAAGATAGAGAGAGACCAAGAGAGAAAGTGAGTGGAAGAGGGAAAGAGAGATTGGAGAATTGAGATTACACATTAAGGGTCATTGCCAAACGGCATGGTGTATTGAGTGTCCTTCATCAATGTGCTCTGTGTGTTCCGAAAGGATGCTGTGGACCAGATGTCCTGAGCCCAGAGGAGGACTGACACCCCCACCCCTCCCCAACACACACACCACCGCTCATATCCCTGCTGGCATGGCATAAGCAGCCAATCAGTGAGTCACGATGAGTTGATGAGTCCAATCAGCTGTTCTCACACAGTGCCACAGCGGGACACAGCTGAGCCGAGAGACAGGGGTTATGAGGAGGAGAAAGTTCTCCAAAGGTGATCTACGTATATTACCAAAAACAACAGCTGTCTCATGAGTAAATATAAGCTTGATGGTGAGAGAGAGAAATCTGGCAGCTCTATATACTCTATTTCAGCATTCACTGCTCTATTTCTGCAGTTTCATGATCAGAGAACTTTTAGATATATGTTGCCACTGCTCAAATTATGCTATACCAAGAATGACCTGCAAAGCTGCTCAATTACTGGGTTTTCTAATACATCTGTGTCTACTGTGTTGACATTCAGACATCATTAGGGTCACAGAAACCAAGGGGGGCGCTACAGTGTCACTCTCGCTCTCTCCTGCCATGCCAGTCTTACCACCCATCCCCTTTTCCACTGACAGTTTGACGTCAAGACATCCTGACACAGAGAGAGAGAGACAGGGAAAGAGAGAGAGAGAGTCAGGGAGAGAGAGAGATAGCCAAGGAGAGAGAGAGAGAGACGAATGAATCCACTATATGCTCCCCCAATGTGTTGTCAGTAGTAGGTTGCCATGGAAATGTTTCCGGAATGCACAAAAAGGGGGGGGGGTTCTCTCCTTTTTGTCTTCTTTTTTCTTTCCTTTTTTCTCCTAAATGAGCTTTTGAATTGTGTAGTTCCGTTTTGTGTCTTGTCAATGGGGCCCAGTGCTTGCCGGAATGTACTAGAGAATTCTAATTCAAAAGAGAGGCTGTTTTTGTAGTTGTATATCTCACATTCAATGACATCATCCAGGTCTTCTTAGTACCCAAAAGGAGAGGCGTTCTCTCCACCCCCCCTCTTCTCTCTCTCTCTCTCTCTCTTTCTATCCAGCTCTCTTACTCTTATCTTCTCCTCGTTTTCAATATGTCTTCCACTGTATCCTGCACTCCTGAGTTCCACTTAGATTTCTATATTTAACCTTTCTTGCTGATTTATTGATGAGCGTGAAGTTTTCTGTAAGATGCGGCACATTTAAAAATAACCCTTGCTATTTGGAAGGAAACATTCTGTGCTGCTCTGAAAAAACAAAAAAAAAATTGAGAGCCTCTCAATCAGGCTGCACTGTACAGAGCAAAGGACCCTCAACACAATTTCATTGTGTTTGGTGCTTCAAGCAAACATCTGTTATGCTGGAATGCACAGAGTGTGGAAGTCCTGAAGCGTCCTCTGCACACTTCTAACAGTTGAGATAATGTGTGTTGGATTCTTTTCTCATCACACTCTTTTGGTCAGTCAGCCTCAGTCAGTACTTTGTGATCTGCATAATTGGTAGGTAGCTTTTGGTAGGCTCAAGCTCAGATTTACAGTGTCTGCCGGCACACTTCTTCATGCTGATTTCGGACTCTCTGGTTGGCTGCATGCAGGCTTGCTCTCAGGTGCAACCAGACTGAGATTGGTTCACTGACACGGTGGGCAGCTTCCTCCGTCCGCAGACCCTGGACCAGAGCAGCCTGACACAGAGGGCTTCATTCAGCCCAGCCAAAACTTCAATTTTCCTGCCCTTTCCACCCGCCCTAACCCTCCCGCCTGGCCCCTTTCAACCAGCTGGGTGGTCAAGCAACCGTCCACACCAGCAGTCTATGTCATGGAGAAACCCCCCCCATTTCTGTTCTCACCACTTTTTTACTCTTTAACTCTTTAATCCTTTAAGTCCTTCTATGGTTTGAGCATGCTATCCAGTCCCTGCCTGCTACTTGTACATATTAGAATAAGGAATGCGTACAGTAGTACAACAACTATAGTACATGTTTGTATGTGTGTGTGTGTGTGTGTGTCCAAGCCTTCATGTGGTGTAATGGTACTGTCTGAATGGCAGGATGAGATGATCAGGAAGGCTATGCATTGAGTCTTGTGTGCTGTGTGCTGATTTTCACTGGCTCTCTTATTCTGCCTCTGTAGAAGATCTGACAGTCATTAATGCTTTGTCTGCCTTAAGATGTACACAGAGCCAGTGCTTAAGTTCTCCAGAGCGCTGAGTCCCAGTGGAGGCCTTCACAGAGCGTCTGTCTCATTAAAGATGGCCGACTCAGAGAAGTAGTGGAGGGATCGATGCCGCGTGAACCAACAACACTCCCTGGGGCATGCATGTGGAGGAGACACCACTCCTAAGACGGTATGTCCGAGTCGTTCCTGAGTAGTGTGTCTGTCAATCAATCAATCAATCAACCAGTCAGCAAAGAGCCCCAGAGTAAAGGACCCAGCTTACTGAAGCTTTGTACCACTCAGCAACAGTCCAAGATTCTCTAGGAGCTCACAATCTTTTATTCAGAATCCTATAACCAATGTCAGTAGCCCCAGACAAGGTGGTCACAAACATCACATATTTCCATTCTCCATTTGTGTCTGTGTGTGTGTGTCTGTGTTTGCATTTATCTGTGGGTTGAGGGGTAGTTGGTGGTTGACTGGCAGATGTCGTGCCGCCACTTTGTGTTGAGTGGGAGGTCACGGCAGGGTCAGCACCTCAAGACGAGTGAGAGGATGGAATGGCTTGAAATATTTATCACCTTTTCACCCCATTTCCCAGCTCCACTACCCAACGCACAGTACCAACACCCCACACACACACACACACATCCACCAGCTCAGCATCCCATCTTCATCCCCCTGAGAGGAAGAGGGTTAGAGAGAAACAAGGCAGAGAAAGAGAGAAGATGGGGGGAGGAAGAGAAGAGGAGGGAGGAAGAGGCTAACTGCAGATGGTGGGAGGTGAGGGATGCTACCTCTTAAAAGTATGTGGAGGACTAGTCTGATTAGCCTGTCTGAAAGGGGGTCTCCCCTGATCCTACTTATAGTCCTCTGTACCATTCACCTACCAAACACACACACACACACACACACAAACAAACAAACACATGCACACACAAACAGACATACACACACACACACACACACACATACACACCTTGAAAGCACTACACAGCCCTGCCTGCTCTCAATCTACTCACTGGAGAGGGAAAAAGTGCTTCATCCGCTCTGTTGCACTTTTTTTTAATATAAATATAAAAATTCAACTGACCGTCTCATCCATCACCTATAATTGACAGCCTGTGAGATGAGATGTGAGTTTTCCTTTCTCTGAAGGTAAATCTAAGGTCTTGTGCTTTTTTCCCTCATTGCATTTTTTTTTTTTTTTTGGGGGGGGGGGGTCCTTGAGATTAGGGAGGTTTATTGAACATAGTCGTATTTCCCTCGGGCACGCTAATAAGGGGCTCTCGTCAGTGGCAGCTCCATCCGCCAGCATGCGGTACCGCGCTGCACCTTATAATGACTTCCTCTATGGCAGCACCATGTTTTTTTACCTACTACTAATTATCACCCATTAAACACTGCACTTGCATCACATTTTAAGCAGCCCTCTGGAAGTTGGGACCAATTGGGGGGGTGGGATTGGGGTTGCCCTGGCATCAATCACACCACACCTGCTAATTAGCCAATCACAAGAGCCCCTGAGGGTTCTTGGTGGGTGTATCCCTTCAACGTGAGCCAATCGCCTGCTGTGTGGTAAAGGTCCGTTCAGGCAGCTATAATTCCACACAAGTGTGGGGCCCCACGGTCCTAAGTAAACACTGTTGTCAATGGAAAGTCCCACATCCACAAAAGCCGAGAGCAAGAAATCTCCCAAGTCTTAATTTTCCGCTAAATGGCACCAGACATTCACAATCCCTATAATAGAGACCTCACCGCATAAATAATAATTAGGGCCATGGGCTGGCATTACAGTGCCACAAATAGTTTTGGCTATAGTGAGAGTGAGTGAGTGAGTGTGAATGTTTGCGTGTGTGTATGTGTGTGTGTGTGTGTGTGTGTGTGTGTGTGTGTGTGTTTGTGTTTCTGTGTATGTTGTTTGTGGCCTCTCAACACAATCCATCAGTGAAAGCAATTCCAGTCCATCTACTCAGAACACACAAGGGCCAGGCGGGTGAAGTCTGAAATGAGACGGTGTCTAATCTCAGCCAGCGTACCTTACTCCAACTGGCAGCCTCGAGGAATTCCACAACAAAAAAACAAAAGAAAACAGACAAAACAGAAAATAGACAAAAAGAAATGAAAAGAAAAGCAATAAAAAAGGAGTGGAATCCCCTCCAGGGCTCATTAGTCTCCATCTGCTATTTGTCAGCTAACAAATCTCATCCTTTCCCAGAGTCCTCCATTTCTTGTTGTTTCTAAAGAAAGGGGAGGGGGGCATAACAACCAGAACCTCTCTGACAGCCATGACTTACTTCTTAGTCTTCAGTTTTTAATGACTGTCTCCATCCTTTTTATCTTTAATCCATAACAACTTCAATTCAACATCAAACATCACATTGCTCATGATGAAACTTACAGTACAAGCTGCTGGTGGTGCACCTAAGTCTGTGTGTGTGTGTGTGTGTGTGTGTGTGTGTGTGTGTGTGTGTGTTAGTGTCTCAGAACAGTAAACACAGCTGCGTTCAGTACAGTGAACAACCTAAGTGGTGATACAACTCCTCTCTCCTGCCCTACACTCACTCTGGCTGTGTGAAACAATGTAGTCTGTTATAGAGATGGCAGCCCTAGACCTGTGGTCTCTCCTTATCATCACAAATCTCTCTATCTTTCTCTCTTTTCTCTGCCCCATCCCCCACCCAACCCCACACACACACTCACACACTTACTCAGACTCACACACACACACACACACACCTACAAATCTAGTGGCATGGCTGTATGTGCTCTGGAAGTCCTTTAGAGGCAGTCATTCCTCAGACTGGAGGGTGCTGCCGCTGGTAAAGTCCTCCAGCTCTCTCCCCAACCCTTCATCCCGCAATCCACCCCCACTGAGGCTGGAGTGAGGGATGGCATATCTCTGCAGAGGAGGGGTGTGTGTGTGTGTGTGTGTGTGTGTGTGTGGAATGGGGTGGGGTTGTCCTGTCATGGTGTTGAGAGCTTAGGTGCGTAGAGATGCCCAGAGCTATGAGTCATCGAGGCACCAGCACAGCGGCAAGCGGGTGCTATGGGAAGAGTGTGGAGAGTGGCGACATAGATAGAGGGTGCCAGTGTGTGTGTCCATGTGTGTGTGCTTGTGTGTGTCAGTGTGTGTATATGAAAGAACAAAGAGCAAGCTTGTGCGTGCCTGTGTGTGTGTGTGTGTGCGTGCGCGCGCATATATGTGTGTATGTGTGTGTGCATATATATGTGTGTGTGTGTGTGTGTGTGTGTGCGTCTGTGTGTGTGTGTGTGTGCATATATATATATGTGTGTGTGTGTAGTGCTGTCGTGACTGCCGGCAGCTTATACATGGCACGTAGAGCACAGAGACAGAGAGCGGAGACACTGTCTGAACTCTCCCCATACACACAGCAGTGAGTTTATTAATGAAAGAGACACTAGGGTATCAAGAGAGACAAATGGGGGTGGCTGTGTTTGTGTGTGTGTGTGTGTGTCAGAGAGAGAGTGTGTGAAACAGCATGCCGTACGGTATCTCTGTGGAAGGGGGCCAAAGAGAGAAAGAGAGGCAGGCTGATAAAAAGATAAAGAGAGTGGGAGCAAAACATTTGTGTGTGTGTGTGTGTGTGTGTGTGTGTGTGTGTGTGTGTGTGTGTGTGTGTGTGTGTGTGTGTGGGTGTTTGTGTGTTTGTGAGTGGAGGAAAGAGTGAAAGAGAGTGGGTGAGAGGAAAAGAAAGAGAAAGAGAGGTGGTACTGAAGAGAGGGGGCCTCACATGGCCAGCCTCCTCTTTAAGTTTCTCAACCTCCTGTTCCTATTTTGTCTTTCTTTTATAGTGTTCCGTCTAAGCTGGGTTGCTTTCAATCTTTCCCACAATGCCCTTCTTCCTCTTGAGCAACCTTTTGTTGTCACAGTACTTAACCTTTTTCATGTATAGTTTATTTTCCAGGATGGTCTCTTTCTCTCTCTCTCTCTCCATTTCTCAGTCTCTCTCTCTCTCTCTCCATTTCTCAGTCTCTCTATCTCTCTTTCTCTCTCTCCATCATTCAGGTCTTGAAGGGTGCTTTAGATATTCTTTAAAAAAACTGTGCCTACAGTGAAGACATAATTCAGAGGGCAGCGAGAGAACTTTTCTAACAAGCAGCTCCTTGTAAAGAGGACTTCTTTGTCACATCAGTACTGACAATAAAATTGCATGTAGTTTTATGATGTAAATTATTGTATGAAACATGAGGATTTCCTGTATTCAGCTGTGGAGGTTACATGAATATTTGTACAGAATAACACTGTGCTTGTTCTGCTCATGTTCTGCCACATCCATTATGCAGAAATTCTTTTTCATAAATATTTTCATGCAGTTGCTTCCTTGCTTTAAGCATCAGGAGCATTCAGAGAGTCGTGTGGAGTGCTGTGTCGTAATCATGGTTCCATAATGGCACTGAAGTTTACATTTGTTGATGATAATAACTGCATCTTAACTGGACCAGCCCTTATATGTGACTGTAAAATTTAAACTTTCTCTTTGACACACCACAAACCCTAAAACCACCCTGTATGGCTCGGAAGCGAATAGGAGACTTTGATGTAAACAGAGATGAGATGACTCTGGATCGCTGATGTCAGGGAGAGATGACCCTGTGGTGGGCCCAACCTCTTAGCACACAGCCCACTGGCCCAGACAACCAACGACTCCCACTGACAACTGCTGGGAACTGTCTGAGTGGCCCTTGACTGCCTCCCCCCACCTCACCCTGTCTTTGCAAAC
>JAIFZK010000024.1:1520000-1777500 GCA_027481765.1 Tenualosa thibaudeaui
GCCTCCACGAGGGACTTGTTTACTGCATAGAAGCCTCTGCTGCGTTTTTATGAGGCATTTGGTGGTTTGGAGTTGGCCCAGCTAGCTGATAACCCCTCTGTTGTTGCTTTGACATGGAGTAGAGGAGGCAGAATGTGGGATACTAAGATGTCTTGCTCCGCAGAAGACTTGGAAAACTTGGGGGGCTACACCAAACCACCGTTGTCTTCACAATGACTCACACACTCTTCACAATGACAGACAACACACACCTCTTCCATGCCTGCCTGTGTGTCAGACGTCCCTCTCTCTCTTTTCCTCTCACTCTTTCTCTCTTCTGCATGTTCTGTACTGCTTTTTTCTTGCTCCCTCCCCTACTCCTGATCTGCACAAGTGCATGTGTGTGTGAGAATGTGTGTGTGTGTGTGTGTGTGTGTGTGTGTGTGTGTGTGTGTGAAGAGACGATAAGGGAGCATGTAAGGGAAGGGGGAGGGGTGTGATAATAGGGGAAGTGGATAGAAGGTCTAAATGATCAGCAGCTCTGCTGTTAAGTGCTCTGATTAGCTGGAGTAATTACACTGCAGCAGGAAAGGCATGCAGCAGGCATACACATACTCTCTCTCTCTCTTTCACACACACACACACACACACACAAATTCACTACTACCCACACACATTCTCATAAGCAGGCAGCCACACAGGCACACGCATACAAACACACACACATATTTTACACGCTCAGAAATCACACAAACATGCATACACGTTATCTTTGCCTTTCCACTACAGGGGTAAGGGTTTTGATAAATAAGAAAGAATGTAAGGAACGGGGAATGGGATAAGAAAGGAATGCTGACTTGAAAGGAAAAAGTCAGTGTTTCTTAGACTAGTATGGTCAACAGAGAGAGAAAGAGTGCAAAAAGGTTGGTCAACGGTCTGTGAACGAAAGAAGCAGAGGGAGGAAATGAGAGGATAAGTCCATGTAAGACAAAGCAGAAGGAGAGCAAAAGGATGATGGCTGATCAATTGTAATCAAAGTAGAAACCAAGGTGAAGACTTGTTAGGTAGCTATCTCTGAGGTGGAGAGAGCAGAGATAGCTATCCACTATACTGATAAAGCCTGGAAGATGGAGGTAGTCAACATTAGCATGGATGCTAGGAGAGGAGAGGAGAGCCTGTTTAGCTGGCTTAAGGGAGGCCATAAAATAGAAGAAGCCTAATGCAGATAATATCTGAGGCTGAGGGAGAAAGGGGTTTCAGTGCTCCACAGAAAATGAGGCAAATCCAAGGGCCAATGGGAGAAGTGATCTTGCACAGTAACCCCCCACTGACAATCTAAGGTGTTAACCCTTGCAGAGGGAGACCAGCTGGAGGAGGACAGGAGTTAGCAGCTGTGTATGTTTAGTTGGTTTAACTCTACAGGGAGGCCGTAACCCCTCACCTCACTGTGCAGAAATCAATGCCACAAGCCAGACCACTAGCCGTTTGTATTTGACAATTTGACATTAATATATACAAAAATAATTACACAAATAGGCCTGCATCCTGTCATATTACTATTTTAATAATATATTAACTGTTTTTTGTAAATGTGTTTTATTAATACATGAGAAACATTGTTCCTGTTTGTTATTCTCTTAACCCATTGCATTTTTGTTTTGGTTCACTAGTTGATGTGTCATGATGACAGCTACAGTAATAGTCTGACCCTTCAAAAGCTCAACTTAGCATAGTTTCCTAATAGTTCATGGCAAACTGGTTTTCAAGATATTGCCCAAACAGGGCTTTGTGGCTGTCACATTCAAGTGTGTGAGTAGAAATGGAAACACCTAGAAACTGTCTTTGGCATGGGTTTTGTGTATAATGGTGTCCTATGAATCAATCCAAATTAGTATTTACAAATCAGCAAAAGAAACTATCTGGTCTGGCACAGTTGTGAACACAAATCAAGGGATGGGGGAGGTTACTGAACAAGAATTTACAAAGGGAGGTGTGACTGTGCATTAATTGAAGTAGTTATGATCATTATCCAAAAATACTGCAAAGTACATGAACGCATTGACACACACACACACACACACTAATATGCATGTACTGTACACAACCAGTTTTAAGCCAAAACCAAAACAAGTGACTTAGTGTGGAAGTTGGGGTATCTGTTAATCTTTTGGGGAAAGAAACTATTGCACTTACATTTGCAAGGCTGTCACACACACGTGCACACATATACATACATACACACACACACACACACACAGACTAATCACTAAGTGTGGTCTCTACAGTAGATCCCTCTGTTATACAGGGCAAAAACCCAAACACTGATGACAGGACTTCTGCCCTGCCAAAAAATCATGAACAGTATGTCTCTGTTACTGTGTGTGTGTATGTGAGTGTGTGTGTCTATGAAGAAAAAAACTGGCTTGGAGCATGCAGCATATTTGAATGAGAAAGTGGTTGAGTGCATGTGAATGAGCCAGATTTTAAGATTCTGTGTGTGTGTGTGTGTGTGTGTGTGTGTGTGTGTGTGTGTGTGTGTGTGTGCATTCGAATGCGTAGGTGCTGCAGTAATGAGTGTGTGGAGGTCATGCCATGTAACCTGAGTGAGGGGTAACTCCATCACTCTTATCGACCCATGCAGGGAACAGCACAGCACATCTGCTGCATTCCCCCGTCTCTCTCTCTCTCCCTCTCTCACCCTCTCTCATGCCTCTCTCATCCTCTCTCTCCCTTTCTCATCCCTCTCTCTCCCTCTTTCTCCCTCTCTCACCCACTTTATTTTACTCCTTCTTGTTTTGCTCGTTCTTGCTCTCTCCTCTTTAGTTTCTCTATTTGGAACCTGTCCCTAATGTATCTCATTGTTGTCACGCTATCTTTGCGTCTCTCTATAGCATATCTCTCTATAGCATATCTCTCTATAGAGCATATCTCTCTCTGTATAGCATATCTCTCTGTGTAGCATATCTCTCTCTATAGCATATCTCTATATAGCATATCTCTCTCTATAGCATAGGCTATCTCTCAATATAGCATATCTCTATATATAGCATATGTCTCTATATAGCATATCTCTCTATAGCATATCCCTCTATAGCATATCTCTATAGCATATCCCTCTATAGCATATCCCTCTATAGCATATCTCTCTCTATAGCATATCTTTCACCTGCCTGCACATTTGCCATCTCCTTGTCTCACACATTGATGAAATCCTAATGCCCCCACTCAAGCCCTTAACCCTAAACCCTCAAAGGCCTGACATCAGTGGACCTCATAATTGGCTGTTTCATACTAGTGAAGTTTTTGAGAGTTCAGTGTTTAGGGTTAGGGAGAACATTTGGATTCAGCCTTTACTCTGGCTTTCTATCCTCCTCATTGTCCTTCTGTCTGTCTTCCTCTCTCACTCTTTCTCTCTCACATCCCGTCTCCACTGAGGGGGATGTGGGGTCAAGGTCACTTTTCGCCAGACACATATTCGCTGTTGTGGTTTGACTATGTCTGTTGTGTGTCATCGTGCGTAATCCCGCATAGCGAGTGCTATGCAGCAGAACTTTTTTTCTTTTCAAACTTTGAATGTCTTTTGGCTGTTTGCAAGTTCACAAATGCTCTTCTGTGACACAGTTCTGCATTGATTGCGACAGACACACACAGACAGATACTTCTGCGTGCAACACATACAAAGACAGACACACACTGATAGATACACACAGACATACACGTAAGGTCACATAGACCACTAGGCCCATCGAGGAGAAAAAAAATGAAACAATTAGATGCACTGGAGTCAGAAAGAGAAAGAGAGAGGGGGGCAGAAAGAGAGAGAGAAGAATGAAGACTTGAAAGCAAGAGGGCATTAAGAGGGGGAAAATGAAACGGAGAGCCGCATGGTCGAGGCTGACTGATGGGAGGTCAGCCGCAGGGGTCACTCCTGCCCTGGCCATGGCTGCCGGACCTTCCCTTGGGGTGGCCAGCGCAGCGTCAGTGCTGGTGGCGGAGGACTACAAGTACGAGGGGAGGAGGAGGAGGAGGCTGCCACACTGGGTGCTTTTGTGCCTGGAAGCTCCGTCTGTTCCTTGCCCAGAGCAGAAGGTTCCAGAAGAAAGTGCGGGCCAAGGCAGAGGGTGGGGTGGGTTGGGGTGGGAGTCACGGAGGCAGCGCTCTGGTTCAGCCTGATTTGATTTGCGCCTCTGCCCTCACGGCCGGTCTTTTCATGATGACCCCTAATATGATTTCCACTCACTCAGTCTAATGATGATGGCCCTCTCTATGGCCAGCACCAGACCTCCCTCCTGCCATCCACCCATCCATCCATCCATCCATCCCGCCCTTGTTCTCTCTCTCCACCCTTCTTTCTTCTTCTTTGCTCGCACTTTTTCATCCCCTGATCCTGACGCCCTTTCAGTTTGGCTTTCCATGCAGCTCGTCTTCTTTCATCACTTTTTCACTGTTCATTCTGCTCTGGGATCATTTTTTTGTTCCTTCTTTTACTTTTCTCTCTCATACTGTCTGCATGTAGGTTGGTGCAACTGACTCTCGATCAAGATGATGTGTAAACCAAGCACATGTGCAGATGTGCTATGCAAATGCATGTATGTATGTGTGTTTTCAATTAAAAGCCGGTTATGTGTGTGTGCATGCATGTGTCTCTGTGTGTGCATATGTCTGTCTGTGTGTGTGTCTGAGAATCAGAGAGCACACCTGAGCTGCTGTGTATCTGTAAGTTGTTATCAATAACTTTCCCTCCCTCTCCTGGAGGAGGACAGTTCTCTAAGCAGATTTATCTTCCCCATCTGCCTCACGGATGCTGCGTTCGTATTCACTGCCCAGATCAACTGTGGGGGAATAAGTGTTGACAGATCTCCATGAAACCGTGGCAATCCACTTCAGCTGAGCAGGACCTGAGTGTGAGCAGGGTGAGACTCCAGTGCACAGAACGCAGGGGAACTTGAAAAACCCACATGCTCTGATCCACCCCACCCTTAAACACACAGAAATACACACGCAAACACAATACAGAGACACAGGCACGCACCCACATACACACACCCACCCACACACACACACACACCCTTGACTATAGATGCTTTCAGAGGTACACAGACACAAAGATACACAAGACACACACAAATGTCTCAGGTACATAGGGGAATGCAAGAGGAAGTCGTTTGCGTCCAAATATCAACAGCTAGCGGTAGGATGAAAAGCCAAACGCTGTCAATTTTGCAAAGGGACCAAAAGGGTTGGTAAAGTTGATGTATCACATCCTGTATTGATTTCAGACTTGGAATAAATACATCAAATATAACCCACTGGGTCCACAGAATCACAGAATTCAACCTGTAGGTCAGTCTCTTACTCCCATCTCTGGGGCCTCTCTAAAAAACACACATGGTTTCCACTGAAATTCCACATAAAACAGACCAAATGTGCTACGTAACTACCCAGTTCCTCTCCATAATCCCCTCTGTGCCAAAGCATTGACTATAATGCAGATGTCCTTCCCCACAGCTCTGCTACTAATACCCTTCCCATCGCCATGGCCCTGCCGAGCAAACACACATACACACACACACACACACACACACACACACACACACACACACACACACTACTCTGTCATGGTCCACAAAGAGAGACCTTGGATCCTTTTCCTGACCACGTTAGTGCTGCCCTTGGGCCAGTGAAATGGCCCCTTTCGCAGAGGGCAGATTAGAGGGGACACGTGCAACACCCACACACACACACACTCACACACTTGTGCCAGGGCTCCCAAAGGCTGTGTATCTAATCCAATGACATAGCACATTTCACACCACATTCTCCCAAGGAAAAGGAAGTAGCTTGGCAATAGTTTATGATGATTGAAATGTAATCAGCAAAGATATTGGGTTTCCACCTCATATACCCACCTCATATGTCTTCACTATCCTGCTACATTCTAGCTATGTCTTACTATAAATTCAAAGTCTCCAAGCTTAATTTGATTTCAGAAATATCTTCTCTGCAACATATTGACGAAAAATGTACACTGGATTGTTTCCCTGACGTCAGTATCAGTGTTATTGGCTTTGCTAGGAGTGTGCTGCACCTTTAACATCTCCTGCATTTATTCTGAACAGACCCTATTTTCCAGGATTGCATTCTCATGTACAGTCATGAAGCAACACTTGCATCAGTAGACTTCCCCTTGTCTGAGTACTAACCAACAGGTGCCTAACATAAACCATGTGCACAGGAACAACCTCCAGTCAACCTCCAGCTCTGGTCTTTCATCTGCCATCACCACGGCTTAGACTAACTTCACTGGAAACCGTCTTTTCCTTGTCTTAGGCCCTCTGGCACATGTTTACCCACTGTAGGTTTACATTAGAGCCTTCCAATACAAACTTTCCTCTAGGCCTTAGAGCCATTGCCTTGTTACATAGGAAGGGAGGAGGAGGAGGAGGGGGTTGTTATGTTGCACCACAGACTTCTCTCCCTTGGCCTCTCACCTCTGCTAGTGCCGGCCGCTGCACGGTGACATTCTGCAGCCTGACCTCTTGACCCCGAGTGTTAGAACAGACACATGCGGAAGTGACCCCTGTTGACCTCAGAACTCTGGCTGGATCAGGCAAACACAGGGATTAAGTCGTAAACCCTGGCTAGGGACTCTTTTAAAGGCCTCTGTTTAGATGCACAAAGTGACGCGGATTAGGTGAACTTGAATATGTCGACCTCAAATAAGACTACACCTCTAATACATCACTGTCAAATCTGCATATCTAATGCATATATTTTCCATATATGCAAGTAAACACACTTATCTTCTTTATGGCAGAGGATTAAATAAATTGTATAAAATAAGCCCTCCATACATATGCTATGGCACACATTCATTTTGCTCCACTGGTTGTCTGCGTGTGCCAGTCCGGCACAAAGCTTGATGGATGCTTTGTGGTTTTATCAGTCTGCTGGTGCCTTGGGCTGCCCTCCTTTATGCGATGGCTCCTACATTATTTAGCGCTGCTTCAATCACAGACACTTTTGCCTGCTGTGGAGAAACATTCAGGGCGTCCTGTTCAATTTGCCATTGATTGTTCACAGCCACAACTGGCACAAGGTGTCCTATGTATTTATGTGATATTGTTATTGCTGCTGCTGCTGCTGCTCCTGCTGACTTAGGCTGGCTCCCAAGACAAGAGTTTGTGTGTGTGTGTGTGTGTGTGTGTCTGTCTGTTTGTGTTCAGTCTCTGACTGTGCTTTTAACAGATGGTGTGTGAGAGATAGCAGAGGAGCAAAGTGTGTGGTGTCTGTGTGTCTGTGTCTGTGTATCTGTGTGTGGGTGTTGCTGTGTCTTTGTCTGTGAGTGTATTTAAGAGTATGCTTCTTTATTGTGTATGTCTCTGGTACAATTTGTGCAGACATACCTACGAATGTACTGGATGTCAGTCTATATCTAAATAATCACATAAAAAGAAAACATATAGAGAGATATACAATACTTTTGTATTATTACATATATACAGTAGTGTATGTGTTGTATGTATGTGCTTGTGGGTACTCGCCGTGGCAAATGGAGTCATGCTCAGGCGTGCAGTTGTGCAACTGCACCTCATTGTCCTCACAGATGGTGCAGGGCAGGCAGGGGTCGAGCGAGCTGTCGTGCTCCGAGTACGAGCTGTCGAGGCATGGCTCGCACACCGTGTCATGGTCGTGGTCGCAGCCTGATAGCACGCCCTCGCCGCGTGGGCACACCGTACACGGCTCACACTTGCCCGACAGCGGCCCCATAAAGTAACCGTAGTCGCAGACGCACAGCGCGTCATTGGAGTCCGTGCAGGGTGTCTGCATGCGCATGATGCCTCGACATTCCGTGCATTCCTTGCAGCGCTCTGTGTGGCTGTAGGACTCAGAGAAGGTCTCACCTGGATAGAGAGAAAGAGTGTGGAGAAAAAGAGAAGGACAGAGAGAGAGAAAGACAGAGAGATCAAGAAAGAGAGAGAGAGAGGGAGAAAGAGGGAGTGTGAGAGAAAGAGAGAGATAGAGACAGAGAGAGAGAAAAAAGAGAGAGATAGATAGAGAGAGAAAAAGAGAGAGAAAGAAAGAGAGTGAGACAAACGTAAGAGAAAGATAGAGACAGACAGAGAGAGAGAGAGAGAGAAAGAGAGAGAGATTCATTTGAGAACAGAAAATACAAGACAGAGAGTACCTAAGGCTGAAACTTTACAAATGGAAGAGGTGCTCATATCAACTCTTCATGACAAAATAGGACATATCTTCAAATGATCTACAAACCCCTTGAAAGCAAGGTATTGATCTGGTTCTCTTATCTCAACAACCACTCAACAGTCAATCTCTGCATTCTGCCATGGTGGAGGACAATGGCGCCCAGACATGAAGAGCATTGGGAGGAAGAGCAGAAAGGCAGAGGAGAGGGAGGGAGGCTTGCAAACAGGATCGGAGTGGATAATCACATTTATCATGTCTACTGAATGCTACTGTGCCTGGGAACAAAGATCTGATTGTCATTGTGGAAAGACACAGCTCTCCCTCTCTCTCTCTCTTTCTTTCGACCCTCTCTCGCTCTCTCACGCACAATCCTGTGTGTGTGTGAGTGAGTAAGTGTGTATGTGAGTGTGGGTGTATGTGTGCATGAGAGAGAGATAGACCATGCAAGCACCAGTGTTTGTGTGTGTGTGTGTGTGTGTGTGTGTGTGTGTGTGTGTGTGAGAGTGGATAGAGGATTGTTGAGCTCATTATCACATTGATCTGTGAGTGGCAGTAGTGCAAGGATTCCCCTTCTTAATACAACTGTTGAATACAAATGCACAGCCTCCCTGCCTCCCTGGCAACCCACAGTGAGTCTCCAAACAGAAACAATTCCCAGCTATTTAAATCCTTTCTCTTTTTCCCTCACTCTCTCTCTCACGCAAGCATTCACACACACACACACACACACACACACACACATACACACACAAACACTCACACACACACAAACTCTCTCTCTCACACACACACACATATACATATACACACACTCACAGACACACACACACACACACAAACTCTCTTTCTCTCTCTAGCCATACCAAACTTAACCTTAACCACTACTATAAATGGCCCTTACAGCCTCAGTCAAAACTATGCATCCATATGTGCACTAACACATGCATGTTTATCCTTAAACCATCAACATCACTACGACCAGAGGCGGTGTCTTTTTTCCCACGCATATTCCACACCAGCCAAACTAAAAACACCTGCTGGGAGCTGGGAAACAGGCTTCTGGTGAGCTCACACAGCACACATTGACAGGCCAGCTAAACGCACCATCTGCTAAAGATGCGCAAGCGCAATTGTGGTGCCTAAGGTGATAAGTGCACCAACAAGCTTGCCTTTCACCTTGCTAATGTGCCCTCACACACACACACCATTTCTTTCTCATGGTGTTGAATGACTTTTATGCCATGTCATGCAGGCTCACTCAGTGGCTTTATGAAAACCGTCTGACCAATGACGAAAGACCTGCAAGCTGTACACGTCCCATGTAGTGTAGTTGCTATGACTAGTTGTGCGCCTGAAGTGTAGTCACTATTCTATGTCTGACGATGTACAAGCCCACACACCAACGGGTGCTACAGTATTTACACACACGCTGTGACTCCTGACTGTTCCACTAATTACCCTGACAGTGTTCCCTACCTCAGGCTCTGTGATCTCTCTCTCTCTCTGTCTTTCTCTCTCACTCAGCGCTGAGCACAATCATTTTGAGGAATTACATTATTCAAGCTAAACTCCCCCTTCTTCATAAAAGAGACATCAGCTCTGGGCAGATCCTGGCTCACAGACCTCAGCCACCAACACCACCGCACCGGCAGCCTCTGGCATTTATGACAAAGTGAGGCTATTCTGGAGCATTAGATTGGATTTGGGAGGAGGAGGGTGGGGATATATGTGTGTGTGTTTGGTCTCCTGGGATTCTCTCAATATTGCACAGCAGACACATACACTTACTGTCCTATGGAATCATATTCGGATATAATTGGAGGGGTACTAAATAATTCAGTAGAGTATGGAGAGACTGAGAGAGGATGATGGGACAGTACAGTAGTGGTGAGGGGGTGGGGATCAGGAGGATCGGGGGGTCGGTGGGTTGGGGGTGGATTGGGAGGGAGATAGAGAGGATGTGCCCCCAAGATCGCTATTCTTTGGCCCTGAGGAAGCCTCTGTCGGGGTGTGAGAGGGCATTGAGATTTCTGAAAGGGTCTGAAGGTGACACAGGAGTCTTTCCTGTTTGTGTACGAGGTGGCAGATGGCTAACCACCTTCAGATTCTTGACCTTTTTCTTTTCTCCTTCAAGGCTGTGGTGTTTTCAAAAACAACAGTCAATATAGCAGAATGAGGGTGAATAAGGGTGTACACACACACACACACAGACACACCAGAAAGCCAGGGGGTAGATATTCACATTCAAATGAGCATGTCAGGAAGCATGAGAGCGAGTCTGTGAGCTTGTTAATGCATGCCTTGTATGTATGCATGTGGTCTGTGTGTGTGAAGAAGAGAGAGGGCATGAGTGAGAGAGAGCACTAATCTTCCCGGAGACATATAAACTCTTGTACATTTTTCTGCCTCCATCTTCCTTTCTTCTTTCTCGCTCTTTCCCTTCTTCACCAAAAATATTCTAAATGCACTGAGATGTAACAGCTGTGTTGGTGGTGCTAAGAACAGAGCCTGGCATTGTTGTCGCTCGATCGCACCAGGTTTGGCAAAGCCATCGCCTAAACACCGGATCTCACCACGGCTACATCCAAGGATGCCATCTGCACAGCAGGAGCTCTTGGTGGCAGAACAGTCAAAGTGTGTGTGTGTGTGTGTGTGTGTGTGTGTGTGTGTGTGTGTGTGTGTGTGTTTGTGGGTGGTGGTGCGCACAAATCACTGCTCGCATCTAGTTAAACACGTAACTTGTCCTGGATGGCTCTGTCTACAAGCCAATTAGGAAACAAACCGTGACTCATTCAAACACATTCGATGGCCCATGCTGTAGACGCTGTTTATGCCAAAGTGTGTGTGTTGGGGGGGGGCTTGTGTAAACAGCATGGGTCTGAATGAGTCTGAATGATGCACTCTGTACAGTACAATTCTGAGTTGTGTACTGACAAAGCAAGGGTTATAGAAGTGACAACATAGTGTAAGAGTTAAGGTGCAACAATTGTCTGTAACTGGACCCAATGACCTATGAGCCGTTTTTTTTCTATCAGAAGAGAGATCAGCTGCCATAAGATACTTCTGTGTTCTGTGTGCACTTTGTTGGTGTGTGAGTGTGTAGAGGGGTGTGTAAGCAGTCGCTGGTTGTGTGTGCGCTCATTGCTCACGTGTCTGTGTGTGGGAGGGTAAGCAGGACAGCAGTGCAACACGCCGAGAAAGCGTCCACTGTCCTTCAGATCTAATTGCCACTACCCATACGGTGGCCCATGGGGGCCAAAAAATGCATTATTTTCTCTCTCGCCCCTCGGCCCTGTAAGCAGAGGCAGGCAGATGGAGCTGCAGGAGAGCGTGACATTGACAAAGTGGTGGGTTTCGGCGGGGGTCGGGGATAAATGCCGGAGCCCTCTGGTGTATGTTTTTCTGTATCAGTCAGCCTGGATGCTCAGAAAGACCAACCCCCCCCCCCCCCCCGCCATTTTCATCAGTCTTCAATGAGAGGAGACTTTGGGGGGTGGGGGAACAGACAGCCTCATTTAACCAGCATCCATTAATCCCCCGGTAGACTCAATGTGTAAACAAAGCTAAACATGACCATATGCAGTGAGTAAGACACAGAGAGATAGAGAGAGAGACAGACGGCGAGAGACAGAGAGAGAGAGTGACAGAGAGGGAGAGAGAAGGAAACCTGACCATATGCAGTGAGTAACAAACAGAGATTGAGAGAGAGAGAGAGAGATGGAGAAAGATAATGAGGATGATTTTTCTCCTTAAATAAACTTGCCCTCAGGCACACTATCATATCTCAGTGTCCGGTGAGGTTTCACTGCAATACCAATTCTGCAAAGTAAACCCAACGCGACATACACCTTGAACATACACACAGTCAATGACACGTCATCTAAAGCCTCCAGTTTGCCATAGACTCAATTTGATGTGTGTGTGTGTGTGTGTGTGTGTGTATACTGAGGATGCTATCCATGGCAGCGACACATAATCCATTTGCCCTCTGGAGCCGAGCGCTGTGGAAATAAAGCCCATGTCCCTGTCATCTTGGACAAACATGTATCTCTTTATAGTCACGCCCACCCCAATCTATACAGCCCACTTTAAATAATGAAAGCAGCCAAGCAGGATGGACTCATCTTGTCTGGCAACGGATGGCAGAGACAGGGGAAAGAGCTTCCACTGTTGAGGAGGTAAAGAGGAGAGAGGAGAAAAGAACATGATCTGTTGGTGAAGCAAAATAAGTCAAGTCAGCTATCCCTCTGCTCCCTTTTTTAGCTTTTACCTTCTCTCTTTCTCTCTTTCTCTCTCTCTCCCTCTTTGTGTCTCACTTTTTTAGCCTCTCTGTCTCTCTCTCTCTCTCTGTCTCTCTCTCTCTCACTTGTGTTTCTCAGGCCTGTCTCTGAATAATGCATGTAAGGGTGCATAATGCTGTGGCTGTTCTTCCATGGGATCAGCACATTTGACCTGCGATCTGCAAACTAGATGCCGTCACCAGGCGTTTGTGAAGTAGTACGGCGATCTTTCATCTTCTGCCTCGTCAGCATTGCTGGTACTCACACTCTCTCGCTCTCTCCAACATTCCAGCCTTTGAGCTGTCAGATTTATCTTAATTACACTCAGAGAGCATTAATTAGCTCCATCCCAACTGCCATTACAACGACAAAGCAGATTACACAGGCTGGGTAGCGCTGGATGCTAGCAGAAGGTTCCGCAACTTCTGACATTCTGATTGTTGAAAAGCTAAAATTGGGATGCAAATATTACAAATTTTACAGAAATTAGTAAATATTACAAATATCTATCTATCTATCTATCTATCTATGTATCTATCTATTTATGTTTTGTTGTGTTGTGTTTGTGATTTAGCAATTTGGCCCCATTTGGCATCGCCATTATTCTTTTAGGCCTAGAGCTTTCTCTTAATGACCAGCCTGTCAGCCCTACATAACATCTCATGCATAAAACTTCAGGAAACTTGCTATGGCTCTGCTCTGTGGAGTCATTAGGGCCACGCTCCACTTCCACAATGAGCTATTAGAACCTCCAAAATAATGGCCACTGTGATTAGAACAATGCACCATGAGTGGGCTGAGATCCTGGGCTGATTACACTAAACTTATTAATGCACACCAACAGACAGACAGACACACACGCAATCACGCACGCATACACGCACACACACACACAAACAAGCATAAAGTCTTTAATACTTTTTAAGACTTATTTTATAATCGTTAATTAAATTAAAGTAGGTGTCTAGATGCAGCTGACATCAGACAGATTTATAGGATGGCGTTCCTTCTCTGTACACACCGGCTACCATCAACCTTCTCTTTGTTTTTACAGTGATTTGATCTGGCCACTGCCTTCCGCTTTTCTGAACCGCTTGAACTGTGTCTCTTGCTGACCTCAAATCAGTATAGGATTTCTCGAATGTGGCTGAGTAAAGTAGCATTGGCCCATGCACAGTCCCAAGTGGCTAGGGCTTTGGGAGACAAAAAAATGCAATGGCAAATAAATATTTTAGTGCTTTCAGACTTCCACTGACGTCTAGACCAAGGAAGAGGAAGTGTGTGTGTATGTGTGTGTCTGTGTGTGTGTGTGTGTGTGTGTGGAGTGTGTGTGTGTGTGGGTATGTGTGTGTGTGTGTGTGTGCATATGCACTCCTACATGTCTGTATATTACCGGATGGTAAATGAATCTAGGTTGTGTACTTGATGACGTTGGTTGAGAGCTCACTCCAGGCCGCAACAGTGTTTACAGATAAACAGATCCTCTCTATTTTCAAAGTAAAATATTCATGCCTCCCCATCATCACCACATCTTCCCCCACTTCCGCACACCCCCCCCCCCCCCACCACCACCACAACCACCATGCATTTTATGTTTAAAATAGACACAACTGTCGGGCCATTCCACGGAAATGCAGTGCCATGCCCCGGCGAGACCCCATTCTTCCATGAGTGACCCTACCAACCCCCACAACGCCGATGCCCACCCCTGATCCCCCCTGACCCCCCTCCCAGACTTTCTCTCCTTCCTGTGAGGGTTCCTTTTACAGCTCCAGTGCTGTCCTCTTCATCCCTCTTCTGAATTACATCAAGAATTCATGGGGTAACTTTCGTTGGAGCAGGTGTTTACAATCTCAAACTCCTGTACTAAATCTACTGTTGCTCATGCATGGGTTACTATTGCCTTGGGTTTACTATTACTATTCCCTAAGTTGGCTAAGTACCATGTGTGCACATAAAAGGTCTGGGGAAATGTGTCTAACCTTACATTTCAAACTGTATCTATGTACTGTATGTATGTATGGTCTATCTATCTATCTATCTATTTATGTATATATATATATATATATATACATATACACATAATATATATATATATATATAGCCTAGACAAAGATGGATGGACACATTATCCATATACTGTAAGTCTGTCTGTGTTTCTGTCTTCTCTTACACTGTTTGTCTCTCCGTGTAGTCAGTTGTTTTTCTTCTTTTCTTCTCTCCTGCTAGCAGAGAGCAGAACCGGTTCCCAGGCCCCCCAGGTTCCTCCGCCTGTCGAAGTGTGTTAGAGCGTCAAGCGGCCTGAACGGAGGCCACCTTCCTCCCAAAATAACCTGCTAATGATCCTAATTACACACTTCCTTTGTGCTCCTGTCAGCTGACTGCGTACTCTGCCTCTCACTGCATTTGCATATACCCTCCACCGGAGAGGCGCCTGACCCCACAGTGAGACAGCCTCAGAGAAATACACCTACACGCATCAATCTCGCATGGAAAGAGAAACAGAGAGTGGTCTCTGTGTGTGCGTGTATGTGTGTGTGTGTGTGTGTGTGTGTGTGTGTGTGTGTGTGTGTGTTTCTTTTTTCTTTCTTTTTGCACTATATACTGTATCACAGCCAGGCCCGACACAACTGTGGCCTCTTTTATTGGCCACCGTTTGATTTTCTTGCACAGTGATGAAAAGACCAGACGATAGAAGAAAGTGAAAAGCATGAGTGCCCTCTTTCCCTCCCTCTCTCCCCCCTCCCACACCCCACACCCCCATCTCTCTCTCTCTCTCTCTGTTGTAGATCCGGTGGTGTGATGATAATGGTGGTGCTGCACAGTGCACACATCATACATTTGTTCTCACTTCCAGGGGCCTCAAATGTCTCCTCTCCAGCTGTGTGCTCTTGCATCTCCCCCACCAGCTCCTCCTCAGTAATGAGACAATTAGCCAATTACTCCTCTTTCTCCTCGCTGTTTGACGCACTGCTTGTTTTTCTGAGGCCCGGCCACTGTAAGGGAATGTGTGCAATGTATGCCCAGCGCCCCACAGCCAGAGGTGCATCTGCATACAGTGTGTGCCAGTAGTGTGATTACAGGCGCAAGAGAGTAGAACAAGAAGTGTGTGTTTGTGTGTGCGTTTGTGTGTGCGCGCGTGTGCGTATGTGTGTGGGATATTTATACATTGATATATTCTGCTGTGCTTGCATGTGTGTTTCTGTGTGTGTGTGTGTGTGTGTGTGTGTGTGTGCGCGCGCCCAGATGTGTGTGCGTGTGTGCGTGTGTGTGTTGAATACATGTCTTAGTGGCACTCACTGTCCAGGCACTGTCCACAGACAGTCTGGGTGGCACCACATGGTCGGACGACCCCCTCGCCTGGTGGACACTGGATGCAGCACTCCCCAGAGGTGGTGTACTGGCCCGACTCACACTCCTCCTCCTCCTCCTCCTCTGGGATGGCCTGCTGCAGCTTAGAGCCCAATGCCAACACCACCTGAGAGAGGAGGAAAGGAGAGTAGAGGAGTAGAGAGGAGAGGAGATCAGAGAGGAGAGGAGAAGAGAACAAAGGAGAAAAGGAGATTACAGAGGAGAGATAAGGATAAGAGGAGAGGAGAAGATTTGAGGGGAGGAGAGGAGAGGAGGGAAGAAGAGAGCAGAGGAGAGAAAAAGAGAGAAGACAGGAGAGGAGAGAAGACAGGAGTAAGATGTGGGAAGAAGAGAGGAAAGGAGCAAAAAGGGGAGGTGGGGATTAAAGTTTTCAAGATGATTTGTTTTCATGACTTGTTTTTTAAATGGGACATTTAAAACACATTTTAAAAAAGTCTTAGGAAGACAATGAATGAGGTCCAAGCTTCTTACATCATAGGCTCAGTTCATTACAATCTACTCAAAACATCTTATGTGAAAGCATTTATTCACCCGTGTCAAATCTATGCTTATTGTGACTGGGAATGGAACAGTTTAAAGACGTTGCTCAGCTCTTGTGCAACCCCCCAAAATTCCTTAAACCAACCACACAGTCTCTTCAGAGCCTTTCCTTGAAAAGCAGCCCCGGGTCAGATGCATCCTACTCTGTACAAACTGTGCTTGTGTTTCAGCTCCAGTGCATCTCATGTATTTGCGGAGGCCCCAGCCCCAGATCCAGCGCCAGTCACACTGTGGGGCTTCCCAGGGATGGGTGAGGTTGTGCTGGGCTGGAGTGGGATCACACGCCCCTCTGGTTATGAACCCCTTGTTCAGTGACAGCTGCTCTCACTGTACTGCCCTCAAGGAATATTACTGGCACCTATCCTCCTTAATACAGCTGTCAGGTTAGAGCTCTTAATGTATATACTGTATCAAAGCAGCCAGAGCCCTACCCCAAATACACAAGACAAACACAGATACACACACAAACACACATGCACACTTTTAAGCAGCTCTGAAACAATAACAGTAGCTTTTGGTCCAACACAGTCATTCCCACACACATGCAGTTGCACACATGCACACACACACACACACACACACACACACACACACACACCCTCCTCCTGGTGTCCTGTGCTCCCCACTGGTGTTTAAAGCGTGTTTATGAGCATCTCAACGCTCATTAACACCCTCACATGTATAAATTGTCCGTCACTTTCAGCAGCACCCACATGAACATACACGTGCACGTACACACACACACGCACACACACACACACACACACACACTGCATATATATATATACACTCACAAAACATGCACCTGATTAAATAAACACTCTCTGCTTTTGATTTTCAGGAATGTGTTTGTAGGGCTTGTTAACATTCTCATTATCTCATTCTCTCTGAAACTCAGTCAAATGTGCTTTGCTGGCCTCACAAAACATTTAGAATACAAAATGCTCTTTCTGTCTACTCAACTCTCCCTCACACACACACACACAAATACACACACACACACACACACACTCACACACACACACACACAAATACACACACACACACACACACACACACACACACACACACACACACACACAAAACAGCTTGTATAAAGAAGAATAGAGGAAAACAGAGACAGAGAGTGTTTTTACCACTGAATGGAGCTTTCTGCTTTTTTTTTGGGTGGGGGTGGGGGGGGGGGGGGCTGAACTCTCAGTATACATTAATAAGGATTTCTTCTTTATTTCCCTGCTTATTCACATGCACTTAACTGCAAGACTGCCTGCCTCCCCCCCCTGAACTGCACTGAGCCTGCCTCATTCATGAAGCCACTGTGGTGGGCTGTGGTCTATGAGTGTGTGTGTGTGTGTGTGTGTGTGTGTGTGTGTGTGTGTGTGTGTGTGTGTGTGTGTGTGTGTGTGTGTGTGTGCGTGTGTGTGTGGATGGGTGGGTGGGTGTGTATGGGGGCAGCCTGGAAGTTTGCTAGGTTTGCTGAGGGACGACCAGACCTGCTGCTGCTGCTGGATCCAGGCACAGTGAGTCCACTCAGGCTGAAACGCTGATAGATGTTTTATAAATGTTTTATAAGTGTTTGGGAGGAGCAGCAGGCTGGAAAGGGGAATGGAGGTGTCTCTGGGTGTCTGTGTGTGAATTGTGAAATGATTCCAAAAAGACCTTGGTCATGCCTGCTTGGCCCTTATAGTATAAATAGGGAGAGGGGCAGGTTTCATGTCCATATGTGAACAAGCCCTCTCTTTTTCTCTCACCCTTAAAGTGTGTGCACACATGCACACACACACACACACACACACACACACACACACACACACAAACACACTCTCTCTCTCTCTCTCTCTCTCTTGTTCTCTCACTCTCTCCCATCCTGACTTTCATATAAACAAACACATGTTCAAACAGGAACTGCACAATTTAATATCATATCACTGCATATTTAGCCTTCAAATGTTGCATAAAAAAGCAACCCAGTCCCTGTGCATGGGGCTCACACACACACACACACATACACACACACACACACACATACACAAACATGCTCATTATTTCTTTCTGGCCTCTCTCTTTTTCTTTGATGCATATGCCAGACATCTTTACTGGCAGAGGCACATAAGGCTTGCTGCATGATGTGAGACAAAAGGCTGAAATGAGGGAGCAGTTCCATACAGGCCACGGTGACTCCGTCTCTAATCAGTACTAAAGACACATTCCCTCCCTCAAGCTCACTCTGTGTCCCTCTGTGATGTCACTGCATGTCCCTCTCTAGACCCTCTCTCTCCTCCCTCTATTCTCTCTGTTACTAGCTGTCTCTCCCTATGTCGTTTCTCCTCCTCCTCCTCCCTCTCTTCCTCACTCTTTCTCTCACTCTCTTTTGCTCTCTCCTCTTCCTTCCATTCAGAAACAGATGCATTTGCGCAGCAGCCAGCACCCATTCACTTCTCTTGTTGGCTCAGCAGCACCTCTCCTGCATCTCCCTCTCTCTCGCCTACCCTCTACCCCTCTCTCTCTCTCACCCTCACCCCCTGGTTTCATTCATGAGCAGATGCTCGCAATTCCCTCCTCCATTCTTGCCTGGTCTCCCCTCTTTTCACTTGCAGTGTCCTCCCATTCAACTCTCAGCTATCTGGCAGCCTCAATGTTACCAAAACCTCATATCAGCATCTCCTCTTATCCTGTCTACAACAGGAGCTGTCCGTCCTCTTGGCTTCAATCCCTCCATCTCTTTCACTTGACTTTCTATCACCGTGGGCTTCGCTAAGCCCCCTGTTTGCTTGACTTACACACTCACTCACAACTATGTTTCAAAAAGTCCTCGTAGGACTGCTTGCACTCCCACCGCTTTAACGGACAATTACTGAGTTTATGTTACAAATTAAATCTCAATAACAAGCAGCGCCGCCGCCAGGCCGTCAAAGAGCTGTCATAACACGCAGCCCGGGGACCACCGCCGTATTTGCACCCTTCGTCTTGACGGACAAGCTATGGAGAATTCCAATTACCTGTGGAGGAACACCTGGAGGAAACCTAATTACAAGTCTGATCGCTTTTCCAAATCAGATCATACAAAACTGGCACATTTAAATTTGGTAGACGCACAATTCTTTTGGGTAAAGGTCATAGACTACGTGCGGCAAGGTGATATTTAAGGTGGGATCGCTAGTACGTTTATCATAGAGCATATGACACTCTTACTGAAGTAGGTTATTGCTTGCAATGTTTCAACCATGTCTCGTGTTGTCAAGGAATTTAAAATTAATTGCTAAAATGTCAAGAACAAGTAGTCTTTGTTTTAGTCGGAGTCCATAAAGAACTGTTTAATTAACAAAATCACAACTGCTGAGTGTGCATCAAGTTCATCTGAGCACTGAGGACACATCTGCCTCGAATTTTGCTAAATTACCCTGGCTTACCAACCAGACTACATTTTTTTTATTCTATTTTCATTCACAGAATTTTGTTTGGCATCCTTACGAAACTTGCTCTAAACTGAATCCAACTTGTGGTTTCACTTTGATTATCTCAAACGCCAGTGCTGAAACGTTTATCGACAGACAGCATAATCCTATGTTGGATTATCCTGTGTTGCTTTTACAGTAACCATTGCTAAATTTAGATAAACTACAAACAAGTCTAATCTAATTGTTTTTGTTTGTTTGCTTTTTAACAATAATTTTCTTTTTTATAAATTTATCTCAAAGACCTGTGTTGGTTAAACGAAGCATAATCATAGGGGGCATCTTCTTGAACAACACGCTTTGCTAAAATACACAACCAACAAGTAGGCTATGCAACACAAACCACGAAATACCGAGGAGTTAAATTGTGAGCAGATAATGTCACCAGTTCATTCACCCTGCAAGCGCATTCTAAGCGTTGTACAGCGACAGGTTACTTCAGTGTGCGACATTCTACGACGCTAAAAGAAATACACTTACAAGAAACACACTTACACCCAAGATATATCATACTAATTTATGTCACAAAAGTGACGCCTCGCTGATAACTCACCACTCCACTCAGCAACACCAGAGACAAGGTGCCCATGATGCGACAGTCCTTATCTGTATCTTCTAATCTCAGTTCAGTTGCAAAGCCTATGCAAGGTGCAGGGCAGAAGGAGAAATGATCATAATAACTCCAGTGACGTTGCTGTGTCGTGAATATAGAGCATGTTTTACTCCCGTCCGAAGAAGCTGCAAAGAGGGACTTGGTAGGATGTGACTGGCCGGCGCGTCACTGTGACTGTAGTCGAAACTGTCCTGTAGTAGCCTACTCTGTACCGCTGCGCGCTCCCGTGCAGACAGAGCTGTCCTGTGCTGAACGCTGTCCAGAAGTGCACTGCGGAGGCGAGATTCGTGCACGGGGGAAAATGAGAGGGCATGTCTGCCTGCCCGTCCGGCTGTGCGCTCGTGTGTGTGTGTGTGTGTGTGTGTGTGTGTGTGTGTGTGTGTGTGTGTGTGTGTGTGTGCGCGCGCGTGCGTGTGTGTGTGTTTGAGAGAGAGAGTGAGTGTGTGTGTGAGAGAGAGGGGTTTGTTGCAAAACAGGTTGCTGCAGGTTACTCAGTTAAATAATTATGAAAATCAATTTACGTAGCAATGAACTGTTTTTATACAGCTTTACTCTATTCCACACGTTTCAGAAATCTTTAGCATTGGTATCGCTCAATGAATGACTATTTGCATTGCCTTAAAAATAGGCGATTTACACTTGGAATGGAACAGTCATGTTCAAGGAATACCATCTCCCTACGTCATTTATATACCGAAATCGATTCACTATACAGCTTCGACATAGCACCTGAGACATTTTTACATGGGTTCTGCCTCTGAAACCACTGACCTACCACACGGGGGCGACATTGATAACACCGAAGTCCCATTCACTGTGTTTGTCCCATCCAACTCGGGCGGACTGATAATCTGTCTGGAAAAGTCCAGAACGGCCGTCCAACCCGACGGCAACAAGGAGCTGTGCTCTTGTCCTCTACATCGAGTCTCAGAGTTACCCCACCTCTTGTCTGCAGTTTGATTTGGTGAGATATATGCTCTCTAACAGTGGTGATGGTTTGAATTAATCTATTGTCACCTATTTAAGTGTGTTAATTTTATTAATTTATTCTTTATTATTCTTTATTTGTCTCAACACTGAAACTAAAAATTTATCCATATTCATCTTGATAATATGTGGCTACTGTGCATCAACCTGTCCAAGTTGTAAACTGCATTATATATATATACATATTTGTGAAATATGACTAGATATTTTGTCATTCATAGATTAGGTTAGACATATGATTGATAAGGTGTGTGCTTTTCTTAGTCTGTCCCTGCATCCAAACAGCCTACAGTCTCAATCAGGTAGCCTATTCTACCAGCATTTATACTTAACAAATATGTCACCACTTTAGAAAGCTATCTGGTTGCTTTGCAAATTATTTTGTCAATGAACTATTACACCAAATAGTCTAATTTCATCAGACACACAGTAGGCCTTTTCTCTGTCCTTTTGGCATGCTTCATTCACACTTACTGATCATTTGTCACTCTGTTAGGCCTATTTCAGATCTTAATGACTTGGATATGGAAAGAAGTACAAAAGAGAAGAAGTAGCAGCTGCTGGTGTCCTTAAATCCTCCATGCTCTGTGTAAGGGGAAAAATAAGAATGGAAACAAGGGAATAAAACGGTTTGAGAACCTTTTGTGCTAGAAGCATTTAAACACCTACCTACCAACCCACCAACATGTTAGCTTGTGCCTTATTAAGGTTATGTATGAAGATGTTGGGTATGGATGAAGAAGTTATAACACTCACTTCCCCTCCTCTGGAGATCTTTAGGTCATTATATTTCTGATTTTATTTATATTGTACAGTAATTTATTGTTTCCCATAAAAGTGCAGTTTTACCATTTTAAATTGTATGTTTACAGTGCCCATGTAACAGCATCAAATCATATGACCTAGTTCCTGATATGACGTACCCCTGTTGGAGGATGCATATTGGTTACAGTTTTGAAAAGATGACCCAGCGTTGCTTAGGGAAATGAGAAGCCAGACACTGGCCTTATAAAGATTGTGTCACGGGAAGTGTCAGGCCCTTTCTTTAGATGTTGTTGCTTCTAAGAGCCCTTAACACTCACTGAGTGTTTCCTCTCCTCTCAGCATTAACAGCAAGGATAGACTCTTTGGGGAAAACACCGAAGTGGTGGTTTTTTGATTAGTGATATCAGGTGTGGCCAATCACAGGTCAGTATCTGGACTCAGCCTAATTGGCTAATCCAATGGAGTGCAGCGGACAGTGGAGATGACACATTGCTCTCACAGGCAAATCTGAGCCTGAAAAGCGTTAAAGTGGGGAGTATAGAATTACATGTACCAGTTTGGATGCTTCTATTGATCTCTGGAGCTGTCAATGAACCCCATCCTATAAAAACCCAACCTCACACTTCCTTTCCCTTCCTTTCCTTTCTTTATCTACACGCTTCTGATTTGGAGTCTCAATTGCAGGTTGGAAACATACAGTTGGATACAGTTTATGAGGTCTCAAATATTTGCAGGGCACATGCCACTTCTTTTAGAGGACATTTGAGGGGGCTGCAGAAAGCAGAACAGACACACACAAATAAATAAAATAAAACCAAAATATGACCTCAGGGGATATGAGCACAACTCTGACCTGTTTAGTGTTTGAGAAATAATGAAAAAAAGTCTGTTGTTGTCACTTCTCAATTTGTCTCCTGTCATTTTGACCATTTCCCCAGTTTCTCTCAATGCCATCCCATTCTTTTTCATTGGTTGTCTGTTGTTGATACATCTGACACAAACTTGAACAGACACAGCCTTGTCTTGAGCAGGACCAGCCATTCCCCTTGTCATGGGCAAATTGTGAGCGCCTATTTTGATATGCTGAGCTAAACACCTGAACCAGAAGTGCCCATGGCTAAAAGGACCACATACACACCACCAATACTAAGGCCCGAAATTGCTGGCACTGGCTGAAAATGAGCACTACAATAGGTAGCCGGTATGCTGACCTTGTGGTATTGGTCCATCACAAACACTCTGTTCCATCCATTTACATATCATCTTCCTCGTGCATATGATTATTCTGCAAAACTGGCCAATGTCATTTCATGTAGAGACATTGAAGACATTGTGACAGCGCTCTTAAGACAGTAAGAGGAAGCCTGATCACCGAATTTGATCAACATACTGCCAAGACAAAAGGCTTACCTCTGTAACCCAGCCCGACTTACTGTGGGGAAGTGAAGGTTGTTGGTCTATTGCTTTGAAGGCTAAGGGCAGATCAAGTTCATGAGACCAAGTTCCATACATAGAAACAAAATAATTTTTCCTTAAGGTTTTTCTATAAAATATAATATTAGTAGTTACTGAATTTCTTTCTTAAACAAGATTTCTTTCATTTCTTTCTTTTCTTTTTTAAACAAATAAGTGTCAGAAGAAGAGGAAGAACATGGATCACTGAGCACACAAAGTTATTAATCTGTCAGAAGAATAAGAATTTCTAGACTGAAACAGAGGGAATAAAGACATGCTGTTCCTGTCCATAAACAGACATTTCCATGGACATTTGGTGTGTATATTGATGGAACAGTGTATCTTGGCACGGCTCTCACATTGTTCATCAAGAAAATTAAAAGTTACATATTTTTTTGCGACTTGCATTTCAGCTTACACAGAGATGTGAATCCTAAGCCTTGAATAAGCCATCAGCTCTGTTTAGCAAGGCCATGCACCGGATCTGTTTAGACTCAAACCATCCCTTGTTTGGACAGGCCTTGCCAAATCTGCATTACTGATGGGGTCAGTTGATTTCTACCATTGGGGCTCTCAGCCCAGCATGCACTGCAGCTGAGGGGTGACAGGAAGATGCTGGTGTGGGAGCAGGAGAAGTCCCTTATCACAGTCTGTGGCCCAGAAAGTACTTGTGCATGACAAAGACAGCAAGGGGCCAGAAGCAGGATACTGTGTTTGTATATGTGTGTGTTTGCACACATGCATGTGTGCGTGTATATGCATGTAACTGTGTGTGAGCAGAAAAGAGAGAGAGAGAGAGACAGGGGAGGATGAAGGCAGAGAAGAGAACACATGTTCAAAACAGCAAGTCACCTGCGAGCATTTACCAGCAGCGTCAGTTTTGACGAAGAAATATGGCTCCTGCACCTAAGGTGTGGGTGAGGGTTTTTTCTCCATGACAGCACGTCTCATATAGCTGATGTACGGTGCATGTTATGAAAATCCAGTCCAGCATGTGTGGAACACGGCCAAACTGCAGGGGGCATGGATGGACTCACATTCCTCTGTTCACCAGGAGACTGCGTAGTCTTGGCCAACCTCTTGCGCAGTGGAATTAGATCCTGACAGTGGGCTATAGTCTTGTAATGGACTCTGGTGGGGTTCAAAGCAAGGCGGCAAGTGGCAGAAGGGTGAGAAATGAAGAGGGCATCAAGCCAGTCTGAGTCCTGAGTCGTTTTACACAAGCCAGGCATCAGGCATTCTTGCACACATCTTATGGAAACCAGAACCATCGACACAGCCTTTAATGCTTTTAGGTTTGTGTCCTCAATCTTCTCCTCCTCCTCCTCCTCTTCTCCCCACCTCTCTCTTTCCTACACACCCCCCCCCCCCTTCTCTTTCTTTGTATTTGTATTTAAATACAAATACCGGATCACCACTGTCTCTCAGACTGCAGACATAGTTTTCTATTTCTTTTTGAACACCAGCCACCCCTTGTTTACTGAGATGAGCACATTATGTTCACCGATGTAGAAGTCTATTATCCAACCAGGTTGTGGAGAGTGCACTATCAGATATCTGTAATCCATCATGTGATGCACTACGCTTAGTAGATGAGTCTAATTTCACTCTCTCTCTTCCCCCCCCTCTCTCTCTCTCACTCTCTCTCTCTTTCGCTTTTTCTGTGCTTACATCTCCAACTTTAGCTCACTCCGTGTGAATCTCTCTGTCTCTCTCGCATCTACTAAAGCAGAACGCATCACACAGACAGGCAATGTGTGATGTGGTGAGTGGAGAACTGTGGTTGTATTCGGGATGCCCCCAACAACCCCTCATCACTATCACAGGTATGACTCACCAGGCAAAGTGCTGCTGTCACGAAGTAATTAGCTAGACTGCCGCAGGGCAAGACGGATGCTGGCTGGCACATTTTAGATCATAACCACACGTGCATGTGTGACTGTGTGTGTGGGAAGATAAAGAGAGAAACTCAAGCCTTTGTGCTCATGTCTGTGTGTGGGTTGGAGAGTGATGGTGAACATCGAGAGATAGTGAGAGAGAGAGAGAGAGGAAAAGAAAGAAAGAGAGAGCGAGAGGGAAAGAGAAAATGGAGGTCTTTCATGAATTTCACAATGGAAATTCATTGTCACCATCATCTTTGATTTCATTCAGAGTGAGGACAATTTGGACCCCCGCGGCCATTTAGAATAATAAGCATGCTTCCATTTAGATGGTTTCACCATTCAACCATGCGATTATACAAGCATACAAAAGGGCCTACAGACAGGTTCCATGGAGATTTTGTGAGCCTGTCTGCTCAACAAAACTGTTTTCTAGTAAAAATGTGTTTTAAGAAATTTTTGAGGAACAGATCTACAAAGCTCTTGAAAGTTTCCTTGATTTTGAAATATGCCAAGCTAGACACTCATAAACTGAACCAGCAGAGGATGAGTAGGATGTCATGGGTTTCATGTTGCCTGTATCAAGGTTTGAAACATTTCTGCTCCTGGTTTTCACATTTGCTCTGATCTTTAGCCAGGTTTGGAATACAACACACAGGTGAATTCTACACACACACACCCACACATGCACACACACACACACATACACAGACGCACACAGACACACCCTGCTGTGTGCACTGTACCTTGTTTATTAGGCTTTTTATTGGCTGGAATACCTTTTGTCAGATATGGCCCATGAATCCTGGGGATGGGATGATGGTACAGGTTTACATCAAACGCATTGCTGTAGCATCTCCAACATCACAGACACATTCTGAATGATTACTGAGGCTGATGGTACATAAACTGCCTTTTAGCTTGTAATGACACTGTCAACAGATGTCAGGCTGCATTTTTGGAGTTATGATGGTTTGTAGCTGCAAAAAGAGCCATGTGCAAAGGAAAGTGTGTGTTTTCCTGCAATCTGAATGTATGTAGCCTACAATCATTCTCTCTGTTTGTGTACATTTGTATGTGTGTGTGTGTGTATGTGTGTGTGTGTGTGTATGTCTTTAAGCACATGATGCTTTGTACATCTGAATGACAGAGCTGGGGAGGATTAGGAGTGAGACTACAGATTTTTTTTTTCATGACCAGTTTTAGTCCAGACAAATGATAACCTGGATACAATTTATTTACAATCTGGAGAAGACTAGTGGCTTTCTATGGCGGTGGGCCAAGTCCCTCCATCTCGCCTAGTTTTTGAGATTACATATTCCCCCGATGACTGTCTAAGTCATTCATGAACACCTTCCTGATTGTTTCCAGCGTGAATTGTTGCACATTAACATGTAATTTAGAGATAATTGCAAGAGACGATTACAAAATTGTGGTGGATTGAGCTTTGATTGAGCTCCAATCAAAGCTTGTGTTGTGACATTGAACTAAGATAATCAGTCACGTTCTTTGTTGAACCAACATCATTCCAAAGCCAAGAAGTATCATCCAGCTGGGAGAAGGAAGAACAAAAATGAGTGCATATATCTCTGCTAGGCCAGGTAAGATAAAGGTAAAGTTTTACACTTCGATATGTTTGATTGTCGTCAAATGTCATGTCGACATTTAGTTTGCTTGCCACAGTTTCTATAGACACATCTGTGCACAGTATTTTTTTCTACCATGTGCAATTAAGCCTATAATTTATATTATCAAAAAACTAGCCTACTACAAAAAAAAACATTCCTTACACCCTTACTGTAATCTGAATCTGTGCTTCCTTCTCCTGTTAAATGCCCAGCCTCTCAGTAAAATATTAAGGTGTAAAAGTGCACATATATAATGTTCAGCTAGGCAAAATTCTTCATGATTTAGGATTGGTGGTGTAAAGTTTAAGTGTTTATTTACCTAATTTCACCCTTTTCTCTATCTATCCAACTTGCAACCTGTCTTATCGTCCAGAAGACCAACAAGGTGGCTGACAAAGAAAATGCAGCAATTGTACCATGATGGTGTCAGGTCTGCATCGGACCTGGTCACGGCCACGCCCCCTCACTCAGCACCACAGACTCACAGCTCGTCTCCTCATTTGCATTCACCCCCTCGTACACGATCTCCTTCACCTGAGTTCTAATTGGTATCACCTGGTCCCCACCTTACTTAAGCCTCCCCTCTGCATCACTCTTTGTCTGGTCTCATCAATGTTACCCTGGACTTCCAACTTGTGTGTTGTTCCTCCTACGTCTCCCGCGATCTCCTGCGTCATTCCCACGAACCCAGACTTCTGAGTTAGTATTTCTATCCCAGTGTGTTTACTTGTGTTCTCTCTGCTAAAGTAGCAGACGTGACTTTTGTTACCCCTTGCCTGTTTAACTTCTGAGCGTTGTTCTTGTATCTTCCGTTATTGTTTCGAACGTGACTTTTGTTATCTCCTGTTTCTGTTGGATTATTAAACCCCCGTTTGTTTTGTACTGTTGCCTCCGCCTGTCTGAGTCTGACCGATGGAGCAAGTGACGGGCAAAGTTCCTTGGTGTCCACATTAAATGACCTATCCTGGTCTTTCAACACCAGCTACCTGGCCATGAAAGCCCAACAACATCTGCACAAATGGCTGAAGAAGGCTAACCTCCCCAGCACCTATCCTCTCAATCTTATAGCATACAGAGCCCTCTAACCACATGTATCACTGTGTGGAGTGGAAACTGTAAAAAGAGCATCTCTCTCTCCTGCTTGCACTACCTGGGCCATCTGCAATGCCACCATTGCTGAAACCCCCTTATGGCCTCTTGCCCTTCCTTCTATCTGCGAGATTGCAGCCAATAACCTAAGGACAGCTGATGAATTCTTGATGACACTCAAATGCACTAACACATAACACCTTCATGCTGCTACAGTTTTTAATTCTTAAGTTTGTTACGGAAACATTTAACCCTACAAATTACACTGCCTTTTATGCGCTTTCTCACTATTTATTTATATTATGACTTGTAATCAGTCCCTTAACCAATATACTATACTATAACTGTACACAATGCCCAATCCCCACCAGTAGTAGTCTATGTTGCATCTTAATGTGGTAATGCAGATCTGTTTTGGCAGTATGCTGTAACATGTACTGCTGACGTGACAATGAAGGGCTGCTCAAGTTTACATCAGCATTAGGTGCATAATGCACCAACACACATTTGAAGAGTGGCAGTAGTGTAAAGTGATTTATAGTGCAATGTAGAGGAATGGTAGCAGTGCAACTTTTTTTTTTTCACCGGTATTACCAGAAGGATCAACTTTTCACAAATATTGAGATTGAAATAAATTAAATAAATATCCTCGCCATGAGAGGTGATGTTCAAGCGCTATTTATGTTAATGTTTAGGATCCAGATGGTTTGAGGATAGAGACTCCAGTCTTGGTTTGACTTTATTTGCACTCTTAAGATGTAGATGTCCTGCAAGCCTTAGAGAGCCCTGCATCTTTAATGCTCTTGTGGTGTAGGTTTACTCCAGATCTTTCTTCACTCCACCACATTGTTGCGTACATTTGTTGGCTGTATTAATCTCCGTCCTAAGCTTCCTAGCATTCTCCTTTCTAAATCAGTAGTTACCATGGTAGACTATAATTTGTACAATTTGTCCATGGTTGTCATTGAATATCATAATAATTAAAAAATATTGTCCCACATTATATGGTAGTTAAGCCATAGGTGGTTGTCAAATGTTGGGAAATAGTAGTAGCAGCCTTACATAATGATAGTCAAGGAGTGAGATCGACCATGGGGGTAACATTGGGAGGGTCCATTTTGGCAGTGCCATTGCGAGGATGGGTCAGTGGGGCCTCTGGAATGAGAGTCGGTCCTGGCATGGGCCTCCCATGAAGCTGGTCACAGTCCACTCAAGGGGAGTTGGTGACAGGAGTCATCCAGTGGAAGGCAGGGATGACACTCAGCAGCGATGACTGTGGGGTAAGAGAACAGAGGAAACAAATGAGTTAGGCCAGTTTCACACTTCACTGATTACATTTGTTGTATATGCATATATATGTAAATATATAGGCAGTGTAAGGAAGCGAGACATATGCTCATATTTTCTAGTCCTAGGAGCATTTTGTATTAGCTGTAGGTTTTTAATACAGGTATTACTACACCCATAGAACATATCAAATCAAGTTTATAAAAGCTACAGTAGATAGCAATATCATTCTATCACTTTAGACAAAGTCAGTGCTAGTAGAATAGCGATGCCTCTAGAATAGCTCTGAGGTTAAGAGAAATCTGCAGCACAAAAGTACTCCAAGACATACATATCCTAAGGCAGACCTGTTGCAATTTTGGATAAAAGCATTAACACTCCATTTAGAGAGATGATGGCAGAAATTAATTCCCAATAAAGTGGCACTCCTGTTATTTACTTCTTGGTTGTCTAGGAAATGTGACGTTTTTTACTTTACAGACCAATGATTACGATTTTATGTAGTGGCCCCACAAATATGCCAGTTTAAAAAGGTGAGATTTTGCAACAAACTTTTCATCTAATGTGAACGAAACAAAGCTGGAAACAATGTCAGTAGTATTTAAATGTTTTTTTTTTAAATGTCATTAGTAAAAGAAAATGTTGGCGGCAGGTCTGCTTTTTTACGAAAGTCACAATATTGAGGCTCGCTCACCAAAAGGGTCATTCAGGGTCAAACTGAGTCTGTGTCTGTGTCTGTGTGAGGTCGGGTAAAGCGGGTGGGGTGTGTGTGTGGTTTGGGTGCTAGTTTGGAAATTCCAAGAAGATTCATGAGGGATGTGTAAATCTGATTACATGTGACCTGTCTCTATGCTGTTGATGACAGGTCAATGTATGTAAGTTGTGCGTGTACACGTACACATACACATACACATACACATACACGTGTCTTTGGGGTGAGTCCGTGCCATCTGTGGGTCAAGCCATACACACTGTTCTGCTCAACTTGAATGTCAGCAGACTTTTAGAATGATATATTGGAGAACCACTGAAACAGAGACAGGCAGATTACACATAAGCACACGCACGCGTGCACACACACACACACACACACATACTGGTGGCCTGTTGAGATCACTGCCACACACCACTTCTGTCTCTCCACAGAAAGTAAACAGGTGAAATGTCCCTTTTTTCCGCTAGACTGAGAGCTGACATTGAAATTTACAGTCTGAGTACGTGTTTGCGCGCAAGCACGGCGTGCTTTTCTGTGTGACACCCCGTGCCATTTGTGAAGAATCCAAACATGTAGCTATTGAGCAGCTCCACAGGGACACAGCAAGTTTCATGCCACTGCAATTAACTACAGCCTTGGGAGAAAGTCTCATGAACCCAAACAGACTCAACACACACACACACACACATACAGTGAGGGATGAATTGACCTAAAACCTAAAGCATATTGAAATAGTATTGAATAAATTGTATTGAAAGGTTTGTTGAAGGTTTATGGAGGGCGTCAAGGGTATGTGATGAGATGTCATCTGACCTCACCTTTGACCTGTTGACCTGAAGTTTGGAGTTTTTTACTAGGCATTTTAAGGTGACATAGCTAGATCCAGTGCATAGTCGTATTTATACAGGTGAGACAATTCATGGTTTCTTCCTCAGCCTTTTTCTGCGTGTGTTTTGTGTGTGTGTATGTGTATAGGGTTGGTGCACTCAGGTATGTGTGTGTGTATGTGTGTTTGTGTAAGCTTCTGTCTGTGTGTGTCTGTATATGTCTGTCTGTAGGTGAGTGCTCACATGAAAATGCTTCCATTAAACTCTCCTGCACATGTGACCCTCCCATTCTTCTGACAGCCTCTGCGACAGCGAATGGTGAGTCATCCCTCACATCCTTGCTTACCCCCCGCCCCTTTTTCTCCTTCCCCTTTCTTTTCTTTCCCCCTTTCATTCTTCTCTGTATTCCATCCATCCAAGACTTAATTACAATGTGCTTGATTGTACTACCTCTGATGAGAGTCACACCAGGGGGCTTATTACAGAAAAATAGTCTTACTGCTTATCTAACATATAGGTACATGGTCTCTCAGAAAGGTACATGGTCTCTCAGATGACATCAGTGGAGAAGGGACTGAGTCACCCCTACGTGGGTTAGGCCATACAGCACTGCTCAAGTAGTAGAGCACAAGTGAGTGAGTGTGTGAGTGTGTGAGTGTGTGTGTGTGTGTGTTTGTCTGTGTGTGTGTCGTCGTTTTCATCTGATGGAAAAATGAATTGGATTGTACAGTCTTCATTTTGTCCTACCATGTGAGAGGACTTTGGGCTGCGGACTGAAATCAGCCACTTCTTCCCTTAGATTTGATCAATACAGTATCATAAAACAAAAGGACAAGCGAAATGAGGTTTCTGATGACCCGTGGGTGGAAAGGCTGCCACCTGCATTGCTCATCACCACACCTGTTGTGTTTCTTTGCCAATTTAGATGCAAAAAGGCTGTAGCAATTTAAAGCAGTCCAATGTTTTTTTATCTTTAAATAACGATTTCAAATTTATTCATTCAATTTAAAAACATGTAAGGGGAAATTATCCTGTTACATAGCTGCAACATTCCACAGCAGTAATGCCCGACAGAGTATAATTGATTTAGAATGCACACTAGCCTATTAACGAGTCCATAACAGCTTAAGACTCTCTCTCACTCTCCATTTGGAGGTGTGCAATGAGAAGTAAGTATAGAATGTCTATCTGTGCTAATTTGATCTTCTCCATTTCCTAAGGTCTTCCGTCCTACCTTGAACCTGATCTGATCTATTGCTTTTTACCCCTCCCCAGAAAATGAAAACTCTCAGTGGACCCTTACTTCCTCAAACACACTGGTTGTGTCCTACAGGATCTACATCACTACTTGTATAGTACTCCATTTGTGCTGCCAAATACTTGTTCTGAATGTTCAAATATACATAATATGATACTATAAGAGACAGTTTACTGTATACAGTATTGTATTTGCAATTAGTTTTTATATTCAATTGTCTTCTGATTGTGTGTGTATGTGTGTGTGTGTGTGTGTGTGTGTGTGTGTATCTGTGCACAGGGCCTTGGGGACACAGATCAAAGCCTTTAACCTTGTTCCAGGGTCATGGTCTTTCAACCTGTACACATGTCTGGTTCCTAATGCTCTGGAAATCCTTACCAAATACAAGAGCATTGTGTGTGTGTGTTTGTGTGTGTGTGTGTCAAATTGGTCTATAAACATTTATTCTGTCAACTTGTCACACCATAATTCTAGCAAAAAATGATGATATAAACTACTGTTCACAAATCTGGGATCATTTAACAATTATCAAGTGATTTGTTTTCCATGAAAACAAACATTATATTAGTTATAGTTATATAGTACTATAGTAGTTATATTAACAGGCTGGAATAGCAAACAAACAGAAATAATTATTTTAGCTGAGAAGCTGCATGTGTTCTTCAAACACCACTCAACTCCACTTCAAGTCAAAGCAATCATGGTATTCCCTTATCTCTTGCACAGACCATTCCCTGTTCCCTTTGAGCCTCTATCTTGCTTTCTACCCATTCCATTATCCTTCTGTTTTTCTCTGCAATTCTGTCTGCTTTCTCCAACCACAAACCACCCCAGTTATTTAGTAACATGGCCCTAAGTGCTGGATGCCTCAGAATCATTTCACTGAAACAAATGTGATCAAAACACTGGAGTCGACAGTAAGTCAAACTTTCTGACGTGATAAGATGAATGAGTCTGTAAACACAGAGCCTTAATGTCACATGGAAAATCTATAGTTGATGGGATGGTTTAATGTTTTTGTCCAAATTAAGTCACAAATATGACATATATAATTGTGTGTGTGTATGTACAAGCGTGTGTGTATGTATGTGTGTGTGTGTGTATGTCAGACATATGGCTCTGACAAGTGGGGCATGGCTGAGATCCCTTTTGTGCAATACCTATAGTATATATATACGATGCAGATGTTCTGTCTGTCATGTTTTGAAGGCTTTTCTCCAAATCCTGTATGGCACAACCCTCCACTGATGCCTGGTTTCTGTGGCCCAAAATCTGACAGTCTCAAAGCTGGAGGGTTCACTGTGCGGACAGGGGAAAAACGTAGAAAGAGAGAAGGATTAGAGAGAAAGTCTGGGATTACAGAAGGATTTGGAAAGGTTATTTTTTTAGGGTTTTTTGATTTATCATGTACACATTTGCTTTCCTTTTTTGCAAGGCCATGATGAGGGGGCATTTGGATGCATGAAGAGGCAATGCTACATTTACTTGAAAAAGAACTATAATAAACTCCATGTAACCAGTAAATGAGCATGGGCATCACTGAAATTAAGATTATGCTCCTTGTGTTTAGGCTGGTCTAGATGTAAGATGGAATCCTTGTGCCTCTGAGAGTGTAAATTATTGACTGCAACGGTTTCCTGACCTTCACTCTCAAGGGTTCTCTCCATCCTGACACCTTAAGCGTGAGATGAAGGAAGGTCTGGGAGTATGATGGAGTGGTCCTGGGCCTTCTAAGGGACTTCTTTCTCCCAGAGCTCATATCAGCAGATCTCCCCAGATATCCACCCAGCCTGTGGACGCCTCTCTGACACAATGCATTGAGATGAATGTAGCTTCTCTGTCTTGACAGTGGGTCAGACCCTGAGATGTACCACTCGGGACCTGAGAGAATGAGGATTCTGGGGAGGTAAGGGGAGCCAGGTGATTGGGTGCGGAGGCCGCTGGACAAGCAAGAAGTGGAGCTGGGTGTGTTGGGAATGGGGATTGAGGTCAAAGCGTGTCATCAGAGTACGCTGTGAAAACACCAGTGCTCAAAGTTCATGACATTGAACCATGGTCAGGAAGTAAAGGATGGATGACTCTTTTTCATCCCCAAGAAATAATCTCTCTCTGCTTCCCTCTCCTTCTCACTCACTTAGTCTGTTTCTCTCTCTCCCTCTCCCTAGCCTTGAAGGAATGTAGCAGAGGGAGAAATATGATATGTGAGGGGTTTGTGAGAGGGGGGAAAGAGGATGGGGGTAATTGTCCCACTGCTCCATGTCACGCTGCTAATGGAGATAGAGGTTCTGGAGAAGTAAGCTGTATTTATTCTGACGGGGTGGGATGAGATTTAGGAAAATAGGGAAAGAAAAAAGAAAGAGAGAGAGAGAGAGATTAAGGCAGAGAAAGAAAAAGAAGGAAGGTAAAGGGGGAAGCAGGAATATCTGGATCAGACATAAAGTGATTGACTTAAAAAAAACTCTGAAAATACTGATCATTGCATTAGAGAGATCCATGTGATACACAATGTTGTTTGACATGCATGCAACACAAGTACACTTTAGAGGGTACACTACCCTCTAACTTTTTGTGGTACCATGTCTGTGTCTTTAAGTGGCCAGCTGACTGCAAACAAACTTTCCATAAATTTCAACTCAACCAACCATATTCAAACAACTTCTCTGTTTGAGAGTGCATATGTGTGTGTGTCTAATGCCCACAACACACAATGAGGTCATACATTGAAGAAGTCATACGTCCATTTGTCAAATTTTGCTGCTCTCTAGAAATCCATCTTCTGCAAGATGTCATTCTCCCTTTTTTCTGAGTCCTCCTTTGTGCCCCACCTCTTTTGTTACTTTCTCCGCCATAAACCAAAACCACACAATGCAAACCTAATCTGTGAGCCATTATGACATCATCAAAAAAGACACCATTATCACCCAGTGTTACAAATTTCAATGCAGTATGGTTCTCGTTTGTTACTTTGCAAGGGGACCATTTCAGAGTTTTTGTATCAGACCATGTCCTACATTGAGAATGACTCATCACATCCTGAATAGCATACAAATTACATAAACCCTTACACCATTGAACAACTCATCCACAAAAAGAGAACTTCATTGCCTAATACATGTCATTCATTTTCAATATTGGCTATTCGTGCATAATAAAATTTCACTCTTGACTGCAAAAAGGCATGCCTTTTCTAAAAGTTTCTAAAATGTATAATAGCTCCCTACAGTTCAGCAAACCATCCACAAATTAACAAGTTTCGTTACATGATCCCAATGCAGTTAAAATCCTCTTAAGCTGATAGCAACATCAAAATGTCCAATTACAATGTGCTGAAATCTTTGTAATAACATTTTTGTGGAAAAAAATCCCTTAAGCTTTCAAACACAATGGAACCCTATAACATTTTTCACTTGAAATTGCCGGCACATAATGCCTGACAAGTTAGTGTATACTGCCACCATGTGACCACAATGTTGTACTCTTAGAGTTAGTGCATGATTCCTTTGTGAA
Organism: Tenualosa thibaudeaui; assembly: GCA_027481765.1. NCBI lineage: Eukaryota > Metazoa > Chordata > Actinopteri > Clupeiformes > Clupeidae > Tenualosa > Tenualosa thibaudeaui. The sequence goes on from JAIFZK010000024.1 coordinate 1,555,846, forward strand.
TCTAGTGTTGGGCTCGCTGGTGAGCATCCCTGGCCCAAATGTAGGTGGTATGTGCTGCTCAGCTGATGTCAGCAGACCTCTGGTAGCACATTCGTAGCCAATTTAACATGTTGAAATGGCAACAAAGATGTTTGGCCTGGTGTGTGCACTATTAGTTTTGCTTGTTCTCTGAAGAAAGAATAATGACATGCAAAACAGATACAGTACATAATATACAGTATATAAGGTTTAAAAAAAACTATTATAAATTGGCCTGGCTGCCTGTGGAAGAGACAGCAGATGACACATATAAACCTACTGTGGCTATATGGCTCGTCTGTTGGTCCCATTGGTTCTCAAACTTGGGTCCAGAGCACGTTGCCAGGGGGTCCGTCAAAAAGTAGCCTATGCTACAAAGCATTAACTTTTCTTATGGGGAGAAAAATACTAGAGATCAGTATAGAGCCCAATCACATTGCGCTCATTACTCCCACCAGTGTAACATTAGTGACAAATTTCAAGATACATTTCATCAATCTGTTAGGCATTAACGTTAACTAAAAGGAAAATAAATATCAGTCATTATTAGATGTGAGACAAACAGTATTTTTTAACACAGTAGGTCTAGATTTGACAAAAAAATCCTTTTGAAAACCACTCTTGCAATGTGGTATGGTATTAACACATTTTTTTTTTAGAATAATATGCTAGTTGAAAAGCCTCTGAAAGAACACATGGCTATAATCTTATATGGTTGCATTTTTGTTGCGATTATGAGGGGTCCTTGGAAAAAAAATGTGCTCCATGTGGCATCCCCGGCCCAAGAAAGTTTGAGAACTGCTGCTATATCCTACAAGGTCCGGGCTGAAGGGCGCTCATATCCTGATTAAGTTTACCTGATTAAGTGGCTTATTACAGGCTCTTTTGGCCGCCTCTAGCATAGATCCGCGGTTATTACACTTGTAGGAAATGAAACTGAAACTGGATGACTCCGAAATCGTATTTATTACCGGCCTGTTATTCACCGTAACGCACAAGCATGATCATCATTGGTTCCTATTCTTTGTTTTGCAAGTAAATTCACATGGATTGGTGAGAATGGACAATGTAGTTGCTATTTTTTTCAATGTTGTTGCTATTTTTCAAAGTCTTGCCTGGTATGCCTTTAATGGGAAATGGTGGAATAGGCTAGTTGATATTTGGTAATTAGCAGAGGTCCCCTTTTCACAAAATGTTGCAAACATCTGGATAATATTACAGCGATTCTACAAGTTCATGTAGTTCACATGTTCCTAACACATGATGTTGCCAATTGAAGTGTCCTGTTTTTGCATTTGTCTCTCACAACAAATGATTGGTTATGAATTTGTTTATATGCCTTTGTGTGACTTATTACTTGGGTCCTGGGTATCAAAATAGTTTACACGCTATGAGCCTAGTAGGGTAGTAGGGAATTGCTGACAGAAATTTAGGCAAGGCAACATGGCCTAAAATGATTGAGAAAAAAAGAAATAAGTCAAGAAAATAAGTAAATTAAACAAAATGAATGAAATACAAGAACAATTTCTTATAAATTAAAATATTGTATGCATTCACTGACTGAAGATTAGAGAAATAAAACACCTGATTTCTCTGCTGCAAATGCTATGAAGAATTTTATTGCGTAGCCAGTTTTGCGCATGCAAATGCGTTTGTTATCGCGCGTTTAAACATCCTTTTATTACCCTATTGCCAATTTGTATCCGAGGTGTAAATCGACACTCAGACATTGGCATTTTAATGCTGTTTTCATTTCATTGGAGTCTCTGGCAGGGCATGTTACTGGCCTACACTAGCCTACTATGCAGCATGGTCATCTCGGGATGGAAGTCTGGCAGTTTGCCCACATACTGTAGTCTTAAAGGATTCTAAAAAAGAAAGTCTTAAGTTTTCATCTCTATCATGTTTTGTAACCTAGAAATAACCTGTTACTTTGGCCAATAGCAACTGTCAGCTGATCAAACATACAGTGCCATTCGGTAAAACTGAAAATGTGGGAGGGCGTTTGCATATGAAACGACCATTTGTTGTAGTGAGGAATAAAATATTCTAAACATATTTACTTGTTGATTGCATATCTCAAGAACTTTATGTAGTTTTTTAGGTCTCAGTTGAATGCTTCTACAAGTATTATGAGTTGTCAGGTGGATCAATGGCCTAGTTGTTTTTAAAATAGCCGGCAAAATCCCTTTTCTTCAAAGGATCAATGACCTGCCTCCTCAACTGGGACCAGCTTGCCTGCTAACTGCAGGATCAACTTCAGTGTCTAGCTGGCTAGCTTGCCGACCGTTAGTTGTAATGCAACGGTAGCTAGCTGCTAGGCAGGAAGTACGCTACTGTCTTTTCAGGTTTATTACAAGACAGGTTAGCTAGCCGGATGAAAAAAATATATCTTACCTAGTTAGAGCTACCTCTGTGGACCGTTAATGTTATTGTTGTTGTAAGTTAGGTTAGTTTGTAAACTCGACTAAAAATCTTAGACAAAGGGATGGCTAAGTTGACAAGTGAGTGACATGCTAAGACAGCTATGCTATTTAGCTTTCACAAGTGATAGCTGGCTATCGATGCTATCAAGCTGCTGATACTTGAAAGAACTTTGCTAAAGTTAGCTAACAAGTTGAGTTAGCTTGCCGTTTATTTTTTATTTCTTTTGTTTAGACTCAGTGGACTTTTCCCACCACTCTTAATAACTTGTTGACAAGTGAAGTAGTTGTATATTTTCGGATGGCCCCACATAAACATGGTTCGGGTGGTGGAGGCATTAGTTCTGGTCACGGATTTGGGTATGGTACCGGGGGCAAACTCGGTGTTCAGTCCTCCGGAATGGTGATGACTTCAAAGAAGCCAAAAATGGAACAAATTCAAGCTGACCACGAACTCTTCTTACAGGCATTCGAAAGTGAGTTTTCGTCGTGACCTAATTATTTTGTTGATGTTATTAAATGAAATGTGTCATTATTTGATCACATCGAACTTCTTGTTGTGGTTAAATGTCTCTTGCTAATGGTCTAGCTAGCTGGCTAGATGGTCAAAGTACTGGTAGTTGTAACGTTAGCTACTGATAGCGACAATTCTTTCCTTGCAAGTATTTAGCTAATACCTGAGAAGCTAGCAGCTACATACCTCTTTTACTCCTAACCGGTGGATTCCTTGAGTTTGCCAACAAACAAATAAACTTATGAACTAACGTTTTAAATCGCTCATTGATGACGTTTTCTATAACCCTGAGACTATAATAATATTGTATCAGTAGTTGACCAAAAATGTTGTATCCCCTAATAGTAGGTTAGCTTACAAGTTAGCTTCGTGCCAGATGTTGCTGTCATTTTAGCTAACTAGCTTTTAGTTTAACCTTTGTCATAACATTGCTGTTGTGGCGTATCGTTTTGGTTTTCGGTAAGAAATGCAACTCGATACTCTGTCTGTTGACATCGGGAGGTATTAATGTTATCTTTACTTTAACTTTAGTTGATGATCACAACTAATGTGATGGTGTCCAAAACTAGGTTCTGTTTTAAGTAATGGTAACCGGTAATTTGACTACGCTTGTGTACATGTATGGCATTAGCTAACACAAGGTTCTTATATTTTACTTGATGTCAACTCAAAATTTTGTAATGTAACGTTACATAGGCTAACTATTGTCACCTACTTTGCTGGTCACGTTTTATTTCTGACTTTCAGTTTAACGAGCCACGTGCCATTTCACTGATAACACGTGCGTCCTTGAGTATATAATGTTACAACAATATGTCGATTGGCTTAATCAAAGTTTGAGTTCGTGTTCCCTTTGTCTGTTTTCCTGTAAGGCAAGAAGCAGTGGTCTTGCTGACAAGATGCATGTCTGATACAGGAAGTATGTTTCACCTGGTGCTGGGTCGTTACTGATGGTTATCTTTCCTCTTCACAGAACCCACACAGATCTATAGATTCCTCCGCACCAGGAACTTGATTGCAGTGAGTATAGGTTGTGGAATAGTGAACTATTATTCGATGATATAGGCAGCTATCAATTTGTGCTGTAACTGCCTTTACCAGTCAATGCAAACATGCATTTATTAGTTTATCTACATTTTTCAAAGATGTTATGCAAATGCTGTGGGTAGTTATTCAGAGTGCATGTTTAACAGTTAGGTTCGATTTAAAATTTCATTGTGGCTGTTAACTGCCTGTTCATTTTTAGGGAAAGCCCCAATTTATAACGGCTTCCTCTCTGTGATGTCACTCACTTGCAGAGACATCAGGCCAAGTTTGAAATAGTTTGACATTTGTTGTCTTTTGCAGCCCATCTTCTTGCACAGGACTCTCACATATATGTCCCATCGAAACTCAAGAACAAATGCAAAAAGGTAATTCAATTCAGGAGCTTGGACTTCTATGTGTTCTATATGTTCAACTGATGTTAATTTGTGCAAAATATGATCAGGAGGATGCCATCTAATGCCATCGTTATGCTCAGTTTTTTTTATAACTGTTTCATGTTTCTGTTTCTGATTCATTGTTGGGATCTTGTGTTTTTACAAGAATTGAGTTACAGGCCATCCCACGAAAACAACAACCTAAGATGTCAGAGGCATCTCACTGACAGAGCTTTAAATTACTAGTTTGCAAGAAATCACGGTCACTACTGGTCACCATTCGAATTCACAAACTGGCATTTCTTGGCATCTGTGTGCATTTGCATCAATTGTGTTTGCGAATAAAAAATGAACATTAGGCTATTCAAGTGATGTGTTTCGACCAGTTGTGGGATCAACGTCAGTTGACAGAAACACGATAAATGGGAATATATGCAAATTGAACTGCTTCCATCGACTTTAATTGTATTATGTCTTATTCACATCAAGAGTTAATCCACCCCCTCGAGCGAATTAAATGTATATTCACATTAGGGGACTGATGCAAATTTACAGGTGTTTCCAGCAAGGATTTCACATTCGCATAACTTAAATGGCAATCATGCCGTTGATGTTTGATTTAAGGCTTTTCAACAGACAGCACCCAAATTAAATATTTTCACCAACCCATAATCCTTATTTCACAGCTGAAAAGCATGTGCTGTTGCAGTAAATCTTTCTTGTTTTGACTCAGGAAATCTTTTAAAGTGGATGATCTTCTACTCAAGGTTGAGAAGGCAAGAGGAGAGCAAGAGTCGCAAAGGTGAGAAGAAAGTGTCTTGCTTCCCTGATTTTTTTCCCTCAGTATGTTAGGAAGATTTTTACATGTCTCTCACTCTTTCTACAGTTTGGCTTCACATTTGCAGTTGACTTTCACTGGATTCTTCCATAAGACAGGTGTGAATAAGAGGACAAGCAATAATTTGAGTTGTTTACAAACAGCGTATTCTTAAATTTCAGTACATGAGGTAAATTCCCGTGTTACAGACTCTCTCCACTTCTTTTTTTTTATGGTACGCAGAGAAATTGTCTCAGAAATCAGAGAATGAACAAAATACAGTGCCCTTGGAGGTGCTTCTGGTGAAAGTCTGTCATAAGAAGAGAAAGGTAAGAATTTCATTTTAAATATTATTCATCCAGAAAATAGTGTTGTATATATCCAGTTAAACCTGCCAAACTTACCAAAAAAGTTTTGTCAAATGTCTGCCTAGCACATTTATCTGGCAAGAACATCTATCTTTTAACACTTGTATAACCTGCCACTGTCCTAAACTGTGTGTGTGTGTGTGTGTGTGTGTGTGTGTGTGTGTGTGTGGGGCAGGATGTCAGCTGCCCAATAAAGGAAGTGCCTACAGGTAAGAAGCAGGTGCCTTTGAATCCCGATGGCAGCCAGGCCAAGCCAGGGACCTTCCCCACACTGCTGGTGCCAAGCCAGGAGTTTGAGCCCAGCAACAGCCACATGGTCAAGTCCTACTCGCTGCTCTTTCGAGTGCCATGGCCGGCCAGGTGCCAGCTTGGTGGCCTAGCCAATGGTGAGACCAACGAGAACATTGGTAAGTGTGTGTGAGAGAGAGACAGACAGACACACAGACTCTCAAGGCATTCTCAAGGCAGTATGTTGTACTGTAAGGGTTTGCATGTGATGGTAATTAAGGGTAGCAGCAACACATTGTGATATGTCAGTTGAGCTCTCAATGTGTCATGACAGGTGTTGTTGAAGAAGTGACGAGCAGAAAGAAACGTCCTTTGCCAAGGGAAGATGGCGAAACAATGTTTGTGGCCCAGATGACTGTTTTTGATAAGAATCGGTAAGCTGTAGGCCATGCTAACAAACGTTGCCTCTCCTTCTTGCAACTGTCTCTTGTTAAGTTCCTTGCGAGCCTTCTTTAATGTCTACTTGTTTTGCTGACTTTGCTGACTTTTATCTCACTTGCTTTTTGCCTTGTATTTATATTATGTAGCTTGCTATTGCTGCTAGTATTTCCTATCAGCATTTTGGTGTGTGTGTGTGTGTGTGTGTGTCAGACGTTTACAGCTGCTTGATGGGGAGTATGAAGTGTCCATGCAAGAAATGGAGGAGTGTCCAGTTGGCAAGAAAAGAGCCACTTGGGAAACCATCTCAGATCAGAAGGTCTGTGTTTCTGTGTCTGTCTGTCTGTGTTAAAGAGGCCAAGAGTGGGGTTTGTGAGCTTGTGTTCTAAAAATAGACTCAAACGAGCTTGGACAAGCAACTGCAAAGAACACACCCAGTAATCCTTAGTTATAAATCATATATGATATGATACTCTCTTCAACAGGATCATAGACCTAGTCTGCTGTTTTCCCAACAGGTGTTTGGGGTTAATTATAGACTTGTGGGTGTGCAGATGTTGGCAGATAGGCTGTGTGTTATACACTCCTGAAGCATTTTAATGTCAAGCAACAGTAAGAGGAATAGACAGGTAGGGATTTTGTGCTTTTTCATGAAATGGTATTGCATAATCTGAGATACAATTGACAAGTATACCAGGCTTGTCAAATGAAAATTCCTGCCTAGCACATTTGACTGGCCGCTTCTCTTTTGATAAGGAGTGTCATGTCTTATGCTAGAGAAACACTGTTGGCTATTGAGCAGAGTGCATTTACCATGTCAACTCTGCCAGTTGCCTGTGGACAACAATACACACACACACACACATGCGACATGCTCATTTTCACAATTGCCCTATTATTGTTACATTTGTAATCTGCTAGTGTTCTTTGCTAAGGGGGAGGAGGGTGGTCATCAGTATGTCAGCTACCAGTTAAATCAAGTGCCCACAGGCAGGTGCTACCAAACCCCTACACCAGCCTGGCTGTCGGGGACCTTCTCCACACTGTTGTTCTGTCATATAACTAAGAGCGGTCCCAAAATTGACATGTGACTGTATTTTTTGATACCCAGGTTGGCATGGCTAAAGCCTCTCCCCGCTCTCCATCCTTCCCACAGTGGCTGCCAGACCTGACGTTCTCCCAGGGCCCCACGCTACAGTTCACCCTACGTTGGACGGGCGACGCATCCAGCCGCTCCACGGCGCCCGTAGCCAAGCCACTGGCCACGCGTAACTCTGACTGCAGCAGCAGTGCGGCAGAGAGCAGGCCCTCCAATGTCAAGCCCCTGCAGTCAGTCGGTAAGATGCATACAGGGATGAGAACCCCTGCTAGCCATGTCACAGGAATGTGTTGCATCAGAATTTATATACATAACGATTTGGATTGGGTTGGCCCCATTTATGAGAACTGTTAAATCGTTTTTTATCACTGCTTAATCAAATTTCCTATTGTAATGCGCTATTTAGAACGTGCATTATTTTCAGATAACCGCTCCGCGTCAGGGCCTTATCACCACCTCGAACTCACAGTATTAACCGACATACGCAAGTCGTGTTGTTCATTATCCCTACATATTTGGTTAAATGCATGCAAATAGTGTGTTACTTGTTAAAGCCTCTGTTTTTTCCTACAGCTGTAAAGGAACTAGTTAGCACCGATACATTCCCAAAGAAGGAACTGATTGTTGCAGAATCACGACAGAAGCCCAGGATAATCTATCAGGTAAAACTACAAAGTTGTTTATGAATCCTCCCCATCGATGAGGCTCCAGATGCTCTACCCTACGGGAATGTCTTAAATTACAGTTTATTTTCTTTCATATGTGGAAAAAAAAACTTGACTGTTGGTTGTGTGGGTTCATGAGGTTTTTGGATATGCCTGAGGGGAGGCCTCAGAAATATACATCACTCCTTCCTGTCAGTTTGTACTGTATTTGGGAAGAGATATCTAAGTGATTTATTTAGAAACTTCAGTACTGTCTTTTTCTTTTTATTATTATTATTTGACCACCTCTACCCTCCCCCCTTTCTCTTCCTGCTTTTCCTCCTTTCTAAATGTGGTGTTGTCTTCCAGTTCCTGTACAACAATAACACACGACAGCAGACAGAGGCCCGTGACGACCTGCACTGCCCCTGGTGCACCCTCAACTGCTGCAAGCTGTACAGCCTGCTCAAGCACCTCAAACTCTCTCACAGCCGCTTCATCTTCAACTATGTGGTGAGGGATCTCTTGAGCACTCTCTTTTTACACACACACACACACACACACACACATTGTCTCTTGTTTGTCATCTCATCACCTCATCTCTAGTCTGGAGCACCCACGCCAACATAGGTACAGTAGTACGCTTACCACAAAGCTCAACACCGAAGAGTTGTAAACAAAATAGAAGCAGGATGTTGCGTGTGTTATTTGTATGGGCCACAGGCAAGCACATCAAAAAAATATCACAGCAATATGTCACATAGTTAGTAACTTTCATTAAATGTTTCTTTTTAATTTTAATTCAGCTCTGTCCATCTCCCAGAGTTCAGTGCTTTTGGATGCCTGTAGCTTTCATACTTTTTTTCACAGGCAAGTGCACACGGGACATTGTTTTGGGTATTGATGGAGACAAATCTTATAGAACCCACCAGTTATTATAAGATCTTGGTGCTGAAGAGGCGGTCTACTGAACGATAGATTGCAAGTCTGAGCGGGAGAATGTTGAGCTGTGTTGTATTGTGTTCCCTGTTCCCATACAGCCTCACACCAAAGGGGCGCGGATAGACGTGTCCATAAACGAGTGTTATGATGGCTCCTACGTGGGCAACCCACAGGACATTCACAGCCAGCCTGGCTTTGCCTTCAGCCGAAATGGCCCCGTCAAGAGGACAGCCGTCACCCACATCCTTGTCTGCAGGTCTGTATGCAACCCTAGGGCTCTCTACAACTTCACCTTTTCACCCACAATGTAGCTAACTTGTGATTAATGCATAAATATTATCTCTGAACTGCCACCAAACAGTACCCTAATGTCATTGTTACACACAAATATGCAATGAAATGTATATACTAAAAGCATAATGACATGTCTGATATGATGCATTAACTTTATATAGCAATATGCACTAACTGCATGTCATTCTTTAGGCCCAGACGTGCGAAACCCAGTCTGTCAGAGTTCCTGGAGCCGGAGGAAGGGGGCGACATGGAGCAGCAGCAGCGCACCTATACCAGCGGCCATAACCGCCTGTACTTCCACAGTGACAGCTGCGTGCCGCTGCGGGCCCAGGAAATGGAAGTGGACAGCGAGGACGAGCACGACCCCGAGTGGCTTCGGGAGAAGACCATCATGGTGAGGAAGGGTGCTCCCGACTCTCTACTCGTCTCGTGTGGAGTAATCATAGAGAGTGAACCAGGGCTTTCAAGTCAGTCTCAGCCACTGTGCAGATCTGATTCAGGTTCAGATCTGGCCCAGAGCTGTGGTTTAAAAAAAATCAGTACATTAAGGCACTGTAATTCTCTTTCTTTTAAGCTTGTGTGGCCCTTCAAAAAAGATTTTTTAGCTATAAGAATAGCTACGAGTCCCAAGATTTTCAACTGCTTCACAGTTTGACTCTGTGATCTGCTGACTGTGTCCCCTCTGTTTTGTTTTACATGTAGCAAATTGATGAGTTCACTGATGTGAATGAGGGGGAGAAGGAGGTCATGAAACTCTGGAATCTTCATGTGATGAAATATGGGTGAGGCGTGGCTGCCTTATGTTTTTTTCATGGTGTTCTTCTGTTTCAGATTTTAGATAACTTTGGTAGTATTTTGTGATGCAATTTCTTTTCACTACTGTTATGTCTGTATTGTACAGATTATTTCTTGTCTCATTGCGTCATCAGTGATGCACATCTAGAGCTCTCTGAATTCCATCTGAATTGGAAAAGATGAAATGTTTTTGCAGTGAGTATTCACCCCCCTCCCCTCAACCCATTCTCAGATTCATTGCTGACAATCAGATGAACCATGCCTGCATGATGTTTGTGGAAAGATATGGCGACATCATTGTGGAGAAAAACATCTGCCGGAACTTCCTACTGCACCTGGTCAGCATGCACGACTTCAACCTGGTCAGTGTGGTGACCATCGACAAGGCCATGGCCCGCATGCGCGAGCTCCAGCGGAAGAGACGGCGGGTGCTGGACCCGACACGCGATGGCAAAACACCCAGCAACACCACAGCCCCCAGCCAGGAGCAGCTAACAGACAAAGAGGCAGCAGCAGCAGCAATAACAACAACAACAACAACAACAACCGTGACAGTAGCAGTAGCGGCAGCAGCAGGAACGACCAGCAGGCCCCGGCAGCACAAGAGGCAGAAGCTCTGAGGGGTCGGGGGGTGGGGTTTAGGGTTTGGGGTTTGGGGAGGGCAAAGGGACGGGGATGAGGTAGGCAGTCGGAAGAATCTGGTGCTCTTTGGGTGGGGTGCCACTGGACCTCTTACCCAATGCATTCCGTACAGGGTCTCAGGTGCTTGGTTGTCTGCAGCTAGGTGCACAACTGGCAGAGGTAACCAAGGAAAAAAAAAAAACAAGCCACATAAAACTAAAAGAAAAAAAAAGAAAAAGGAAAATCAATACAAAAAAAAAAAAAAACAAGAACCGTGCAAAGGAGTTCTGGCTTAAATGTAGGTGAAGGAGTCACATGTCATTCTTTCCATGCGTACATTCATTACGGCAAGATTTAAACCAGCAGATTGCTAGGCTGTGGGAAAAGTGGCATTTAGCTCCCGTGAGATGGTAGCATTCTTTTGAATGAAATGTGAACATTTGCAGTAGTAGGGAGATGTCATTGTGTCATTTGTAACCATGTCTCTGATGGAGCGTCATTGTGACACACCTTAGCCCTCCAATCAAAGTCTAGCCGGTTCTTGTAGGTGCCTGCATTTGGGGAAGAGTCTATTCAAGTAATATTTTTAAATGGTGACAAATTGCAAAAGATATGACTCGAATCCTGGCTTTTTATCATATGTTTTCTACTTTAATGTGTTAAATGATGAATTTTGAGAGTGGAACGTTAAAAAAAGAGAAACTTGAACTTATTTACAATGTGCTGTTTGTGTTTGGGGATCGAAAAAGCTTTTTGTTCTCCGAGGGCCAGCCCAGAAGGATGGCCTAAGTTGCCACCACCACACTGGACTGGTTTACACTGGCCTGTTATATGCAAGGATGTGGCTCACTGTGCCACACACACACACACACACACACACACACACACACACACACACAGGGTATTGACGGCTGACTGTAGGCATGAGTGTCACAGCTAACCTCAAGCGTTGTGCCCTTGTGGCGACGCTGGAACAAGCCAGGTGCTCTTCGTAAGATGTTTACAGTTGTCTTTATTTTATTTTTTTGTATTGTGATTAATTTTACATCTCTGGAAAGTTCAGGGGTTTGTTTCATTTCAATGGTGTCTAAATGTTTTTTTTCTTTCCCCAGTTGTTTTTTTCCTTCTCTTAAATCTGTCTCGTACTGTTAGTTTAAGGAGAAATCAACAGGATAATCACTGGAGGCAATATAGTCGCCGTTTTGTCTTTCTCTCTCCCCCACACTGCCATAACTACACTGTACCACTGTGCCCTTACTGCACTGAGGGTTTCTCCTGCTTCCCATTCGTCTCGACGCATCATCACCAGCAGCCAAATCAGTCCTCAGAGCCACACCTCTCCCCTTTTCTTCACCACTGAAATGCATCCAGCTTTCCCTCTCCCTTCACCCCCTTGACATTTTTAACTTGGCAGTACAGTTACTCGGGTTCCCCTCAGACACTTTAGGCCTGAGGGGCTTCTGTCTGTCTGTCTCTTTATTTTTTCTGTCTTACTCTTTTCTTTCTCTCTCCTTTAGCGTTGTGGAGCCAAAGTGCTTTGAGACTTGTTGGCGTCTGATCTTGGCAGGATCTGTGTGTGCTACAGAATTTAATGTTTGACTTAACTAGAGGTTATATAAACAGGTTGGAGTGTATAGTTTAGAGACCAAAGGGTGTGGATGCAACATTTTTTTTTTTTCCTCCTGAGATGACTACATTTTGGGCTCTTCTAGGAGCCTCGTCAGGTTCTTGCTTAAAAAGGAGACAAAAGCTTTCCTCAACGTCTGCTATCATTTTGCTAAAGCTATGTGTATACTATGAACTGAGATGTTGTTTGGCTTGACCTTTAGCTTAGAAAAGAAACAAGTCTGTGACCTGCGACAAGCTTTTCCAAGCACACATCCTATGCTTTCCACGACCAAGAAGACCAGCATTGTTTGCACAAGATATGATTTCCGAGAGAAAAAAAAATGTTTGGAGAGGTTGACACAAAGACCAAGAAAACAAAACCAGCCTGTTTCACATTGTGAGTTTTGCAACAGTCATGGTTTCTTTTCTATTTAAAGTAAATATTTTTAAAAACTACTGGTCAATAAAATTATGTGACTGCAAGTTCCATGAAACAGTGAATATTGTACCATGACTGGTGTTGGGATATGTTTTGATAAAATATATTAAAAGACTTGTTTTTTAATTGTATTACAATTGTGTGTGTGTGTTTTAATTCATTGTATCACAATTTTCTCATTCTTACAACTGTACTGGTAAAGGCATAGAATGAGGTAAACATTTAACCATCACAGTTTTAACACAGGATTGACACAACACTTTAGAATGAAGGGTGAGAAGGTTTCTGAACAGTGTAGTTTTTGATAACAATTATTACTCTCATGGTGGACAATTCAGTACCTTTAACTACTTCTGATGTCCATAACCCCTTTAGCTCCTCCATGACCCTTTTTTAGGCATTCTTGTGCATACAGTGTGTGCATTGTAGTCTTTCAATTCATTTTACATGTGATAAAAGACAACTTGACTCAATTAAGGTGTCTACTGTGTAATATAAGTACAGACAACTGCTAGCCAGTACCTCTGCAACACACAAAACCAAGCTCCTGGAGTCCTTCAAGAAGCCACCAGACAGGGTAGGTTACAGGGACGTATTCAGCAATCTGAGGAGGGGAGCAACACTGGATCAATGGTTAAGCTCAACTGGAAACTACAACAGATTCGTCTTATAGTAACAGAGTACAGAGAGAAAAAAAATATCACACTTGAGTAAAAACACTGTTAGGATTGTCACAGCAAATGAAAATAAATGATTTTTTTTAAAAAAAAGGGTTTTCAAACATCAGCAGTTGTATGTGAAAGATCATGGGTGGAAACCTGTTCTGGATTGAGTTAATGGAACAAAGGTTTTGCTCTTAGAAGTGCTTCACAGTGAATGATGGCTGATTGGCTGGCTAGAGATGACTGCACTGAAGCCAGCTTGTAGAGAAATGCATGTGTGGCCTTTTTTGCTGTACAAGCATGCAAGTCCATGCCCTTTCAAAATACACAGAGAAAAGGTTGTGTGCTGTTTGTGGAGTGTGTGGGGCTGGAACAGGAACTAGCCTAAATGTGTTGGTCCACTTACTCTTGTTTCTACAAAAGAAAAACTACCCATGCTTAAGAAAAGACAATTCAGTACACCTCAAGCCATCTAACTGATGATGGGGAGAAAATGGATACTGTAAACAATGCCAAAAAATAAAACAGGTTTGTCCTGAATTTGGACATCTAGACGATGGGCCTGGTTTGGCAGTGCAGTCCACCAGACCAAATACACGTCTCTGTTTCAGCACGCTCATGCCACTCGTCCCAGAGTGGCCAGACGGAGCCCTGGGCTCAGAACACCAACACCTTCCAGCCAGGGTGCACGAAGGAGCAGCCAAAGTAGAGGCAATCCACCGCCTGGTCAAGCAGCCAATCGAACACCACTTCCCTGTTGCCTGAGCCAATCGTGACCCGGAGTTTGAAGCTGGCTCCGTCGTGAGGGTTGTTATTGGCGCTGATCGGGAACAGGTTGACCACTTCCATGTCGAAGGTCACCGCTGAGCCTGCGGTGATTGCTGGCAACTGGTTGGTCATCTCTTTCCCGTTTACAAACACAGCGCCTACAAGACAGATTCAACATGGGTGTGTGAGCGCTCCATTTTTCAGTGCTGTGTAAGGCTTGTGTTCTTGGCCCAGTAAGAACAGTACAAACCACAAAAATGGGAGACTTATTTCTGACTATAGACAACTAATGTCTGTACATGAGTAACACAATGGTGACTACAAGGATAATGTGGACAATAATACTGACAATGAAGACTTGAAGACTGCAATGTTAACAAGGACCAAGAGGACAGAATGGCTAGAGGTCTTTCAAAATGGCCTTAAAAACCTATATGCACAAACTCTCTAAGTCATGTGGAGGCTGTGGATGAGGGCCTCACCATTGGTGGAGATGCAGACGGCCTTGTCCCTCTGTAAGGATGAGGCTCCGTTCTGGTTGTCAGCACACACCCCCACGCCATCCTGCTTATTCATCTGCCCTACTGCCGAGAATCTGCACAGCGCACACACACACACACACACACACAAAGACACACACCCCAGAGCAGCTGTGAGAAGCGTGACTCCCCTCAGACCCCCGCCCAAAATACCATAAACCCAGATAAGATCAGTGGAGCTGCGGAATTGTGATTAGTGCTGCGTGATTGGATTGAGCCGACACATTCTTCCAGCCTGAGGAGGAGACGGCAAAATGACTCGAGAAAAATGATCCACTGAAGACATGACATTTAGCCAGGCTATGTCACGACACCATTCAAAAAGTGCTGACTAAAGGTGGAGGGATGCGTGGTGCTGGGTGTGTGGACTCACTTGAAGGTGAGGGTCTGGCCGCAGAAGTAGGTGGGAGCATTGGAGTAGAGGACTCTGCCCTGAGAGGCTAAGGCCTCACTACGCATGGCGATGTTCCTCCTACTGCTCAAGATATAGCCCTCAGTGCCCGGGCACCACTCTGTTCACACAAGTCAAAACAAGAATGACCATATAAAATATAATGCATGATGACTCACAATGACATCATCTCACAAGACTGCTCCTCTTCGACATGGATCTGCTCTTTTCTTCTGGGCTTTTTATTAACAGAATTTAATGTGCAATTCTCAGCAGTGTAGTTCACAGTGTGCAAATTACATAGCACAAAATTGTTTTGTTTTGGACATGCCCACACTGCCTGCTGCGGATTTGTGTGTGTGTGTGTGTGTGTGTGTGTGTGTGTGTGTGTGGACTGGGATGCTCATCGTTCACACACCATGTGGTGCAAGGGTGGTGTAACCAGTCTGTGGGACACTCCATGGGCTCCACTCGGTGCGGCCCTCTCCCCTAGCGCACACACGAAACTGGTGGTCCATGTGGGGGTCCAGGTGCATCACCAAGAACTCCGACTCCTTCCCGATGTAGGCGTCCTCGTACTGTGTGGCGTTGCCCCGGCGATACTGGAGGCGGTAGTCCTGCGGGCTGAAGTCATCGTCCACCTGCGGAGGCACGAAAGGGTTAGCAGCTCAGCTCGTCTAATGTTACAGAGCTGACAGCATCATGTACTGAATACAGAGGAGTGAGACAACACACTGATGTCGTAATGCCATTATCACAGGGTGTTCTAGCGATGTATCATATTGGTATACAGGTATTTGTATCGCCACACTGCCATCTACTTGACTCACTGGAGATTACTACATGATTTCTCATAATGGTGCTCATCAAATGTACATGGGAAAAGAAGAAATTTACAGGAAGAAAACTAAGTGCAAGTCTAGGACTCCGCAGGGACTCCACTTTGTTGTACACAAAATGAATACATAATTGCTGCTGTTTTCCTTTTTAGGTGTATTTTACACACAGTTAAAGTTAGACAGATAACTACACAACCAACCTAGTGTATTATCAGCTGGGTTTCCATCCAACTTATACACATTTTGCATTAACAAAAATTTGGCTAAAATTTTGAGCAGAATTTGAGCGTCTGTGTTTCCATCAACTGTGTAATGTGTGTGAACACTGTACTAGTCAAGTCATGTGTTTTGACTAGCAGTTGGATCAAAACATAATGCCCCGAGGACAATGTCTATGGATAGAAATGCGGTAAATCCAAATATACACCAATTAAACAGTTTCCATTGACTTCAATCTCATTATGCCTTGTTCAAGAGTTAATCCAACCCCCTCTACTATCATTATCAGGAAGAAAGTATCATCAAAGCGCTGTATAATTGGATTGTGATTTCTATCTCTAACACAATATGACTGTATGTTCGTACATAATACTACGCAATGATATGTGAAGCAACTTAAACAATAAAATGTGTAGTTCAGCTGGGTAATAATGAGTATGTTAGACAGTGAATGTCTGACCTTGGGTTACAAGTGGTAACATCTGGTCATGTTGCGCTTTTGGGGAAACTGAGTAAGATTGTGTGGTGGAAGTATAACAACAACAAAAATAACAACAGCAGCCATTTTGCACCAAAACGCTAACCACACAGCAGCTTGAGTTGGAAAGTGGAATAGAGAATTTTGGTTTGGTTTGTGGGCCATGTGTGTGTCTGTTTGTGTGCGTATGGGCTATAAAGCCAACCAGACTGATTGTATATGGGGTGTGTTTGTGAGTGTGTGTATGTATGTTTGAATGTATGTGTGTGAGTGTGTTGTCGGACTCACCTTGCACCAGCGCACCAGAACGCTTCCAGGCCGCTCCACCAGCTCCTCGATCTGGACAGGGGGGTGAGAGGCCACGCTGCCGTGGCGACCCACACGATCTCTCACTGCATGCAGTAGCGAGTCATCCAGCTGGGCCGACAGACACGGCACATCCACCAGCGCTGGCACCTCTGGCAAACTGATCAACACACCCGCAAATAAACACACACACACACACACAAACATGAGTATAAAACAACATATAAACATACATCCATATAAATACACAAGTAGATAACAGTAGTTAGCAGAGGACATATAAAGACATACATGTATACAGAAAACACACAGTCCCCATACACATAATGTGTGTGTGCCTATAAGGACGACTTTAAATGCCAACAACAACCCTCTTAAGCTTTAATCATGGTTTGGATGCACGGTTTAATTGAAGTCTCCCAGAGATTAATAGTTGAGCTAAACAGCTTTGGGAAGACTTAGCTTGTTTTTCTTTTAAATCCACACTTCCTCATCTGTCCTATCAGTGTAGCCTCTGACACCAGATCATCAGATAGATTTAAAAAAACAAAAATCCCTTCCTGCTCCCGTTCATAAAGCCATCAATGCCACAGAGAGACACAAGGCTTATTTCCTTGTGTAGCTAAGTTCAAATCAAACAGATTAGTAGTACCCTGTGCAACCCAATCTGGTGCTCAATCTATCCTTCCAGTTGCTGGAGCTGGAGAGCCTCCAACCTGTCTTGCGGGACTTTTCCACACTATTTCCTCTCCATATGAGGCCAGCAGTGAGCCGTCTGCCCCATCTGTTGCCTAACTTATGCCAACATATGCTACTAAGTGCACGTTTGTGCTAAAAGGAACTAGCATGCTAATGTTGCATGAGGTTGTCATTCAAGGGCCTAACATTTTGCTCAGCTAAAGATGAGTGCAGTTCTTCTTTCTCAACGAATTGGCATCCTGGGGAATGACTGGCAAATGCAGTACATGTTCTGCAAGTATGTGCATTTGCCTGCAGGTGAATGCTGTGTGGGTGTCTTATGTGAGCTGCGGTAGAGTGAGAGGAGTCTCACCTGTCCAGCTGGATCTGAAGGGCCTTCTTGGTGAAGCTGCCCAGCTTGTCCTCCTTCTCATTGATGCCACAGCGCAGGGCGGCCTCACCTGCATGGAAAGCAACGCACATGACACACCACACACACAATCAACACATCAGCTTTGGCTATTCTTTCAAATGTGCAAAGCATTCTTGCATCTGGTGTAGCCAGTTCCACTGATTACAGTGGAGGCTTGTTGCAACATTCATACAGAATGGTCTAGTTACACTTCCAGTATAATTTCCAAGTATGTTTTTAAGTGCTGAACTAAGACCTGAAGTGTGGAGTTAAGTGAGGTTGAATGCGGGGTTAAAACTGAGTGAAATGCTGTCCACATTTAAAACCTATGGTGTATTAACTAATTAGGCTAACATCATGTGGGCAGTGGTGGCGTAGCAGTTAGGGAACCTGGTTAACATGCCAGCAGCCTGGAAAAAGTGTGTTTGAATCCCAAATCACTGTAGTGCCCTTGAGCAGAGCACTTAACCCTAAGTGGCTCAAAAGGACAGCTGACAAATGTAAGTCGCTTTGGATAAAAGCGTCTGCTAAATGCAAACATGTGGGGTCAGTGTGTTACTGTGTGTTTGTAAGTATGTGTGTATGTAGGTCTTGTTCAAATCCTCACCCTCCCGGAGCAGTTCATCGGCGGTGCTGACTCCGTGCTCAATGAGCTTCTGGCAATCGTCAAGGGGACTGACGCTCTCCTGCTCGATGGCGTCCACCTCCTGCAGAAGCGTGCTCAGTCGGTCAGCCATCAGACGGCCCACAGCTGCCTGCAGCTCCTGGAAGTGGCGCTGCAGGGCCTCGCGCGTCTGACTTGCACTACCACGCACCTGGACAATGACAATTAACAACAACCGCAAAGGTCACATATACATTTTACACACAAGGACCTGTCTGTAAAAGCATCAGACAAGATTCTTAACTGTCGCCACAACTACTGTGATGGAGATCTTCGCTCCCTGACATACAAAATGACAGCCTAAAATGGCTGCAGATAGTGACGCAGGTAGTAGCTTCAAAAATGCCTGTAAGTGACGCAGATTAAAACATTTTTGGTCAGTGACATCTGTCTGTAGGACAGGGTCATTAACATACATGGTTTATAAAGCTCTTTATTTAGCACTTTGTGCCAGAGGTCTAACTAGGCCTACATCACAGGAGCATCTACATACTACAACAGTATACATAATCTATGAGATGACACTCTTTTTCTGTGTCAAATGTCAGCTTGCTGTAAAGAAGTGGGTCACAAGATTGTGTAAATTAGGACAAAGCATAAATGTGACGCTTTTGCTGTGATGCCACAGACGCTTGTGGACATTGAGTTATTTAATGGTTGACCTCAAGAGCACACCACTCATTAATGACAAATGCAGACTGACTCAACAGTGTGTGTGCAAGACAGCAACACTCAAGGGTTTCTCCCGACATTATCTTCCATCTCTGGACAAGCAGTTACAGTGGAGCATCGACTCATTTTGAGACACAAAAATTCTGGGTAGAAGGGGAAGTGGTGAGGCAAGTGCCACATCTCAGTTCACACACACACACACACACACTGTTACACACAAGCGGATATATGGGCCGCCTGCGCACCAAAATCGCACTCAGAATGACAGGAAGTGAACGTGGCGGTTTGCAGTCAGAACAACTCAGTTCCTCTTAACTGAAGAGGCAACCAGAAAGAAGAAAAGAAGTTCTGTCTTGTTACACTTGAGGCATGCTTATGAGCCACTCACGTGAGTTTATATCTTTTATTGGAGAAGAAAATACTGCCACCCTTAACCACAGGCAGAAGTTTAAAAGGCCACAATGGGACAAAAAATTTTATATAATGTTATGCACACAAGAATACCAACAGCCTTTTCTACTCATCCTTCATAAATAGTTAAAAGGAGGCTGTTGTAGGACTGGTTCAGGTCGCTGACAATGCTTTATGACCCAAATTCCATGTGTTCGGCTGGTCTCCATGGAATGAACCGGAACTCTTCCCTGGCTTGTGCAGTTCTGCTCCCTTCTCCAGAAGTGCTGTGACTGCTCGGCTCATATTACACGGAACAGCACCCTGCAGCAGTCACAGACGCACACACACACACACACACACACACACACACTCACACACATGCATGCATGGCACACCCATACCCGCAGTCTTCACTCGTGCACACATGCTTGTACAAGCAAACCCACATTCACACCAAAACAGACACCCCCACACAAACACACACACACATATTCTCCCATGAGCACATGCACAGCCCTTGTCTGCACCACACAGCAACAAAAATGTGTCCTGATGTGCCAGGCCAAAGAGTGAGAGAGAGAGTGACACACAAAAAGAGACAGAGAGAGATATAAGTGTGTGTGTGTGTATGGAGGGGGGTGGAGGAGACAGAGAAAACAAAAGACAGATACAGAGAAAAAAAAACACAGAGGGGGACACCGGAAGCAGACACACAGTCCAACCAACACAGATAACAGCACTGCACGCAAGGGATAGGATGGCAGAGAACAGCGTGGGGCTTGCATCAGAACAGCCAAAGCCAGAACAGGAAATGTGTGTGTGTGTGGGTGTGTAAGGGGGACCTACACACAGCCTCCCAGCACTCTTGATTCCCAGAGCTGCAGCCACTGTGAGGGATGCGCTGTGTTTTTTTGAGGCTGGCGATGCGTAACATTTTCCAAACATTATTGTCAGTGACAATGCTACTGCTGAGGGGCCTGGGCTGTGGGGAAATGGCTCAGCCAGGGGCCACTGCACTGCAGCAGGCAGGCCTCCCCTCCCCAGAGCCACCCAACAGCAGCAGCTCTTCTCCACGGGATGTTTAGACTCCCTGCTGACCAGACGGCCTCCGGAGGGGGTGTTGGTGGAGAGGTGTGTGTGTTAGACAACTTCAGTGATGGATGATCTGTCCAGAAATAATGTCTGTCCACCACACCCAGAATGCTAATCCTCAGGAGCTAGGGCGTGTGTGTGTGTGGGAATCAGCAATCTGTCACAGGCCCCTCAGGACAGCCAGCAGCTGGGAAAGATGTGTGACTGTAGAAAGGAGGGGTGGAAGGGGATTTTGGGACTGAACCGAGACCAGAAAGCAGCTCTGCCTCAAAAGGCCTCAATAGACAAGGAGATGATCACACCTGAGCTTCGTCTCTTCCACTATTCCACAGACCTCACTTTGCAACTGTCTGTTTTTCCACTGGCTTCACACACAGTTTTTTTAAGCATATAGAACCAGTATAGGTTTGTGGTTGCTCAGTATCTGCGCTGTTTTAACCACCCAACGGTACAATCTGTTCTAGTCAGGTAAGTGAAGCTGTAATATCTTCAAAAGAACTCCAGATTCAGCCTAATGCAGTTTCTACCCCAGTGATGCATTGTAACAGAAGCTGTATAACAATGTTGATAGTAGATACTATATAATATAATATAATATAATATAATATAATATAATATAATATAATATAATATAATATAATATAAGAAAACTAATAGGAATCTATAGTGGTTAACAGCAGCATATGCAAGAGAACAGCAGAGAAAGCAACAAGACACTACAACATTAAGTAATATCCTGCAGTGCCTGCTTCCTGTATTATGACTGATGCAAATAATGGCATACGGTGGCCAGTGAGGGTCAGACGGAAGTGCATATGCATACCCACTGAGGTGGCTGCCCATGCTGTGAGGATCAGGCCCAGGCTAAGGGCCAAGGAGAGGGGTGGGGGTTGGGGGAGAGAGAGAGACATGTGGTAGACGCCACAATTCTGTATGCAACGAGGACACCGGGCTGCTCCGTATGGCCTGACCTTTCCTTATTCACCCACTCTCCCAGCGCAGGAAGAATGTGAGAAGATAAAGAGAGAGAAGCGGACAGATAAATGGGGCTGGGAAAGACAACCCGAAAACAACAAAGAGGTAGACAGCGACATAAATAGCACTAGAGGGAAGGAAAGCAAGCGATACAAAGTAGTAGATAGACAACAAGGAAAAAAGTATGTGTCAGAGCAAAAAAAAAAAGAAAGAAAGAAGCAGAGAGAGAGAGAGGGAGAGAGACAGAGAGAGAGAGAGAATAAGAGAGTGAGAGACTGTCTCCTCACTGGAGCTGAGTAGCAGGAAATAACAGCATTGTTTATGATTAGCCTGCAGCTCCACAGGGAGTGGTGGTTGTGGTTGAGAGTGTGTGTGTGTGTGTGTGTGTTTGTGTGTGTGTGGACACGCAAGCAGCTTGGGACTATGGGGGAAGTTCAAACAGGACACCAGAGGAGGAGAGAGACATTTCACAGATAGCAGACAACTGCAGCAGACCTGCACTACACTCCTGACTCCTTGACCTTCGATCTCTGTCAGCTCCAATGAGACGAGACCAAGAGAGCTGTTAAAACTATTATGACAACTGACAGGCCCCTGCACGCCTATAAACAATGACAGGGGAGATTTTCTGAGGCTCGAGGGATGGAAGCTAAAGTGATGGGACAGACGGGGTGAGGGAAGTGGAAAGAAAAAGAGATGGAAAGAGAGATGGAAAGAGGGAGGTGGAGAGAGGTGGAGTTTGGTTACCTGCTTGCGAGCTTGGCTGAGTCCATACAGGCGCTGCTGCAACTCACTCTTGTAGTTCTGGGCTGCCTCAATGCTCTCCTTCGCTTCCTGCAGCAAGGCCTCGGCCTCAATCGACATCCTCTTTCCTCCTGGCTGCTCCACACACACACATATACACACACATGTAATCAATTAGGGATAACATAGCCAACAGTTCTGTGTTCTTGACCACACACATACAAACACTTCAACAGGACAGGTTGATTATAAATTTATACCAGAGAGTTGCGGAGAGCAATCAAAGCCAGAGCTCAAAATTGCCACATCCCCTGCCCAAAGCATCAACCACTCATGCTCTGAGCATAGACACAGACAGACAGACAGACACACACAGACATACAGACACACACACATACACACCACCATCTGGTTTAATGACAAAGCCATGTAAGAGCTTGAAGAGAAACTAAGGCAGCAGTTCAACCAAGCTCTTCCTGTCAACGTGTTCCCCTCCCACACTGGGGATAAGCATCAATACTCTGCATAAAGAGGCATTTCCCTGTCCGTCTGTGCTAACGTGGTTCACACTGAGTGTGACGCAGAGAGTAAAAGTTTAATGATGAAGGATTTCTGCTTCTGAGAAGAGATCTTGCAAGGCTCTCTGATGCCTACCTGACTCTACAGAAAAGACAAACATCATAAAACAGGGAATTAACCAGTGTTACACGTTTCATTTCATAGATTTCTACCTTGGGTGATACGAGTAAACACTAGGCTAGACTCGATTATGAAAAATCTCTGTGTATTGAATTATAAGAAAAGTCCCTGAACAGGGTGTAATCTTCAGATCGTATGACATTGCTGCCTTCAGCTGGGAATATTCTGCAGCGCCTAACTCAAAGGTGTTGAATGAGATTGAGGAAGAGTGTGTGAAATAGAGAAGGTGTATATATGAGTGTATGGCGAGTGAGAGTGAGAGTGAGAGAGAGAGAGAGAGAGAGAGGAAGAGACTTCATGGTACCCTGGCATAATGAAATATAAACATAAATGGCATTTTCAGCCTTGTTGGACCAAGCAGGTTCTCCCTGACCGTCATAAATAATGGACAACTGAAAGTCCTAACAGCCCTATTTGCTATAGTGACAGAGAAAAGATTGTGATTGAGGCATTGAGCAACTGTAACAAGCTTAAGTGCGGTCTCAATAACTCAACTGCACTACAGAAATGCATTTGCATAATTAAGACTTCACACATTAGCTATTGCAGTAATGCAAGAACATTCTCTTTCTCTCACTAACTCACTCACTCAATCACACACACACACAAACACACACACCTAGGGCCTAGTTATCAATCAAACACATGCACATGCCAGCCAGACCCTACAATGCTACCACACGGGTCTGAAAAGGGACACTGTATGTGTGGCACACAGAAACATGCTCTCTAGAGTTGTACTCTGCTGGAAATTTGGTCTCCTCTGCAGAAAGAGACAGAGAGAGAGAGAGAGAGAGAGAGAGAGGTGGAAAAAATGAAAGACAAGATATGTGTTGCTGAGAGTCTGTTATGAAGTGACGGTTTGAAAGACTAAAGGACAGGGAAAGTGAAAGACTTAAAATGAGTGTGACAGAGAGCAGAGGTGGTAAAAAGTGCATGCAAGATATCTGTGATATGTTTGTTCTTACTTCTGACTTGTCATGTTGGCAAAAAGTTTGAATGTTCAAGCAATACAGGTGCACCATTACAAGTGAAAATGTTTTTGCCTGTTTGATCTGAAAAGACTCAAAAAGTAGTAGCACTTTGTGTGTGTGTGTGTGTGTGTGTGTGTGTGTGTGTGTGTGGCCTGTGGCACATGGTGAAAATGCTGATGGCACTGCCACACGTGGTGCTTCACTGTGCGGGGGTAGTTTGGCAACCTTACGGCACGGCCTCCCCTTGGCTGCCGTACTGACAGGGAAACCTGATCTTCCCTGGGTGGACACCCAAACAATCCCTGGGCCCAGCCCAGCCAAGCCCACAGATTTCCCTCTTTGGGGAAAAGAAAGCAACCAATGATTTATAAAATGACCAGCCTGAGGCAATGGGAAAATGTGATGTTAGATAGCTAGTCCTACTTACAAACAACCGCTAAGCATTAGCCTGACAATTTCATGTGAATGCTGAAGTGCCAGCTGGCAAAATCACAAAATATTTAAGGTCAGCACCACAAATATTCATAAGTTCCAAAAAAGGATGTTTCTGTCTTCCTATGCAACATTATCCTCTGTTATATGGGTAGCCGCTCCACCATAACAACTGCCTCAGTCTCAGAGGTGTGGTCAAAGAAGACACAGTGACATCATGGAAGTCCAGAACAGTTGCATTTGGAGTGTGAGGACACACACCCGTTGACATTTGTAGTTTTTCCCCTCAAGTAAACTTGAATGAGGGCTTTAATGTAACGCATACTGTTTACTTACCAAGTAACATCTGAGGATGGATTGAGTGCTGACCCAGATTTGGGAGGGCAACGGGCCTCTTGCCAAACAGTGTTGTGAATTCCAGCCCAAGCTGTTGTTCATCTTCAGATTAGTATGCATGCATGAACTGGCCTTTTTGTGTTTTAATTTGGACGCAGTTCATACTCTCTTTTGAGTATGCCACGGAGATCACTGCTGTAATGTTTTGTGTCTTTTATCTCTTTTGCTTTAACAACGCAAAGGTTAACACTGATGACTGAAAGAAGTTAATACATGTTATTGCAGGCTGCCTCACGGACCTGTGGGTTACAGAAGCACCGCAGTCAACCGACCTCTAAGCCATATGTGGCCACATCACTAATCGCAGTGGGACACGACGTTGCACAACAATCCACTGATCAGCATAGACTAGAGAAATTCATTTCTGCTCACTCAAGAAGATACTGAGAGACTTCTAGATCATCAGAACTAGTGACTAGACTAGACTAGTGATGCACACAACAATCAACATGGGCCCTCAACACCTCAACACATCAACACCTCAACACCTCAACACATCTTCAGAATTCAGAATTTTAACATCACATAGGACGTTTTGGGAATGAAACTAAACCGTCTCAGATGGAACTCAAGTTCTCAGTTCTGATAAGATCGTATGAAAACATGGATAGTTAAAGTCCAGCAATCCCAATTTAAATATCTCAAACGAGAAACGCTTGCACGATTAAACATCTCTTAAACTATTTAATACACAGGTATTGCGTTCCAACCATTGTGGATAGCAGGCATTGCAAGCATCTGACGATACAGCATGTAGCTTGCACAACATGCCCATACTTGCTAAAAAACTGAAGTGAACTTCCGTAATTCAAATAAATGCTTACACCTCCCATCACACACTAAAGCATTTTCGATGTAGATTCTCGGTATAAAACGACCAAAATGTTAACGTCAATGATCCTCTCGTTTTTAAAAAGAGTTCTCCATCACCATCTTATGGCCTCATAAGTGCGAATTCATCGGTCCGCTGACCAGACCATAGGTTGCGTGAGTAAGACCTGACCAGGCACGGTTATCATGATTCACGAAAACTTGCGGACAGAAACACATTCCGTAAAAGACAACTCACAGATGAACATGATCATAACCCTTATTATTGTCTGTAAGGAACATGCCTTTACCTGATCCGATTCAGCTGCTACACATATCCCACTCCACGGTGAACTTCTCCGTTGACGCCCGGTCCGCGGCGCTGTGTTGAGATTTTAGCTAGCAAAGGGTTGTGTCTCTCTGGCATATCCAATCGCGGATCAAAGCATTGTGTGGTCACTTTTGGTCCGAGTACGAAAGCCAATCGGGTGCGAGCTCAAATTTGTTGTTCCACCCCAACGTGTTTTTCTGTCAGAATTAAATTGAATAACTTTATGTATAGTACATCATTTTGTACAGGACAGGCACACTTTTGATGGTGAAATGAAAAATATTGTATAATGTTCGTTATTGGAAACAGTAATTTTTTAATGCTTAAAA
This sequence comes from Tenualosa thibaudeaui, assembly GCA_027481765.1. NCBI lineage: Eukaryota > Metazoa > Chordata > Actinopteri > Clupeiformes > Clupeidae > Tenualosa > Tenualosa thibaudeaui. The sequence continues at coordinate 1,582,321 of JAIFZK010000024.1, forward strand.
TTGACCATTAAATCTGACATGCCACATGCACGCGAACAAGTGATTTGTGAGCACATAAAGTAACTTTAACAAACAAAATATACATTGATCTTGATCGATTTCAACTCACTCTGAATAAAATAGTTTTTCCATATATAGCCAGCAGATGGCAGCAGATGATTCATACTGACGACACGGGTTGTGGCGTCAGGCCACGGTGGCTCTATGATTGGTCAAATTGGCTTGGGTAAAGGTTGATGACATTTGGCGCCATTTGCCACAAGGAGGAACTATTTACAACAACGCGGGATTTTTTGAAGAAAAAAAACTAGCTAGCAAAGCCAGCTAAGTAGACGTTCTGTGTAACTAGTGTATGAGTTGAGCTAAATTGTCTTACACTGCCATTTTCAGCTATGTTGTTTATTAAGAATGGATAGATAAGGGAAGCAAATGGACTTGGTTACAGACTTTGGTTTGTTGTTTTTAGCTGGCAAATTGTCAGTCGGCTTGCTATCTATTGTTAATATTAGCCAACTGTCTAACGTTACTAGTTAGCTAGCAAGATGTTTAAGTGGCTCTATGTGCTCTAATAGTGGATGTATTTCTGCCTCATTAGTTCAATTAATGAAGTTTTCTTGTTGAAGATATATAGTATGTTTACTTGGACCTGGAGTCATTCAGTATTACTGGACTTTGCTGATTGTCGGGGTGCATGATAGGATACACTTAGGTAAGTGATTTTTGTCTGTTGTGAGCAGTAACTGCAACTGCCGTAGCCAACAAGGAGTGATGACTAATTAACGTTAGTTGTTTAAGTAGCCAACAAGGAGTGATAACTAATTAATGTTAGTTGTTTAAGTTGCTTTGATTAAATAACTAACGTTGATTTGCTTTACTATTCGCTGTGTATTTAGTACCAAGTGACAACTAAACAAATATAGGTTTTATAGCTGCTATAACACGCTCATCAATGTTGATGCTGACGTTAGCTAACGTGATAAGCATAAATATATAATTTGGTTATCCGGTTTGGTGATTGACGTTAACAGCGTGTAACGTTAAGTGAAAACTTGCTGGTTCCTGAGGAATAATATGCCCGCTGTCTTCCTAGGTTTGGGGTCGGGGACGCCATAATAATGGCAGGGGTCATTGCAATGGCGTCTGTCATCGAAGATTTTGAAACCCAGGTAATAATTTGTAGTTATAATATACAGTGACGCAATGTAGGCCTTGTTATGTTTTGCTACGATGTTATTGTGTATTATTGTGCTATGTGTTTTAAGAATGTTCTTAGAATCTGTCGGTTAATTCTCAAACTGCTTCATAGCAAGAGTATTAATCTGCATTTACCTTGTAAACAAATTGATTTCATATTGACCCTGCCACAGCCATGCAAGAAGCGCAAAAAAGACAGCGATGCCCCAGCAGTCAAGACAATCACCAATTACTTCACGCCTGTGGTCAAACCAGTGGAGAAGCCCTTCTCGCCACCTCGCTCCAGCAATATCATGGACTACTTCAAGAAGACACCTCCAGCCACGAAAGTCACCAGCCCGCCTCGGCAGTCCAAAGAGAATGAGCTTCAGCCCGTGGAAGCTGGCGCTGACCCCCATGCCAAGCGAGGCAAGCCTCCGTCCAAAAAGCCAGGCAGAAAGGTTGGAAGATCTGCTAAAAAGGCTCTGGCAATGAACCCTCCTGAGGCTGATGAGGATGTTGTATTGGTAGAGAGCACAACTCAGTCAGAGGACCAGCCAACAGATGCCAGCATGCCTGTGGAGGCTCCGGAAAATACAGGCAACACAACCTCACTGGCTCAAAGCATTGGAAAAACGACAGAAGTCGTCAAGGAGGTTATTGAAGGCAACTGTGCAGATGACGCAACTGCTACCTCAAAGAAGGATGCAATTCTAAAGGACCCATCTGATCATGGCATACCCTCTGTAAACGCAGACCCAGACCTTCTGGAGACACAGGAGCACTCTGAGCAGCAGACACAGACACCCTCTTCGCTGAGCGATGCTTGCTCGGAGGGGGAAGCAAAGGATGAGTCCCAGCTGAACCCTAGTACTGTGACAGTTTCCTTTGAGGACTTTTTAAAGAGTCACAGCCCAAAAGGGGCTAAACAGCAGCAACAGGTGGTGGAGGAAGGGAAAGAGGAGGCAGTTGAGATGAGACCAACTTTGACGCCAGTGGACCAGGCCGCTGATAGACTGAGCATCAGTAAACCCTCTGACGAGGGTGTCCTGCCTCCTCCCACCCAGGTGTCTCCACGCACGCTAACCATCCAGGCCGAGATTCACCCCATCTCCCCCGACCATGACCTCTCCAGGACCTCAGATCGAAAGGTCGCTTCCATCTTCACCGCCTGCCGCAGGAGCAAAGAAAAGCCTGCGTCTTCACCCCAACTGCAGGCAAGCTCCGAGACTCCCCCGGCCCCTCTGAGGAAGTCTAATGTGGTGCTGCAGGAGGACGACCTGGAGCTGGCTGTGCTAGAGGCTGGATCTTCCTCCTGCTCCTCTTCCTCCTTTTCTGCTGCTTCTGTGCCCAAATGTAGTCAGGCTGAGCGGAAGCAGTTCATGAATGCCTTCAAGCAACCCAGTCTGGACACGTCTAAGGGCAAAGCCAGCAAGGCTGCCAGCAAGCAGAAGCAGCAGCAGCCAGCTGAGAAAGCAGATGGGGAGAAAGAGGAGGTGGAGGAGGAGAAGGTGGTGATGGAGGAGGAAGGGAAGGGGCAGGCGAAGGTGAAGCGGTCAGAGGGAGAGGTTGAGGAAGGTGACTCCAAGACATTGGGTGGGGCTCAGAAGGCAGCTAGGAAACGAAAGCGTGGGAGACCTAAAAAGGAGCAGACGATCAAGCCTGAGGAGCCCACTCCTCCAGCCACTCTCCCAGCTGAGGCTGAGGTGCCTGCTGCTGCCGTCAGCGAGGCTCCTACTGCCGTCAAGGCTGAAGAAGCCCAGTCAGGTGAAGCCGAGCCCACAAGCACGCCCACAGCCACCGAGACCAGGAGGAGGTCCACCCGAGAGCTCACACGCAAGCAGAGCACACCAGCCTCCCTCACAACTTCCTCCCAGTCACAGTCACAGTCACAGTCCCAGTCCAAACACACAGAGAGCACCAGCACACCTCACCTGCTCCCCAGTCCAGTCAGCACTCCCAGAACTCACCACCCAAAGCGACGCGTGTACCAGTCCCACATGGTAGCACCTCCAGATGACAAAGGAAGCCCAATCAGGTGAACACTTGTATTCTCTGTTTGCTAACATGACCTTGTTGTCTTACCTCTTTCACCCGTTTATAAATAATCTCTCACTGTTGTATCTTGTCATTCAACGTGTTTGTATTCTGTTTTGTCAGAATGAAATTTACCCGTGTGTTCACAAGCCCTGGAGAAACAAGTGAATTTGAGATCTTAAGCCCACTGGCAAAGGAGGTGGGTGTTCTGTTATGGATTTCTGTCAGAGATCCAAAGCATTAACGAATTGGCATACAAGGATTAGCAGACTATGTCTGCACCTAGAGCAGTGCTTCTAGAGCCCATTTTTAAACCTACTGTCAATTATGCCCCATCAGGACTCCAAGAAAAGGAAAAAAGCCCAGAAGCTGTTGCAGAAGGCCAAAGCCTTTCAGCAGAGCAGGCAAGCAGCCACCACTGAAGAGAAGACCCCTCTGCGGCGTTCGTCACGCCATCAGGAAACGGCCAAGAGGAACCACTGCGAGTCAGAGGTAGGGCACCTACATAGGGTCAGACATGTTTAGCTCCTGTACGATAGACAGATGCCAGGAAACCCAGGTTCGAGTCCAACCTGCAGTCATTTCCCGATCTCACCCCATCTCTCTCCCCCACTCACTTCCTATCATGATCCTATCATAATAGAGTCAAAAAGGCAAAAATTATACACTTACACAAATCCAGCCTCAGATTGCATGATTGTATTGTATGATTTCACTCGTGTTGGGTTTTTATGTAAGGGTGATCTCTAGTGCCACTGGAGTATGTTACTTGTATCCCAGGTCTCTGGGTAGTGTATGTTTTATGTCTTGTGTGTGTGTGTGTGTGTTTCAGGACTCCATAATATGCGTGGAGAAAGATCAGGATGACTCCATTGCAAAAACAGAATGTACGAAGGCCAAAAACCAGAAACGGGTTCGGAGCCTAAATGAGGTTTTAGGCAAAAATACACCTGGTACCAAAGTGGCCAAAACACCTGCAGGTAATAGCACACATTATTGATATTGCACGCAATTACACTGTTAAGTGTCAGAGTACATTAAAGTTAGAGTATGAGCGATGAAGAAGAATTTGTGGGTGTTTGTAAGTAGACCCTTACCCAATGTTGTCTTGCCTCTAGTGGCAGGAGCTAAAGTGGCCTCTCTGTTCACGGGAAAGAAACCTCAGAGGCCCTCAGCAGTGATCTCCATATTTGATGACAGCAGGTAAGGCAGTGTGAGGTGCCTTGAATCTACCCATTTCATATGTCCATTTGTCCATGCTGTGAAGTACATCCAAATATGAAGAACGCTGACCTGCTCAGGACTGATTATAGATTTTGTTTTATACAGCCACAGTCAAAGTCAGATTAAGTGGGGCTTTTGGAATGTTTTTCCAAGAATCGTTTTTTCTCTTCATGTGAATTGGCCTGGATCTTGTGTGTTGTTGCTTCAGCCGTGACTACTCAGACACCTCTCTGGATGACGAGCAGTTCCGTGCACGACGGGAGTTCCTGAAGAGCGGCCTGCCCGAGTCGTTCAAGAAGCAGATCGCTAAGACGGCAGCCAGCCGCGAGGCCTACACACTCTCCTGTTCCTCCTTCCAAAAAGTAGTGCACGTGCTGCAGAGAACAGATGGTAAGACCTCAGTGCTTTACCTGTGCTTTGTTTGGAAGGCTGGAGACAGCAGCAAAGTTGTCATGACATGAAACATTCAAACATTTAATCCTGCTTTTTAATTAAAGCAATTGCAGTCATACACTTGAAACAAATGTTGCTGAGCCTAAAACTCTACATTGTTCTTGAACTACAAGTTACATGTGATGAATAAAATGCGTACATGATAATTTTTTTTTATTGCAGCTGCTGACTGCAAACAATGCTATATCAGGGTTTGGATGACAAACCATCTCTTTCTATGGATTTAATTGCCATCTTGTCTTAGTTGTGGTGCAAATGTAAGAACTGGCTTTGCTTGAAGCCTAGGTTACAGTTGGTTAGACCAGTGGTATGAGGAGCAAATAAACTGCACTCCCGTTCATGTTTAATTGAACATCCCTTTCTGTGGCTCTGATAGGAACCAAAACTACACAGTTTGTTCTCGGGGACACACATGACTGAGGGATGTCGACATTCCAATAGGTTGCCTCTGAACCACGTCATTGCTCATGACCATAAAGTTAACTTCAAAGTTTAACTTTCTCCTGATGAAGATGAATGATTTCCAGCTCTTTTACCGCTTTTGGTCTGAGCGTACAGTAACTCCTTCTAGACTCCTCCTAACCTGTCTTTCTTGCTCTGAATCCTTGTGCCTCCAGACTCTTCCTCCTTGTGGAGTCTACCCTGGCCTGTATGCCCTCGTTTGGGCTGTTTAAAGGAGACTCCTGCTGCTCTGGTGTCCAGGCCATCCCTGCCTGGTGTGGGTCCACTCTCCCTCAACATCATTCCTGCTCAGAGAAGTCGTAGAGAACAGGTGAGCAGTCAGTACAAGTGAATGAGAAAATGTATTTTATACAAATGAATTTTTAAAAATCCTTCATCCCCTCATGTCTTCAATGTCTTTTGTCTTACATAGTCATATGTGTTGGATAAAGTAGTAATTGAAATGTGAAATGTCATGGTGACGGTTGTAAATGTTAGCGCAATGGCTTGTTAGTTGTGGTGGTAATATCAGCTAGCTGTAACCCTTCCCACCTCTCTGCTCCTTCTTGTCAGTGTGTGTCTGGCTGGAGGGACGACCTCTCTGAGGCTGTCCGGCGCTGGCTGCTGGAGGAGATCAGTGCGTCCAACCCCTCCTTCCCCACCCAGCGCATCTTTACTCAGCTGCTGAAGAGACGGGCAGAGCACCTCCTCCAGCCTTCAGCTCCAGGTGAGCTCACAGACACACCACTGTACCTATCTTACCTGAGCCAGAAAAGTGGTGCTGCTTTGTTTTTTTTTTCTCCCTTATTTACTGCAATTATGGTTTCTCGCCAAAAGGGGGCAACAAAATTGCATTTTCTCTGAATTTGTCTCAATTCTTTCTAGTTTTTACTGTTTTGCCATCAAGTGCTTGAAGCCTATTTGATAAGCACTTTAAAGTTTTATCTCTTCATATATTGAGTCATTCTTATGCTGACCGTGTGTTTGTTTTGTCTTCAGTCACAGATGGTGGCCCTGAAGAGGCTGCTGCAAGGTCCAGCTGCTCCCAGCCAGTGAGGGGCAAGAGGAAGCGAGCAGGGGAGGAGGAGGCCTCCGAGAAGGCGGCCAAGAAGCAGCGCTGCACCCACAAGGAGCCAGAGACGATCACCATCCCAGACGACACCCTCGTGCCCCCCAGGAGGGGCCGTGGGCGCCAAGGCCGGCTCCGCAAACAGCAGGAGGGGGAGGCCGAGAGGCCCAAGGCAGAGGTGGCGTCCACACCCGGCAGCTGTCAGAAGGATGATGTGATCGTCCTGGACAGTCCATCCGCCCCTGAGCACACCAACACAGAGGGTGAGTGGGACAGCTGCAGAGCGCCTGATCCTCAAGAAAGGGTTTCATGCCAAATAAGTCTTTGAGAGTTCTGGGCTTAGGATTTTGGGGCAAGACATTGGAATTCATACTAGTTTGACCTGTAGAGTAGATAAAAGGATAGCAGTTAGTCGGTTGTCCTTTCAGTTTCTTAGCTGAAGTGATGTGTGTAGACTATTTTTAATCTATCCTCATGTTTCAAAGTCAAGTATATGGTAATGCAGAATGGCTCGCATGTCCTTTACATTCGTTGTCAGACGCTGGTCATGTAGGTCACCCCGTCCCCAATCAGCATGTGGTTTATAGTCACACATAGTGACCCTGTGAGCATGGTGGTTAATGACTGAAGGTCACTGCTGCCTATGTTTTTGTCTTGTGCAATAGATGCGGCGAGGGAAGATGTGATGTGGACAGAGAAGTATCAGCCTCAGCACTCCGGTGACGTTGTCGGCAACATGCATTCCGTCCGGAGGCTACACAGGTACAACCCCAAATTTACACATGTATGACAAGTCAGTGGCGCCATGATGGTGTGTTTGTGTGTGTACTATAATGGCTCTTCTTCTCTGCCCTCTCATTAGCTGGCTAAGGGAATGGAAATTGAGGGCGGACCGTGAGGAGAGGAAGAAACAGCAGGAGAAGAAGCAGGAGGGGGACCTTAATGGTGAGGAGCTGAGCAGCAGTGCATCTGTGAAAGCACTTATTTGCACTGTGTGACTCATGTGTGGCCCTAAGTGTGAACTAGTGCAAGCGTCGTGTTGCATTTACAGTGAGTGTGAGGCTGTAAGTGTGCTTTTGAACAAAGTGAAAACAGCTTATCAGTGTCCTTCTCATTGGTGTGCATTACATACCAGAACACGTTGGCTATGCTTTGCATGAAGTGGTATCCTGTTTAGTAGTTGCTTATTTTTAATCCTAGCACAGTGCTAGTGTGATCATTTGCCGTAATTCCAATCAGAGCCCTGTTGTATGAGCATTTTCAAATGATGCATGTGTGTGTATGGTGCGAGGGCAATGTCCAAACCTTTTTAAACGTGTGTGTGTGTGTGTGTGTGTAGACTCCTGGCTCAGTGAGTGTGGTGAGGAGGAGGATCTCCTGTGTAATACCCTACTGATCACCGGCCCCACGGGAGTGGGCAAAACAGCGGCTGTGTACGCCTGTGCCCAGGAGCTGGGCTTCAAGGTCAGCACCATCCTCCTATTGAAAAGAAACCACAGCAATACTGTTCATCATGCTTCACTTCCGTGTGAGGTCTGATGGAAATGGCAGATCACTTCCCAAGCTGATCTATTCAGTTATCTATTCTAATACCATATTATAGTGTCCCAGGTCCTTTGGTATTGATGTTTCTGTGGGTTGCCAAGGCCCACAACATTTGTCAGTATTTATTCATGCATCAGAAAAAGCTGAGAAACAGATGCAATTCCTCTTCATGTTTTACAGTAGTGGATTTTTCACATGGACAGTATGTATGTGATGAACTCCCTGCGTCTTTCCGCCAGGTGTTTGAGGTGAACTGCTCGTCCCAGCGCAGCGGCCGTCAGATCCTGTCCCAGCTGAAGGAGGCTACGCAGTCACACCAGGTGGACATGCAGGGCGTGAATGCCTACAAGCCCACCTTCTTTAACAGCTACAGCAGCAGCAGTGGCGGTGGTGGAAGCGGCTCCAAACCTGGCTCCTCTCCCCGTAAGCATGCCATCATCTCTCACAGAGGAATATACTCAACAATGCACTATAGTGCCAAGTTAACAAGAGCTGTCTGTGATCCACATAGTTTCAGGATTCCTGTGAGGAGGGGTGTGTTTGGTTGTTGTTTGATTTTCTACAATGTTTTGTTGGCATCAAACACCTTTATTCAGGTCGTTATGGCTGTATCATGACTGCGTCTGCATGCTACATGTCTGCATTTATGGGTTTGTTTATTGGACAGGGTTTCTGTACCTCTGAAGAAGGCACACATCCTCCTATAATCAGAAATGTCTGTGTTTTATCCTTTATTCTGGCAGGCAAGGTGAACTCTCCCCGGCGGGTAGTTTCCTCCCCCCACAAGCCACCCCAGTCTCCCCGGCGGGGTCCCATGAAGAGGGGCTCGCTGGCCCCCACCTCTCTAGCCAACTTCTTCAAAATGGGTGCCAAGCCTCCTCCCAAAGAGTCTGCAGAAACCAACAATAAAAAAGCACAGCCCGGTAAACACCCAGATGGCTCATCTCAATGAGAAATTTTTCCAGAGTCCAGAATATAATGGCATGTTTCCCCACATGTCATCTGTTGCTTCTATACATCAACTTGCTTAGTCCGCTTCCACTCGATAGTACTCAGTTTTATGTGTTCTTGGTTTTAAGGGTAGGGTGTCCCAATTCTTTTAAGAACAAGGGAAGTGCTTTTCAACCTTCACAACCATCCCTTAAATCAAAGGGAGGTCAGACTTTACATAGTGAGAGCCCAGAGGATAAATGCCTATATTTCACAATTAAGCATGCAAATTTCAGAATGTCAGGATATCTTGTTGATGCACATGCAAAGACATTCTGTTAACTCAGAACATTAATGTCCAACTGTCGGTTGGCAGTAGAACGAAAGAATTTGGAACAACATAGACCAAATGGCAAACCGTCAGTTAACGCAAAGTCTGGTACCATGAGTAATAAAAGTGAAAGTGAGCTTATGATGCCATTCAGTTAGCGCGAGCTGTGCGTTCGCTATTCGTTTTTACGCTGTACAAAATTCTCTTGTTCTCCTACTGACGGCAGTTGGCAAGGTCCTTCAACAGTGCTATGACTGTAATTGCTCCGAACTATCACTTTAAGGGAGGAGAAATGGGGCTGAAAGTGTATACAGTGGCTGAATGCCAGTGTCCCTCCTAGCCCTAAGCCCTGAACCTTTAAAGATGGTATGAATCAACCCATCATGATGGCATGAATCAACCTCATGATGTTCATTAATGCCAGTTAAGTCCTCGAGTTTAGGAGTTTTGGGATTCAACCAGCAGGTGCTTTTACTGTGCTTTGAGTACCTTTAGTAAATTGGCTCTTTACCAATCTTGTTGTTCACAGCTTCTAAGAGCCCTCACAAGAAAGCCAAAGCCAAGGAGGCTTCCTGTTCAAGTGAGGACCAATCAGCTACGCCACCAGCACCAGTGACCTCTGTGACGCCTACATCGGTCCTTGCCTCATCGACACCAGCTACTGGCGGCAAGGCCCCAGGCGATGAGCAGGGCAAGAGAACGGCCACGTCGCTCATCCTGTTTGAGGAGGTGGATGTGATCTTTGACGATGACACTGGCTTCCTGGCAGCCATCAAGACCTTCATGATGACCACCAAGAGACCCGTCATCCTCACAACCAGTGGTGTGTGTGGTGTTTTATTTAGGGATTGAATCATTTCTACAGTTTTCCAGCTGTGTGCTGGGTGTTCATTGCCTGTTCTTATGTGTCTATTTTCTGTTTTGTGTGTAGATCCTAATTTTACGACATCATTTGACGGCTACTTTGACGAGATCCACTTCCAGACTCCCTCTGTGGTGAGGCAGATTTAGAATTTTATGTTTTCATCGCTTTGCCCTTCTCAATGTGGAATCTGCATCTCTATCTTTACCTCATGTGTTCTACTTTGTAATGGTGTGTGTGGTGTAGGAGAATGTGACTAGCTACCTGCGCCTGCTGTGCCTGGCGGAAAATGTGCGTGTGTCTGCTGAGGACGTAGAGTCCCTGCTCCGCAGCAATGGCGGGGACGTGAGGCAGAGTCTCCTGCAACTACAATGCTGGGTCCGCAGCGGAGCTGGATTCAGAGTCGGGGCTCCAAACACAGTCTCAGGTACACAACCACCACAGCAACAGCCACCATCTAGCCATGTCTCACCACCACCAACCCCATTAAACCAACATATTTCCACCTGTAGTGCTAGTGCCATGACTGTTTCGGGGATGATAAGAGTGGAATGGATACAGTTTGCATGGAATGCCTCAAGACGGTTCCCACAACTCCAGAACGTCTCTTTAATATTGGCCACTCTGTCTTTTTCATCCGTCCTCGCACATACATGTACATTAGGCGTCTCCCAGTAACTCGCCACCTGCTTAAGAGTAGCTCTCCAGAGGGTCAAAAGAAATGTGAATAAATCTCATAACAAAGTCACAAAAGTTATTAAACCTGTTTAAATCTGTGTGAAATCAAATCCAAAGCCTGGGATAAAATAATGCCCCTTTTACTGCTCTCTGATTGTTGTAAGTAGTTTGTACCAGATTTGGCTATACCTAAAAGTAAAAGAAAGACACCAGTAAAGGTCAGACAATATTTTTCGTTCCCACAAATTGAGATGACACTTTAATATTTTATATTTAATATATTATACTTTAATATTGATGTAAAATAGTAGTAGAGCAGCTCTCGGCCATGGAGACTTTGCTGAAGTAGCTCTCAGAGGAGAAAGGGCTAGTGACCCTTGATGTAAATTAATAACTGGTAGGTCTTAAGGTTTCAGTGTGACAAGGAGGACAGTGTGTGGATTTTACACACATACACACAAGCCTCTTTTCTAGAATATCAGGAACAGAATCAATAAGGAGCGTTGAATGTAGATGGTTTAAAAAAAAAAGTAAAAACACACACACACACGCTTTGCACAGACCTGCAAATGTCATGTGCACTGGTGCCTGTGGTTGGCAGACTTGACTGACGTAGTCAGATGTTTAACCCAAAATTGAGTATGTAGTGAGGTGAGCTAAAGAAAATATGTACATTTACACATTACACATTTTTTATTCACACGCAGGGTAAACTATATTTGTATTTACTGTAGAGGTGTGAATATTACTCATATCTGTAAACAACCTGTTTGCATCTGCTGTGTTTGTGTGTCATCAGCCACCACATTTTCCCAACAAGCCAGTGGGGATGGGGCAGGTCCAGACCAGGATGGGAAGCTGGACATTCCCTCCTGTGATGTTGGCTGTGCTGCCAGTCTCCTTGGCCTCAGTGGCCAGCCACCAAGAGATCTGCTGGAGTTCATCAAGGTAGGCCGCTGGGACCTGGGGAAGGGTTGTAAAAACAATTATTATTATTTATTTATTATTATTTTTAATGGTGAGCAGCTTAGTGTTTCCTTTTGGTGTGGGATTGATCATGGTTTTTATTTCACATTGTCTTGTGTTGCTCTATTTTAAGTCTAATGTGTCTGTCTGTCTATCTGTGTCTGTGTGTGTGTGTATAGAGTCAGTCTGTGAGCCCTCTCTGCTGGGAGCTGCTGGCTGAAGCTGACAGGAGAGGCTTTGACCTGCTCTACTCCAACATGGAGGTCCTTCTCCCTCTGCCCAGGTGCCCACTCAAGCCTACTCTCCTCAAAACCCCCACACAGACTGTGTCAGGCCAGACTGGCTCTGCTGCTTCTGCTTCCATCACTATCACCAACGTCCCACCCCGGCCTGCTAACTCCAACTATAAGCGCCCTCAACTGGCCGAGACAGAAGACGAAGCTAGCCCAATCAAGGTCTCCTCCAGGATGAGGCAGAAGAAGCAACATCAACCTGAAGCCAAGGACCCCTTCCAGTCTGAATCAGACTCAGAAGATGGCTTCCTGTCGCTCCGTAGACCCACAGCTGTCCCTGGCCCCCTTCCAGAGCCGCTGAAGGAGGAGGAGGAGTTGGAGCCGCCCAAGACAGAGAGAAGAAAGCGGCGCATGCTCACTGAAGCTGAGAAGAAGAGGAGCGTCCCCGTGTCCCTTGCCCTGGGCTCTATGGCTGAATTCCTGGAGCACATGTCCGCCCTGGACTCCTCCCTTATGTGCTCAGCTTGGGAAGCAGCTAAGGGGCTGAGCACTCCAGCAGCAGCAGAGATCCGCAGTGGCCTGACTGACGAGCCCCGGCTGGAGGGTGGCGGCAGGAATGGGGGATCGCGCTGGGCGGCTGGAGAGGAACAGGCGCGGGAGATCCGGGCAGCGTTACAGAGCCTAAGCTTTGGAAGGTGCAGAGCCGGCGTGATGCAGGCGTGGGAAGCAGCACAGACCCTGGAGGAGGAGGCGGGGCTCAGGCAGGCAGCGCTGGAGGAGATCACACTCCCTGTGGTGCCTCACAGACAGGCCTTCAGCATCACGAAGGACGATGTGCTCTGTCAGCCAGGGTAAGCCGGACATTGACAGCTGAACACCCCCTCTAAACCATCTCACCATTAACTATCTCAAGTGCAGACAAATAACTACACTTAAAGACTTGGTTGAAGTTTGCTCCCCAACTAATGGTAGTTTGTGATTTGTGAACACATTGATATTCTTCATTGGTTTGACATTTCTGTAAACCAAAGCTTCTTGGGGTTTATTGCTTGTCAATAGGATCTAATAGTAGCTCAATTACATTGCTTTAAAGTAACTTGTTTTTCAGTGGTTTTAAGAGATCAAATCTTGTCGATCATCACACGACCACACTTGCACCCAGGGGGGATGGGGGAGATCATAACCCTCCTCTGGCTTTTACTACTGCTGAATGAATGAATTTTATCCTCGGGGGGGATAAAACCCCGTCAATAATTTTTAAAAACAATTGAAATTGAAAGGTTGTGACAGTTTCTTACACAGCTATAATCTACATTGTTGGTAGCCTACTAACCTCACCCGAATTGTCGGTAATCTCGTTGTTCATTGTTGGTAGAACGTGAACGAGGATTTAGTGCTATGAATCATATCCTTACTGATGAGCGCAACAGAATGAATGTGTCCACACTGAACGGTCTTCTTTTCATTAACCTAAAAAAGAATTAAACCTGTTGATTGCTTATTTTTTCATGATTAAAAAACAACCAAAAAATACCCCCCCCCCCTCTTTTTTTTTTTTTTTTTTAGACAAATCGCACCCTGCTTACACCATTGTTTTGTATATGCAGTGCTACTGCTAATGTTGGAGTGTGTGTGTGTTCGTGCGTGCGTGCAGATTGCTCCAGCGTAGATGTGAACAGATGCAAACTGTATGTAGCTCTAGAATGGGCACCAGCAACCGGTTGGCCACAGCACTTGAAGTCCTGCCTACCCTGCGCACCATTTGCAGATCAGAGCAACTCAAGGAGCAGGGAAAAGTCAAACGCAGGTAAACGAGCACTTCTGACACACACCATGTACTAAAGTCAGTTATATCCAGTAACACATTTTTAAATGAAGTAGTTGGTATCAGACCGATGCCCATTACTGGTGTCAGGTGAGTGCAACCCTAGTTGTGCTCTAGCGACAATTAAATTATGCCAAAAGATTACTAGGTGGTAGATCTTTTGAGGTTTGGTTTGAGCGGGGGGGTTGGGTGGGAGCACAAAAAAGAAGGCTGAAGGATTTTACTTTGAAGTGTGAGCTGGGTTAGCTTTCAGGCTCCCTGTTTTGTACATGTGATGGATGTTTAGATGCATGTACAGGATGTGGTATGTTGCATCTCACCACATTTAAACCCAGTCATCACTCAAAATAGCTCACAGGTCAGCTCTTGACAGTGGGCCTTAGTGCATCTGCATCTGCACATAGAATGGAGGAAAACACTGTTGTTTGTCATGCACTTAACCTGCAGTCCTCTTTTATTTCCTGCCTCAGGTTTCTGCATTACCTGGAAAGCATCAACCTGGGTCTTCCCAAACAAACCCTCCAACTTTTAGCAGCGGACTTTCCATAGCCTCTCTGTGTGTGTGTGTGTGTGTGTGTGTGTGTGTGTGTGTGTATGTATGTATGTGTGTGTGTGTGTGTGCACGCGTGTAGGCGCATGTGTATGCTGGATTGTGATGGTGGTTAAAATGAGTTTTGTAAAGTATTGTAACATACCCCCAATAGTTGCCTTGATTCTAACACCCAGTGTACATTTTATAACAGTATGTATTGACTACACTATATACACTATCCTCAGTACAGTGCCCTAATTTTATGAAGTAATAAATTGCAGGATTTGACATTTATAGGATGTGAACATGTTAACATTTTAAAAATGTTTTCACCAGTGTTTTTGTAAACCATGCCTTGCTACACTTGAATAATGTGGACTGATGGGAGATACTTGTCACCATGGGATTTTAATATCTCACTTTTTTTATAGATCACATTTCTTATAAGTTGTGTTTGTATTTATATGGTGGTGTGGTTCTGGTTACCTTTTGAAATCTGAAAAAAAAAATAAAACATGTTTATTTTCCCCCTACAACATGTATCATTTTCTAGTGTTCGTTTAGCCTTAATTGTTGCGTTGGTACTTTAAACACATTGGGTCTAACCAGCTGTAGGTAGAAATGTGAAATTTTCATGTTCGTAAACAAGACTTTAACTGCCTACTTGATGCAGACTTGCTTATCTAATCGAAATGCGTTTTTGGACATGATCATATATAGTGAAAATTACATTATATGTCAATCATGGCACCATAGCATATTTCTCTCTGCATGTCTGACAATGACGTTACAATTTTGAGAAAGCTGCTTCTCATTATAAAACCTTGGAAGAAGTTTATTTCAAAGTTATTTCACACACATGCGCTATTTTGCGCAGGCGTTTACTGCGACGTCATGGTCTAAGTTTTCATTCTCGCTCTCGAAGTAGGGATACGCTACATAGCGGCACTTGACCTTATCTCTTCACTGAGATGACGAAGTCCACCGACAACTGAGCAACAATATGGAATCTTTAATATAACGAATTGACGTTTATTTTGGGAGAAGTTTTCGTGAAATTAAAAGTTGATGATTTTCCGTGACCGATGGCAAATCGCGAGCGCAACAAAAAGATTTTGCTAGAACTGGCCAAACAGCCGGATAACAATCGTTGCGCGGATTGCGGCGCCCCCGGTGAGTTTAGTCTATTCACTGTACCTGTGTGGTCTCGTATGTACACTGAAGCTGTCAGTGCCAGTAAAAAAACATTGCAGACGGAGTAGATGAAATTTTTTTTTTATGTCAAACGGAAATTGCGAGTGTTTTACAGACAGGTTGAAATTTATGTCTTGTACATCCATGTGTATACAGTGACTGAATGTATGAGGGAGGGCGGGTCTGCATGGACATGTCAGGCGATGATGTATGTGAATGACTGACAGCATCTTCACATCTCACAAAAAAAGCATTTATTCAGAGTAGGCATGAATCAGTTCTATTTAGAGAGTTATCTCTCAAACTGGATTCACCCACAAGCAACATAAATGTTTTTTCCTATTTCTTCATCACAGTGACCTGGCACTCGGGTATTACATTACACCAACTGGAGTTTTTACAATGTTACTTGTTTATCTTTCATAAACTTCCCTTGAAATGAAGATCCAGACTGGGCCTCATATAAACTAGGAGTGTTTGTGTGTTTGAACTGCTCTGGGACTCACCGCAACCTGCCCACAGTGAGCAGAATCAAATCCATAAGGCTGGACTTCTGGGATGATGATCTTGTACAGGTATGGGACACATCTGGATTTTTAGAAAAGCATGAGTCTAGCGTACACATTTTTTAAAAAAGTGGATATGGACATCTATGGAACAATGCTGGCCTCTAACTGGGCAATTTCACATTAGACATAGTTGGCATTAGCATAGTTGTTCACTTCTGGTATATTACAGAATGTCCATGATCAAACACACACACTATTTTAAGAACATTTATGTTGTGTCTTTTGAAACAAACTTCCGTATAGCCTATTGTGATTCTGCCCTGTGATTATGTTATGGCACATCTTGACTGATGTAATGAAACCAAATGTCATCGGTGTGTGTGGATCCCTTAAGGCAGAATTTAATTGATTTCATTCCTTTATATTGCTTTCTGAAGTTCATGAAGGCCAATGGTAATAGCTCTGCTCGGGCCTTCTATGAAAAGGAAGTACCAGCATTCTACTATCGGCCCCAGCCTGGCGACTGCGAGTGAGTGAGTCTACTGACCACTGTTGTCTACTGTTGGTCATGCAGCAGTTCTGTTTTCTATTTGTTGTTGTCCTACTCATAGATTTACATTTAGGGAAGTTTTGCATGCTGAAGCAGCACTTCAGCAACAGCTTCTTAGAGGAAGGAACTGTGGCATTGTTCATTTCAACAGTTCATTTCAACTTCTCATATGGCTTCCCTAGCAGAAATTTTAGGCTGGTGTTTTCTGAGATTTTTTTTAAATGAAAAACTGTTTTTCAGTTACCACGCTTTTCATGTCTCATATATATGTGTCAATATGTTTATTTTTGTTACGCTTGGACAGTTTACTTTACAGTAATGCCAGTAATTTGGTTGGTATTATCAGTTCAGTCTCTAAGTGCTTTATGGCTTTAACCTGATTGCCAGGTGCTTTATGCCTATGAAAGGCATATTTGCTTTAGCACCCCACTGAAATACTCTGATTTTGCTGTACTTGGTGTATTTTGTCTGTAATGTAGGGTTCTGAGGGAGCAGTGGATTAGGGCCAAATATGAACGGTTAGAATTTACTGGAGAAAACAGTCTCCACCAGAAGGCCTACACTTCAGGTGAGTATGTATCCTTAACCAAGTTGTACAACTCTCTTGCTAGTTGATGGGCATTGTATTGCTGTCTGGGATCAACAAGATCAATGACACAATAGGCTTTCCATCCACAGGTGTTCGTGAAGGAGTCCTCTGGAAAAAAGGGAAGGACAATGGACATTTTCAAAAGAGGAAGTTTGTACTGTCACTAGAGGATTTCACTCTAAAATACTTCACTAAGGAGGATGTAAGGGATATGCTCTTAGTATTTTGCAACTTGCTTAGCTGTGCACATTGTTCTATTTATGTCTTTTTCCACACATCCATCAGACAATATGCTTGCTCATCACTTTCACTGTCCATGTAGTTTATGATCATCTTTTACAATCCCTCATGAAAAAGACAGAAGTTTCTCATAACCTGTCCATTGCTTAGATTTAAATATAGAAATTTGGTCAGAAATGTGAAGAAGACTGCATGTGCTATAGAGTAAAGCAAAGTGATAGATTTCTGACAAAAATACCAGACAATGAATTCAGTTGTACACCAGAAAGAATGCAAAATTTTGTTATAAAGGCAAAGAAAAGATAGCATATTAGAGATAAAGGAGATGCAGTAATTTTCTTTTTTTTTCAATGTAACTTAATGTTTATATAGTCTAGTAGACTGTTGAAACACTACATTCAATATTCCATCTTTTCTTCTTTAGGTCAGTAGATAATTTGCACGCCATCATTACTAATGAAGATTTATTTCACGCACAGGAATCAAAGGGCCCCAAAGCTGTCATCTCAATACAGGATCTGAATGCTTCTTTCCAGCCACAGAAAATGGGTCATGCACATGGCCTTCAGCTCACATACTCAAAGGAGGGTTTCACTCGAAACGTGTTTGTGTATCATGAAAGTGGTCAGGTAAGTGTCTCCTCATAAAATTGCCCTTAAGCTCTCTGGACATCAGAATACACACATTAAACATCCTCACATCTGCCTATGCAGGAGATTGTAGCCTGGTTTAACACCATTCGAGCCATGCGCTTTGCCTATCTGAAGACGGCTTACCCCAGTGCCAGTGATAAGGAGGTAAGGATATGTCGACCCTACTTTCTGTTCTTGTTTGAGGTACAGGGTTATAGCTGACAGGCTATATAAGCTGACAAAAAAGCAGAACATCAGGTCTATCAGTAACTGGCAGAGCGGCCCTCACGGGGGAACGGCCATTCAGCCAACTAACACATTTGAACACACATGAGGCAAGCTTATTTTAAGAGAACACACTTGTTTGAATAGTTGTGAAACAATGCCACACAGGAAAGCCAGCTGGAGCACTGTAACGGAAGTGCCTGGGTTTTCCTTCACCAAATGTCACCATTCACCATTCCATTATCTGCCAGTAAACACACAGGTTCAGACAATAGATTTCTGTACAGTTATAAAACAGACAGATATGCATTGTTTTAAATATTATTTATACACTGGATTGTGTCTTATTATGAGAAACACCCACACATTAATTTACCTTCCGGCAGAAAACCAAAACAGAATGTGAAGTAAGGAAATAAAACTAGCTGAACTGGTATGGAATAACCCAACAGCAACTTTTAAGCAACCAAATAACTGTAGCATGTTGTCTTGTTTTCCCATGACAGTTAATACCACAGATTACAAGGGCCTATCTAAAAGAGGGTTTTATGGAGAAGACAGGCCCATCAGTGAGTACATGTAATGAGAAAGTAGTCCGTGTGAAATGCTGACATATTTTTGAATCATTATGAAACATTTATGATGTTCCATTCCTCTGTTATTTCTCTGTTGTACAGCATAGAGAGCCATTTAAAAGAAGATGGTTTATTCTGGATGCGGTGGAAAGAAAGCTGCTTTATTTTAAAACCCAACTGGTAAGAGAAAATTTTGTATGCTGATTAAGACATTTATTATTAATCATTCCTTCATTTTCTCTGGTTAATTCATTCTATTCTGGGTTACGGCTGTTCGCAAAACTTGATCTTGCATGAGAGAAGTGATAAATGTTATGCTAGTATTCACTGGGTGAAAGATAAATAGAGAGATATCGTAAAGCAATACAAGCAACAAAAGGTTTAGATATTCATTCTGCACTGCTGCAACTCAGGGCATAAAATGTTTTTAGCATCTTGTCTCTGTTGACCATATTTGTTCAAGTAGCACTGGCTCCACCTGATTACACTGATTTTCTTTTCTTTTCTCTACTTCATTCCCTTTCTTCCTGCCTTTTTTATTTATCAAAAGCATTACCCCAGTGTGAAGGCGAAAGCAGAGATGACGTGTGCATTTTTGTGTAATTTTTGAACATTTAGATGTAGAAATCTTAAAAAGATTTTTATATTTTTTGTGTGCATGTGTTGCTGTCTGCTTGTGTGTCCCCATTTTCTTTTTTTTTTTTTCCCCCAGACATTTTTAGTTATCCTTACAGGGATACAGAAACATTGGGCCACGTGAAACTTGCATCGCAACTAGATCCAATGAAAACGTAGCACCTTTTGGTCCTGGGGTGACTCTCCCTCCTGGCACTCCTTCCCCTGTAACACGAGGTGGTCTAACACAGTTTTTTTCAGAATAACTTGAGAACTGTAGTGCCTGAGCTCATGAAATTTGAGTGGTATGTAGGTCTCAAGGAGCCACATCAAACGAGCCCTCAAACACCAAAGCATGGCACTAAAACATTGATTGTCTTGAAACTCTGTGGGCATGTAGCCCTAGTTTGCCATAGCAAGTAATAGGTTTTGGTCCCCAGAGACTGCTTCCCCCTTGTGCTAGTCCCCTGGAACATGTGTTGGTCAGACACAGTTTTCACAGAATAACTCGAGAACCATAGCACCTGAGATCATGAAATTTCATTGGTACGTAGATCTCAAAGAGCTGCATCTGACTCGTGTGGTGTAGCGCCACCTATTCAGAAACCAACAATGGCAAAATTGACGTTTTTTCTTGTAGCAAAATTTTTTTCAACTATTTCCAGGACACCAAAACACTGGGTCTTATAAAACTGAGGCTCATAATGTGAAAACTATTTAGAAAAAAAGAAAACAATTCCCCATAGACCGCTATTTAGAAAACTATTTTCCCATTAGACCCCCCTCCCTCCAGTAGGCAAACATAGATCATGAAATTACTTCCCAACTATTGTGTCCAGGATCACAAAATTGATATGTAAGTTCCACAAAGGCACGTGAACAAATTCAGAACCACTCATTTGTTGTGTTACGCCATTTACAAATGCAAAAACAGGGCACTTCAGTTTGCAACATCTTGTGTTTGGTCAGCATGTGACTTGCATGAACATGTAGAATCACTGTTGTATTATCCAGATGTATGCCAAAGTTAGTGGAAATATTCGTTCAATGGGAACTCTGCCCATTAACAAATATCAACTATTTCACTATTTACCATTAATTCAATGTCATTGTCACTGAATCATTTGGCTCTATACTGCCATCTACAGTATTTTGCCCTACAGTGTTTCTGTTTTTTTTTTTTTCCTATTTTTTTTTACTATTTAAATACTATTTAAATTAACCATAATGTGCACATGTGAGTGATAGAAAACACAACATTGATTTTTGTATAGATTGTGGACATTTTTTTTAAATTATGCCACCTCTCATGTAACAAATGCATCGCATTGTCTTCCATGCATGGCCTAGATGGAAGATTTGCTACTGTGAGCTCATGCTCTGAAAAAGTAGCTTATGGGAACGCTACCACACTACATGGCCCAAAAAAATACTACTACAACGACAACTACTACTACTACTACTACTACTACTAATAATAATAATAATAATAACTAAGCTAATGAATCAGATTCAGAAAATAGCTTCACTACAGCCATGCTACTCAGAAGTGTAGTTAAACTAGTAGCTTTGCTACTTGTAGTGAACGCAGTCCAGTTTATTTCATTTTTTTGCCTTTAATTGCTTTAATTTACTCTTGCTTGCAGCAAGTGTGTGCACTTATGTGACATCAAAACTGGAAACCAACAGTCGCGTGATGGATTTTACTAGTTTGTCGCAAGATTACGCACCTCCCAGATTTTTGTAACTGGCTCGTGCCACGGCATTCTGGCATACCTCAGCTGGACCATTGCTGGACAACATAAGCAACTACTCTGAGATGCTAGAGAACGTATTTGGCCCTCTTCTATCGCAAATCATTTGACTTTCTGCTATCTGACTAACAACTATGTCCTTAGATAATATATTTAAAACTTCGTAATCGCAGGTTGAACAAATTTAAAAGTGTGTTTAGAACTTAAGCCTAGTGATCGTACCTTCTTAACATCACTGATAACATCTTTCCTGATTAAAAGCATTAGATATAAATAGGCTAATACTGCTGGAAAATCACATTACATACAAACACTGACCAGAAACATTTAGGATTTGCCCAGTTTAACATAGATCAACATAGATGCTTGTCTGAGATTCTGTTATGTCTGTGGTTCTATGCTTTGAACTACAAAGTTGTCCTCTTTTTTTTGTGCTTGTTTCGGAAACGGCAAGTATGAAAGCACAGAACGACGTGGTGACGTCAGATCTTGTGTGCGCAGTGACAAACACAGCGAGTATACTGAGCCTGCAAAATATGAGAAGGCAAAGGTCTTTCAAAAGTGTCCTTAGCTTAATCAGTGTCCTGTGTGGATCTTCTCAGGATGCTGAGGAGCTTGGTGTGGTGTTCCTCGGAACAGAGAAGCATGGCTATTCGGTGAGGGAGAGCTCTGCTACGGGTACCCGAAGCAACAAGTGGAAGTGCGGCCTGTCAGTGGGGACGCCTGACAGAGAGTTTCTTTTCATGTGTGAGCAGGAGCGTGAGCAGCGAGAGTGGTTGGAGGCCCTCAGACAGGTCATCTCCACCCCAATGGTACCCCATGATTACACCAGTAAGCCTTGGACCACCATCATCTGTGTGTGTGTGTGTGTGTGTGTGTTTATTTGTTATAGGTGTGTTTGTTGTTTGTTGTTGTATTTCCATGTGCACCTAGTAAAATGTATTGGCTTTAATCTGTGAGAGAACCATGTAGTGGATCTGAGTGATAAAATATATTTTGGGTTATTGTTGACGTTGCACTACAATTAAGCTGTGTTTCCCGTCATACAAATTAGAGCTCTGGGTAAATAGAACGCCAGGTGTCTTTGGAAGGCCTTGACTTGTATATGTTATCTTTTCACAGCTGAGGCAACTATCAGACGTCGAAGATGACCATGGCAGATCCAAAGACAAAAACATTTCCAGTAACTGATTCCAAGTTTTAACCTGAGTTTACATTGCAAGATATCAAATATTGTACAATGTATATATATTTTCCTACAATGGTCATATTGTACTTTTCAGGCTGAGTGAAGTGAAATGAGATGTAAAATAAAATGCTTGATTAAACCCTGTGTGTTTTTTCTCATTTGTTGCAAGTATTTTATAATTCTTTAGGCCTACAATATGTATCTAATAAGTATTGCTAGACTTATGTGCAACGTTTAATGGGATATATTAAGTCTGCTCAAATGCTCACTGCTCAAATTAGTTTGTTTTTTCGTTTTTAATCTGTTTAATCAAGAATGTGTGTGTGTTTAACTAATCATACAGTTATAGTTTGTTGTTTACACGCCATATCAGTAGATGACGCTGTACTTCATGTAGACAGGGATGTAAAGACAGTCGTTTCTGGTGTGTTTTGTCCATTTGTTGCTACCGTAGTTGCCGGTTGTTGGAGGTCAGCCGTCAGGAGGCGTGCGCCAGAAATGTTAAACGCAAAATGTTATGAAATGGCAATTACGATAATGGACTTACATCCTTTGAGTGATATGCATGCTTATGCGTACAGCTTTGATCGGTGTTGAGAAACAGAAGTGAAACGCTGAAATTAGAGGCTCTTATTAGAAGACCTACAAGCAAGATCTCTGTCCGTTTTGTCCTAACGTTAGCACAGCTCGCAAGGATAGCCCAGTGCGCCGCTAACGTTAGCTACAATTGGACAGACAAGGTTGGCTTTGAACCGCGCAGGCCTGTCATTCGGCAGATTGCCCCGCAGCATTGGGGCAACAATTAGATGATTTTTGATTCCATCAAATGTTCTGATTTTGCTAGGAGTTGAAATCGCAAAAATGAGAAAAGACGTCAGGATATTGCTGGTTGGTGAACGTAAGTATTTAAACTAATATGTGTGTAGCTGACTAGCTAACATTAGATTTTGAGAGAGTGCATCGGTCATTGACCCAACTGTACTGGGTCCATTAGACAAGTTTCCTGATGTCTGACGTTATAATTTCTCCAACCTCTTGGAGAAATCCAACGTCTTTCAGTTTCTAGTCAACCGTCATGATGTATCTGTGTAGCAATGCTGTGTTAAAAGACTGGAGAGTATTCAATAAAACTAACGCATCTGTGAACCCCGGTGATTATCAGAAAATGGCGCAACGTTGACGTTACACCTTGGATTATTTTCTTTATAAAGCAGGATAATGAAACTCATGAGATAATTATTTTTGCCAGACGTACCCAAGCCCAGCAGTATAGGTCAATGTCATATTCTCATTCTTAGTATTTGCCTGTTCGATTAAAACGTTACATATTATTAGCTCCTCCTGACCAGCCGTCAACGCAGTCCAGTTTATTTCATTTTTTGCCTTTAATTGCTTGTCAAACAGTTACTTGTCATTGCATGTATAAATTGCCTTTTCTTCGATACTGGCAATTTCATTTTCTCCAACACTGCTGTACGTATGTGGTGCATGATGACCTTATCATAGACCACTTGTGTTGCAGACCCCCTCTGACAGAAGTGCTAGGCTAGTGTTTATCAGTTGCCTACTATTTATATCGGTTTTGGTGACGATGCTGTCTGGCCTACATAAGGTTGCGGGCTTGATGCTTTTCAGCTGTCAGTGTTCCAACCAGCAGTGAACTTGTACGTGTGTAACGTGTCCATGGTTGCTACCCTCTGCAAACACGAAGTGTAGCCTCCTGTCATTTAGAGGTTAAGACGCCTTACCAGTGGTATTTGCATCACTCAAGAAAAAGGACAATCTTTGTGCACCCAAACACATTCATCCTTTACTAACTCAGAAAAATCAGACATGCACTCATACGTGTCTCTCTCCTGCCCTTTTAAAATATTCATCAAAGGTCTTGTTCCATGGCTATTCTCCTCTACCACTGTTATCTTTGCCATTCTTATAGTATCAGTCATAGATACTATACAAAGGGCATGAAGCGTGCTATGAATCTTTTTGAGTATCGTACCTAATAAGAATTGTTACTTTTTCCCTGCAGCCAAAGTGGGGAAGACCTCACTGATCATGTCACTGGTCAGCGAGGAGTTCCCTGACGAGGTAATGAACCTCTGTTCATTTATCGAAGAACTCCCTCATGTCAGTCCAGTAACCTGGACCCCTTTGTGGCCATATTCCTTGCCCTGTTTCACCTGTGTTCTATGTTAGGTTCCCCTGCGAGCTGAGGAGATCACCATTCCAGCAGATGTCACTCCAGAAAGAGTGCCCACGCACATAGTGGACTATTCAGGTAATAGTAATGGCAGACATAGAAAAAAATGATAATAATCAGTAGTGTAAATGAATAGTTTGCCATATTGCACTCAAACCAGTTTCATTACATAGCCTAGTTGAATGCCTAAAGGAGAGATCTTTTCATTGTTCCACACAGAAGCTGAACAGTCAGATGAACAGTTGTACCAAGAGATTTCCAAGGTGGGCTATATGTTATTGTGCTGATCTTTTCATTGTTCCACACAGAAGCTGAACAGTCAGATGAACAGTTGTACCAAGAGATTTCCAAGGTGGGCTATATGTTATTGTGCTGAGTTTTGTTAAATGTAATCTGAATTTGCTGCGTGGAATACAACAAGTAATCAGTATCCTTTTTTTGCAGGCTAATGTAATATGCATTGTCTATTCAGTCAACAATAAAAAATCTATTGAGAAGGTAAGTTCTTTCAAGTACCAATATCCAGTGTTTTGTTAATGTGTTTGAATGCAAACATCTGTATGTCTGTGGTCACTATAATAACAGCTTTACTAGAAGCAGTATTTGACCTAGATCGTGTCATTGCTTGCAGGTGACAAGCCATTGGATTCCTCTCATCAACGACAGAACAGACAAAGACAGCAGGTGTGTGTTTCAACCTTTGAATGTGGAACAGTGGATTAGCACTGTGTGTGTGTTTGTGTGTTTGTGTTTGTGTGTGTGTGTGTGTGTGTGTGCGTGTGTGTGCGCGTGTGCGCGCTCGCACGCGTGTGTGTTTGTGTGTGTGAGACAGAGACACTGAGAGTCAGTGTGTGTGGTATATGGGGGTGAATACTCAGTACTGTTTGAGAAAGGCCATTGGTGCTGGACTATTTATAGCGTCTGTACTGTGTTTTAGACTGTACACAGGCACTTACAATATAACTGTTAACACAGGGATTGTTTTGCTTTGGAGGTCTGGTTATGTAAAAGTGTGGATTTTTCGCACAAAATTTGCACGAAATAACGCAGGTGATAAAATATGTGTGTTCATACGAGCCCCTCCACTCCAAGGATGACATTTTTGCATGCTGCTTACCTGTATTTTGTGTTTGAATTTCACATTGTGGACAGTGTGCAGTGTGAGATTTCACAGTCCTGTACAGTCCCATACTGGTAGCAGTATGTTGTATGATAACTATGTGTACTGTGTGAATGTTGAACAGGTCATCACCAGATGTTTGGCATATGTTGCTTTATCACTATGCGTGCCTCAAACTCAAATGTGTCTGTCACTACTGGTGCTCCTAAATCTAAAGGCTGCATGGTTACCTGCATGGTTGTCATGGGCAACAAAAAAACAAACCAAAACACTTGCCCACTAAAACTGATTTGGCTGTGCTATAATCTGTGAGTAGTAGAGACTAGACTGCCCTGTCTTACTCTTTGATCTGCTAATGGAATCACCTTGCCTTTTAAGAAGGACTGGGAATAAGGAGTCATCCAGCTTGCTGATGGCAGTGCAGAATTTTGCTTATACCTCGAGCCAAGCCAGACTCATAGATCATGTGGGTGGTGGTGCTATCCTGTCTTATGTGATTGTGTGTGTGTGTGTGTGTGGAATGCCGTGCCATGCTGTGGTAGGGTACCGCTGATCTTGGTGGGGAACAAGTCGGACCTTGTGGAGCACAGCAGCATGGAAACCATCCTGCCCATCATGAACCAGTACTCCGAGATCGAGACCTGTGTGGAGGTGAGCCAGAACTGGGGCACCACGTCCACCACACACAAACGTTGGCTCCCACAGGGTGACCCTAAAGAGAACAAACGCTACCAGTGGGTGCTTTCAAACAGGACCCCGACCTTAGTGGTTTACTTTATTTGTCCCAGTCTAGATACGGAGTGGCCAATCCTTTCCCTGGAGAGGTGCCCTTCCAGTGTTTGGCAGAACACTAATCTAGCACAGCTGACATTCCACAGCTTGCTAAGCTGACTCAGATACACTAAAGGAGGACTGTAGCAACAGCAGCAGAAGTAAATAGATAGATAGATAGTTAATTAATTATATTTATCTATTTATAAGTAATAATGATTGATAATGGTACACCATTAACTTACTTATTGTTATTAGTTATTAATTGGAGACGGTAGACTTGACGTGTCTGGAGCAGACAGTTGAGGCTCCCTGGCCTGACCTGACAACTGAGGTGAATCAAGAAGGGCTCCATAAGACATACCAGTGTGTGCTTCCTGGGTTCCCGCCAGACAGGGTGTCATGTGACCAAGGCCAAGTGCGGGCGTGCAGAGTGAAGGGGAGTTGGGCAGTCCCTCTGGCGCTCCACACACGTACACGCACACATGCACGTGGCTCATGTAACAGTAGCCGATGGCAACAGCCCCAGTAGGGGGATCGATTTCGACCCTCAGGAGGCTTACGTGGTGGGCCACACGCCTCAGCGTTCTGTCAGCAGCAGAAAGAGGAAGAGGAAACTCTCGTCTCATTTTAAACGTCTTCTGTGACTTACTGGGCCAGCTTCTGAGCATGGATTTGCCCATCAGCACTCGGCTCAGCACATCTCACAGCACCCTGATCAAACACTGTAGCTCATCACACTGTTAGATAACACACACACACAAGCTGCCAGCACAGTCTGCACACTCTTAAGTTCTCAAACTAATGGTCAGTTCTTAGTCAATGCCAGGTATGCAAACACAAGCAATGTAAGGATGCCATGATTTTAGTGTAGAAAGGTGTTTTGTCCGATTTTTTAGAACATGATGCATGTCACAATGTGATGGATAATGGGAGTGTAGCAAACGCATGTTTATTCTGCTCTGAAGTATGTGTGTAAATTTGACGTGACGTCAGTGTAACTTGGGTTGACCTTAAGATTTTCCAGTTGTATACCTTATCAGTTCAGATTGTTATGCTGGCTGAAGCATCTTGTTCTGATGCATCTCTTTCTCACTCCCCCTCTCTCTCTCACTCTCCTTCCCCCTCTCCCTCTCTCTCTCCCTTACTTTCTTTTAGTGTTCTGCCAAGAACCTGAAGAACATCTCTGAGTTGTTCTACTATGCCCAGAAGGCCGTGCTGCACCCCACAGGACCCCTGTACTGCCCTGAGGAGAAGGAGGTGAGGTGGGGGGCAGAGACTACTTGACATAGGCCCTGGCATGATTTAATTAAGCTGCTGAGTCAACCTGGATGTTGTGGTCCTTACTGAGAAGTCACTGAAATGTTTGATCTGATTCACATATGACTTTGTGACCCTTCTGTGTTTACAGATGAAGTCGTCGTGTATCAAAGCCCTCACACGCATTTTCAAAGTGTCAGATCTGGACAACGATGGCGTTCTCAATGACAATGAGCTCAACTTCTTTCAGGTACGAGTTTGCATGCAGAGGTAAGCAACCTCACAGGCACCTCTGATTGTTATTGGGTGTAGACTTTTAGGGTGTAGGTTTTGTCAGGTCTTTTCTGATCCAGCTTGATTCCGACAGGCCTGTGCAAAAAAACGAAACTATATTTTCTATAGTGGCCTCTCCTGTGAGATTTTTCTTTGTAACACAATTATGTGTGCCTTTACTTAACAAGACTGTGAGTCATAAAAGAAGCTTAGAATCCTTGTCCAATTCTATTGGTTAGACTGAAAAACATATACTAGCGGTTGACTGGATATGGGTTATGAATAGATTATGAAAAGATTATTCAACAGATGCTTGCAAAATGACAGACATTAGCCAAGCTTAAAAAGTCAGCTGTAAATATGTACTGTTGAGTTACAGGGTGTAATAAAGTTCTACTCTTTTGGATGTGTGTTTAGACTGATGATTGTGGAAGGAGAGGTTGTGTGTGATTGTCTGCTATGACTCCTAATGTTTGTGTGTGCCTGTCTACAGAGGACGTGCTTTAACATCCCACTGGCCGCTCAGGCCCTGGAGGATGTCAAGAACGTGGTGAGGAAGAACATCACAGACGGAGTGACGGACAACGGCCTTACACTTAAAGGTAAACATCCTCTTGGTTCTGCCATCCTGTTCTGCTGGCTTTGCCTTGTTCTGTGTGTTCTAATCTCATCAGTCGTCTGGAGGTCCAGGCACAATACAAGTTGCCCCAACTGACCTGGCAGTCAGTCCAGTCCTAGGAAGAATGGAAAACTATGTTGAGATTGAGAGATGTGATTTGGAATTCATTTTGCTTAGGTTTTTAGTCCAGTCCTGAAGTGCTGGGCTGTTTGCAGCTTTAAAACGTAAACTGCTACAAAGGCATTCTCCATGTCTGTGTTGCGTATAATTTTTCAGCTGACCCTCTATAATCTGCTGTACAGGTTTCCTGTTCCTGCACACGCTCTTCATCCAGAGGGGCCGGCACGAGACCACCTGGACCGTCCTCCGGAGGTTTGGCTATGACGACGACCTGGAACTCATGCAGGAGTACCTGTTTCCAATGTGAGTCCTAGCCGCTGCGCTTTCCACAAAAGAAATGCAATTACAGAACTACAGTTCCCAGAAGCACTTCTTAATAGAAGATCTATGGTGCTGACTTGGCTCTGCTTAATCTGGATTACCGTCTTCCTCTCCCAGACTAAAGATCCCGCCAGACTGCACCACAGAATTGAACCACAATGCGTACCTCTTTTTGCAGGGTGTCTTTGACAAGCACGACAAAGTGAGTTAATTGCGTTTACACTGCATCATTAAGACCTGACATTAAACAACCAAAACGACTATGTGGTCTGTTAGTCGTCAGCTGGTAAATTTCAGAAAGTGATTACAGCTAAAGTAACATTAAATCAATTGCACTATTTGGAATTAAGTGGAATTAAGAGGTTTAAGTCTTGTGGCATTTATGTTTTCTTTTTTTGTTTGTTTTTTTTTTACCTCAGCTCTCTGTATTTAATGTGGGCCTCTGTTAGTGAGGTGTTTAGAGGCTAGGTTGAGTTATTCTGATGTGCCTTGTGTTCTTGCAGGACCGGGACTGTGCTCTGTCCCCTGACGAGCTGAAGGACCTGTTCAAAGTCTTCCCTTACATGCCCTGGGGCCCTGATGTCAACAACACTGTCTGCACAAGTGAGCAGGGGTGGATCACCTACCAGGGCTACCTGTCACAGTGGACGTGAGTCAGTCTGCCAGCACAGATGGGGCAAAAGTCTATGGCTATGATGAAAGGCCATTTTTTGGCATGCTTTAGATATTTTGTTGTCTATTGTTAGTCTTTTGACATAGGTATGTTTATTTATTAT
This sequence comes from Tenualosa thibaudeaui, assembly GCA_027481765.1. NCBI lineage: Eukaryota > Metazoa > Chordata > Actinopteri > Clupeiformes > Clupeidae > Tenualosa > Tenualosa thibaudeaui. The sequence goes on from JAIFZK010000024.1 coordinate 1,612,152, forward strand.
TGTGGTTATTTATTTATTTATTTATTTATTTAATTGCTAGGCTAACAACGTACCTGGATGTCCAGAGATGTCTGGAGTATCTGGGCTACCTTGGCTATTCCATCATTAACGAGCAGGAGTCCCAGGCAGCGGCCATCACAGGTGAGTATGTGCCTGTTTCATGTGTAAACGAAATGAAAGTAAAAATTTAAGCCCCCTTCAGTAGATCTGCCTGCTAACGGCTGTGTTGACCTCCTGTGATCAGTGACACGGAACAAGCGCATCGACCTGCAGAAGAAGCAGACCCAGCGCAGTGTGTTTTGCTGTAACGTGATGGGAGCTCACAACAGCGGCAAAAGCGGCTTTCTACAGGCTTTTCTTGGGAGGAACCTTGTGGTGAGCATACCTACACACATCTAGATTACCCTGCCTATATATAGAAAAGAAGCATATGACCTGTATAGACATGCATGTATAGAAAGGGCATACATGCAGAAGACACACAAGCACACATATAAGCATATTTGGCATGTGTCCAACTATTTATAGTGTATCTAAGTGCAGCCTGTTATTTTTATTACAACTAACATTAGCCTGGTAATAAAACCAGCCCCTTGTTCTACACTTTGTTTTGTACAGAGGGTCTGGACATTCGGTAGTGAGTTTTAAGTTTAAAAAGATTGAATCAGCCCTTGACTGATAGCATTCTAGCTCTGCATTCACAACTCCTGCCTCGTTGCTGATTGGACAGGTTAAAATGCCTCCTGAGACGACAAGCTCAATAGGATCAAATCCAGGCTGGCACTGTAGGGAGATGATAATTGAGCGGAAGTGCGTAGGAAGAAGGGAGTTGGCTTTTTTAATATGCTCACCCTTATTCTCTTTTTAATGGCTGAATGTGGTCTCAGCACCTGTGTGTGTTTGATCTTGCAGCGGCAGCGGAAAATAAGAGAGGATCATAAGTCCTACTACGCCATCAACACCACTTACGTGTACGGCCAGGAGAAGTACCTGCTGGTAAGCTCACCTCACATCCATTACACAGGTGTGCAGTAGAACAGGTGTGCCGTACAACAGGTGCTGTGTCTCGAATACTGACTGCTGGGTCCCTTTATTATGCTCTGTCTTCCTGCTGTGTGCCACTGCGTCTGCCCTCATTCCCCTCTTGTCCTGCTCTCCTCTCTGGTGCAGCTCCATGAAGTGTCTCCAGACATGGACTTCCTCTCAGACACAGATTTGGCCTGTGATGTGGTCTGTCTAGTCTATGATGTCAGCAACCCACGATCCTTTGAGTACTGCGCCAAGACCTACAAAGTAATCTCATTATACATACCCAAAGATGTGATTTTATGAATTTGTATACATCTGTTGATAAATTTGCTTTTGTTTGTGTTTTATTGTGTTTTAATCTGTTTTAATGGTTGCATTACTTGTAAGCCTTCCTATAATTTACGCACTACTTATGAAGCAAATTTGTTTATGTGAATTTGTAGTACTTTTAGTATTGTTTCCCACAAAGTGTGCCCTTGTTTTTCCACAGCGCTATTTCATGGACAGCAAGACGCCGTGCATGATCATCGCTGCCAAGTCGGACCTGCACGAGGTGCGACAGCAGAGCACCTTCCTCCCGCTGGACTTCTGCCGCAAGCACCGGCTGCACCCGCCACAGCCGTTCACCTGCAACACTACTGATGTTCCCAGCAAAGACATCTACACCAAGCTCACCACCATGGCTATGTACCCGTGAGTATAGTCTCTCTCACTCTCTCCTCTGTCTCTTTTTCCTCGTTCTCCTCTTTACCTCTCTTCTGCTTCTCTATCTTTATTTTTTCTTCTTTGTCTGTTTTCCTTGTCTGTATTTTTTGATGTATTTTCCCCATCCTTCCTCCCAATATCTGTCCTTATTTTATAGGGGCCCTCATCAGGCTGTATAGTTTAGATTCATCCTTCGCAAAATATCTGAACCAACAGATTGTTAGCTTTTCCATTCAGGGCTAGCTTTTCATTGGAAATCTCCATTGAAGTTGACCTTAAAGCCTCCTGTGTTCATATATTTGAAATGTGAATCTCTGTACTCTGTAATAGCACTTGGGGATCACCTTCACCTTAATACAGCAATGATAGGAGTTCTTCTATGGTAAGAGCTCACTATACCAGTTGAACTCTGATTTCACTGCAGGTTACACCCCTTGTAAACTGAGAGTGAACAAAGTATCCTCTGACCTATTCTCAATCTCTGGTAAGATTTAAGGCCCTGTTTACACGTATCTAGATATTTTTATAAATGCAGATATTTTAATCCCTTTGGGCCTTTTGTTTACACATAAACAGTTTTAGCCACCTCAAACAGATATTTTTTAAAACGCCCCCCAAAGTGGCAATTTTTCGAAACGCTGGATTCTGTGGATTCTACTGGATGCGTGTAAACGCAATTAAATAAAGAAACGGATAAAAAAATACCTAATAAAACAATCTTGATATACGTGTAAACAAGCCCTAAGAGTCAGTCTGGAGTCAGCAAGGCTAATCCTGTGCAGCTTTCTGCTGCTGCCTTACAGTAGTTTAGATTGTACACATAAAGCATCAAACACATTCATTCAATTCTAATCAGAAAAAAGATATGCAGGACTATCTTCACAGTAAGTAAGAAAAATAAATTAGAAACCATATAGTAGTTATCATCAAGACAAACCTAATAATTGCGTGCACAGCCTAGCATCTCTCAATAACACAGCCGAGGCTAAGACTGACAGCAATCACTCATCTGGAGTTTAAGTTTGAATTAAAATTGCTGTGTAAGCTGACAAGATGGCTCTTACTCATGAGCATAGCTCATCCTGTTAATTGAAGTCTCCCTGCTGGCGATTGACAAGCTGCCAAGGAGTAGATCTCAGACCTCCTGCATCGATTTCCAATTGTCTGCTCTGATGAGTAGAGATTAGTTGAAGGACGACGATGAATCAAGTCCAGTGTGCAGTGAACTCTAAATGCACTGAGGCACTGAGTGCTCCAGCCATGTACCATGCCACAGGTGTTTAGAAAAAGTGATTGATTGGGTTGGATACATCTTTTTTTTAAATGTTAATGGTTGGATGTGGCAAGCTATCTTTTTCTTTCCTTTTCTTTTGTTCCTTTCTTTCTTTTTCCTTGTCATGTTGCCTCCTCCTATGTCTGCTCTCTTTTTTTGGAGCCCCTGTTTCTTATGCCATCAGTTCATTCAATTCAGTATTCTGCTGTATTTTGATAGGGTTTTGATGATTTGATGTCTAATCATTCCTCATGACCTGGTCATTTATTTACTTGTACCCCGTTGCCCCATTGAGTATCTGTATTTTGTCATTTTCAGTTTGGCCATTCCTTTATTTTTATGGTGACATGTTTTAATTAATGTTATTTTTTTTTTTCAATTTTACCTGATGTTATCCAAACATTCCCTTACTTTACAACCTGAGACATGTCTCAACATGTACAACCTGTCTCTTCCTTATCCCCAACCCTTAACCCTCCCTCAACCCTCTGACCTGTATGTTGAGCCTCAGACCCCACCCTGGCCCTATCCAGATCTCCAAAACCTTGCCCAGGGCATCCAATGCTCACAGTCCGTTGCCCTAGCCCTGCCCATACCTTCGAACCCCCACCTTTGGTCCCCTACACCCATCCCCCACCCCCGACTCTTTGTCTATATCAGGTGCTACGAAAGAATGTGGAGCCACTTCTCGATATTGAACGTCCTTGGGGTGTCAGTCTCTCCACTAACCGGACAGTGCAACATTTTGATCAGTTCTTTGTGTGTGTGTGTGTGTGTGTGCGTGGGTGCATGTGATTGTTTGTTTGTGTGACTGTCTCCACAGACATACCAAGTTGCGGTGCATGTGCGCCTGCAACCGGTGCACCTTTTGCGTCTCGCACAACCTGCTGAACTCTGAGCTGGTGCGCTCTCTCAAGGCCACCCTCTACACGGCCCTTCTCAACAGGTCTCAAAAAAAAACACACCACCGCTCGTGTTCCCACTCGCTCATTGATTTTTCCTTCTCCCACCAACCCCCCTCTGCTCTCTCCATCTGGACCATGGCAAGAAGCTGTGCTATGGTCTCGCCCACTTTTCTGTTGCTCCCTCTCTTGCTGTCTTTTTTTTTTTCGTGAGCTCACTTTTCTAACACTCTCTCTTCCTGCTGACCATGCCCTCTCCTCAGGCTACGGCTGTGGTCTGTGCTGTAGTTACGCTTGGGTTTTACTCTGCATATCCACGCGCTGTGTGTGTGTGTGTGTGTGTGTGTGTGTGTGTGTGTGTGTGTGTGTGTGTGCACGCACAAACACATACATACATACACACACACACACAAAAGAATCAAGGTCTGGTACAATAATGACCAAGGGTTATTCATGAAGGGAGTGCTTATGTGTTGGAGGTGGCTTCTTTGTGATTGATTTGATTGGTTGATTGATTGTCATCGATGGTAGATTTTTGCCTCGGTGGCCTGTTGTAGTTGTGTCAGTTTCTGCTGATGAATGAGGTTTGGGCTGCTTTAGGTTATCCCACTCAACAAGAACTGTCATCTCTCACCCAGAATTAGATGTGAATGGGCTGAATGATGGAATAGAATCATGTTGATTAGAATCTATTTTGGGGTTTTATCTGTCTGTGAGTGTCTTTGAGTGTGTTGGTGTGTGTGTCTGTGACTGCTGGTGTATGTGTGTGTGTACGTGCGCGCTGATGGCTTCATCTCTACTTCCTTCTCTGCTCCAGCACCATTCGTTACCCCCTCTCCTCTTGGCCGTGGAACAGCAGCCTCGGTGTGCTCCTAAGCCAGGCCCTGCACTGGGGCCACAGGTCCTCTACCCTGCTAGCTAGGGAGGTATCTGCACGTGGTGCTCACCATCCCTCACGCTAACGCAACACATGTGCCCCTAATACGGCTCACAGTAACTAAGTGGCTGCAGGGTTCAATGGGTGGCTGGTGGTGTGTTGATATGGATATGGTCTGTAACATGATGAAAATGAACTCTGTTTGGCTTAGTTTTTGTTGTTTGTTTGTCGTTAGTGTATGCTCTTGTAGTAAAAACATTACCGGTAAGGGTGACAAATATTTATCCATTGGTACAGGTGAATAAATGTTAGTGCTATCAATCGATTAAAAAGATTAATCTAATTAATCACAATTAATTACAGTTCTCCTTTATTTCTTTTTTTGTGAAGAAAGAGTGTCACACATATTTGTTTTGCACAGACTTCAGCAAAGTGGTGCTCCTCGGTTTCCTTTACATCCAACGTAAAAGAGTGTAGTTGCCGTAGGTTGTCTATATGACAGGGGTGATCGAGGGGTGACCCCCAACCCCTAATGAACTCGTTAAAATTTTAATCACAATCACAATTTTTTAATGAATCACGTACGTCAACGAGTTAACATTGACTGCACTGGTGATTATACAAAATGGTACATTTGAAGAGCAGTTAATGATAATACTGTTCACAAGTACCAAATGGATTTATTTATGCCATAATTGTGACCGTGGATATGCAAAGCCTAAATCTGGATTAACCTGCATCAGATCTAACCTCACTAACATGACTGGCCTTGTAGCGCTTAGTAGATTAGTTCAGTTTACAAAGGATGAAAGTTTTCCTTGAAATTCCCTCCTTTCAACTTTGTCATGGTTGTCAGGGCTGTGTAATAGACAGTCTTGAAATCGCTGTTAACTGTACATTTCCTGTATTGATCCATTAGATTAATGTGTAAATTTAGTGAATTTGTATTCGGAATACACTTGTGATCTAATTCCATTGTATTGTGTTGTTTTTGTGTGTCCTGTTATGTTTTTATTATTTGTTCTCTTCTATAGGTGTTCAAAGTCTTGTGCTTGGTTGGCTCTGTTCCTTTTTGCAGTGCATTTGTTGACCTCATGCTAATCTGCCCTCTTGGCATGTGCATTAGCCTGACCTTCTCTCACTGTATCTTTGGGTTTTGCAGACTATCTATATATGCTCTAACTATAGTCAGTCGCAGTCTTTGCATTGTTTGTCCTATTCTACATGCTTGGCGTGTTATTGACTGTACGTAGATGCTCACTGCTCTGTATTAACTACATGCATGTGATGAATCCTGGTGTGTGTTTGATGTGGGGTTGGAGATAATTGAGATCTGATTGCTTCAACATTTCAAAGCCTAGGCCTACCTGTCATATGTTGGCCTTGTGTTGTTAAGTGCGAGAGATTTTGGAACTCCATTATTTGTAATGACTATGTTTGGCATGGGTGTGGTTTATTTCTTAGAAAGCTGGTCAACAAACTGCATGTAAGCTACCAGTTGACAGACCACACTGACCAATTCTTTGTGTTAACTGCTTTGTATTTGGCATACAAGGACATTTCAAGGGCAGATCAGCAAGTTGAGCAGTTTTCTCAGTGGAGATTAATATCAGATAATAATACAGACATCAGTGACGTTTTTAGACAAAGTTAAATGAAGACTAAATAAATGCTAAATTCACCAAAAACACCAAAAATGTGTGTATGTGTGCGCGCTTAGCATGTTGGGGTGTGTCGATATTTGGGGGGAGGGGGAGTTTGTTCTGGGGTCATTTCGTGTGGGGTTTGGGGTCCGTTCAACCAGCCTCCTGTGCATGTGTGTGTGTGTGTGTGTGTGTGTGTGTAAGGTTGAGGCCCTGTGTCGAGCACCTGGGCGCATGCCTTTTGGCTAATGAGGAATCCAGCCTCATCCACCAGGTACACGAGGTCAGTGAGGTAGAAGAGTCCATCTACATGGAGTCATCTGTCGATCCCTTTACGCCCAGGTAACGGTGGCGCCTAACAGGGCATGCGTGGTTCACAAGTGTGCGTCTCTCACCCACCAGTAGGCAGTGTAAAACTAATGCTTCCATTCAATGTAGTGCACTTAAAGGTCTCCTTGGTGCGTGTTGGTGGACACTTGCTGTGTGCTACATTCACAGATCTCACTGCGGGTAATACTAGAAGGCTTTGTTACGTGCTTTCAACTGGACGTATTGCTCTTTTTTTTTTTTAGCACTCACATAGCTAGAACTCCCATGATGTAGACATATAACTGAAGCCATCTCCAAAATATAAGTTAGTGTTGAATTTTCTCAAGTCATTCTGAGGCTCCTCCAGTGAACCTTGTGGTTGCCTGGATGTCAGTTTATTGAGGCTCCTTCTAAGGATTTCAGTGAAGCCTGTTCCCCATTCTCAAAGGTCAAAGGAATGGTTTTCCAACTGCTCTGATTGTATAACCCACCCCCTGTGTGACTTGCCTTACTTGTCTGTGGTCCAAGGAAAGGCTGAAGAGGTTGTCTCTGACCATGCGCTTCATTGGTGACTAATCATTAGGCTCTCTTCTGACCATGCTGGAAGATGTTTTCATAGGACACTTGTCCTCAGGAAGGTGGTTCGGAGCTGATCTGACTAAGATGCCACTTTTCTAACCACTTCTGCTTTTTACTTTTTTTTTTTTCATTCATTGTGTTTCCCGTCCTGTGAGGCTCCCTATCTCTGCTGTCACTCATACTGTTGCTATGAGAGCAATAAACACAAAACATCACAACTTCCGTGTCTCCTCTTAGCCCTGCAGTACTAGTCTGTAGAAGTTTATCCCAGCAGACCCCTTCTCTTCCTCACCCCATCACTAGAGATCCTAACCCTGATGAAAAAACTTTTCCCTGGATGTAAAAAAAATGTCATTATCATTTGTGACAAGAGATGGAATGTGACTGAAGATAAACGTACTTTTCTAACTTGATGTGAAATCTCCCTCTCTCTCTCTATCTATCTATTTCCTTTTTTTCTTTCCATCTTTCTTTCTCTTTCTTTTTCTCTTTCTCTGTACATCTTTTCTCAGGCACATGACCCAGGCTGACCTGAAGAACTCTACCTTCTGGCTGCGGGCCAGTTTGGGTGCCACCGTCTTCGCCGTGCTGGGCTTCGCCATGTACAAGGCCATCCTCAAGCAGCGGTGATCAGTGTCAACACAAACATATACACACACACACCTGTGTGATGACCGCAGTGACCTCCCAACCCAACCTGCCCCCACCTTCTTCCCTTCTTATCCCCCATAACTAGAACCCTACCCTGTCCTTTCCTCTGTCCAAAGTCCCCCCAGTTGAGTGAACCTTAACTAGAACCATTGCAAATCCTAGACATAGCTCCAGTGTTTTTCTATACATATATATATTTGACATGAACAAAAGAACATTAGAAGCTGCAACTATTTTTCTTCTGAGGCTCATTTGAACCCATGCGCCTGACAAAAAGCCACCATCGTCTGCACTACAAGGGCATTTTTTCGAATGCCGCAGATAGCTGCTGTGCGGTTGCCGTCCTGGTTAGCCTTGCAATCTGCTGGTTTTTCTAAAGGCAGGTGTAAACTGCTCACAGGCCAGTAATCGAGCTCCACTTTTTCACCTGGAACAAGGAGGAACTGCAGGTAGCTATGGCAGCGCAGGGTTCTCAGCTCAGATGGGACTGATCTCCATGTTTATAGACTGTATATAATACTCTGAATATACCTAAGATCACACTCATTTGTCTCTGAGGTGAAAGGTCACGGAAAGAAAGTGGCATTTTCGTACTACACAGGGGAGAGACTACCAATACCAAGCCATTTCTAACCTATTAAAGGTTGTGTTTTCAAGACACATTGCAGATGTATTAATTTATTAACCTTTTGTTCCTCTTCTTTTTATTGTCCATTTTAATCATTTTTGTTTGGCATTGCATGAAAGCAAGCTCAGTTCACAATGATTTTTCTTTTGTAATTTGTCTTTTTTATTATTATTATTATGACAACGACAGTGCTTACTCTTGATCACTGCTGCAAAGAACATCTGAAGAGCAACAAAATTAACTGAAATGGACTACTTGAGCATTTGAGTCTAATGAACTTGAGTTACTTGAGTGTTGAGTGATGAGCTGGCTGACTTTTTGGGACCTGAGGGAGTCTTTGGTCCAGTTTGTACTGTGCCTATGTGGGAAGGGAGCTCGCTGATTGCCACTATTGAACACCACTGACCACTATTCTGGTCCTGTCCCCCTGCCTGCCACTAGAGACATTTGAACGACTTTTGCTCTCACCAACAACATACACACACACTGCAGTGGGGTATTTGGTGCCCTCTACTGGTCCCACTGTAAACTGCAACATACACCCATCTGACCTATCCGGCCCCTTCAGGGTTGTATCTGACCCCTTCAGGGTTGTATCCGGCCCCTTCAGGGTTGTATCTGACCCCTTCAGGGTTGTATCTGACCATTAAGCTCCTTTCTCACTCTCCTTTTCTAGACTGTACCACCACACAGCTGTTACACATCTGTATGTTGCACCCTCATCATAACTATGTACTATTCATTATTATTATTATCAGTATTATTCTTTTCTTTCATTGTCATTACTGTTAAGTTCAGACACCATGTTCTGATCTCACAACAAATGGTAGAACATGTTATACTCATTTCCAACTTTTCCAGCATTTACAATAAATTAACTGTGTGATCTACCTGTGACTCAAGAGTGTTTTTTCTGCTATTTAGCATCACAGTCACTAGATGGAAACATGAAAGTTTTCAATCATGGTGTTAGGTCAGTGTGATAAGATGACATTCTTGGTACATTTCTTCTCTCCTTAAGGTTTCTGCCACGTTACCTGTACTCTACAGTCCTCAATGCACCCTCCAAAATGGTTAAATGTATTTGAGTAGTTGAATAGGTAGGCATTGTGAGCCTCTGTTTCTCATGTACGGTATACTGGAAATTAATTGACAACTGTTCCACTGTGACCACTGTTCTTCACACATGCCACTAACATTAGAGGTCATTAAACCCTCTGATTGGATGCATTCTGACCAATCATATTTGGAGTGTAGCTTCATCAAGCATGCAACAGTCTGTGCCTGATGAAATAGCAGAAGTCAAGTAGTAGGTTGGAAGACGAGTGGAAGTGATATCCACAAACCCAGGAGTGAGCTCACCACTCAGAGACAAAGTGAGGAACATGTCAGAATTCGAAGGACCAACACTGTTTTTTGAGGGCTACCTGAGGAAAAGGAAAGATAGAATTGTGAGTTAGATTTATTTTTTTTTATTTTTTTGTATGTGCATTTCTTATACTTCATCAATTAAATTCTATGCACAGTATTTTTTAAAGGCTTTGTATTTGGTTACCAGAAAATGAGATGGGTGACCTACTGGTTTAGACTACACAACACAACACTTTTCTTCTACACTAAAAAAGAAGGGCATGCCGTAAGTATACAAGTTCAGTTTGGTGTTTAAATAAAAATGCTTTTCTAACCATAAAATTCAGAATACAACTCAATGCATGATCCAAATGACATAGGTTCACTATGACAACTAGACTCTGATCTGATCTTATCTGATCAAAAATACACTTCTAATCATTTCTTTCTCCTTTACATTTCAGTCAAATTTAAGAGGACAGTATTACATATACACTGTAAGTTGAAAGCAGTGAAGTTTAGCTTTTTTCAAACGTTGTGAATTCATATTAACATTGCTTGTGTGATGATGTTCACTTCATGATCATGGCACTGTTTGTGTTGATCTTCTTTCCTAGGTCCAGTCTGTGCGTGAAGTGTTCGAAGGCAAGCGCCACACTTTTGAGATCACCATGAAAAATGGGAAGAGGAAAGTATTGGTGAGTTCCCCTCATGTTGTGTACTTTTCTCAGCAGGACGCCTCTGGGTTTCTCTGTTTGAGGATGTGGTCTATGGTAACTTTTCAACAAATGACAGGTATTGTTCTTTAGGAGGACGGTGGGAAGTCCCTTTACAACACTGGCCTTTATTTTGACATAAAAGGAGCATTTCTTACCTTACCTTGACTGTCTTTGGTCTTCATTCACTCTGCAATTGTTCTGTCTGAATAAAAAAAAAAGAGACTTAGTCCTAATAGTTGCGTTAAACACATCTCACTCTCTCTTATCATTAGTGTTTATGTAGGTCTCTCTCTTTGTGTGTGTGTGTGTGTGTGTGTGTGTGTGTGTGTGTGTGTGTGTGTGACCAGGCGGCAGAGACGCCTGAAATGAGACACGAGTGGGTTAAGCAGCTGTGGATGGCTATGCAGTTATCAGGCTCTGGTCGGTCTCTTAGCATGTGTACATGGTAAGTAGATCTCATGCCTTAAAACCACCAAATAACCACAGTTGCTTTTGGTACAGTTGCTTTTGTTACTTGGTGCAAGGTTGCAAAAGTGTTTCTTCTACTGCATGAATTGAATACGTTTTTTGATTTTCAGGGGATCAGGCTTTAAAGGATGTTAAGACCACTGTTGGAGTTATACATAAATATAAAGATATATATATATATATATATATATATATATATATATATATATATATATATATATATATATATATAGTGCTAAATAAATCAAATTAAACTGAAACGTTAAAAACCGCAAAATCAATAGAATGATTATGGATTTCAATCAGTGAATGGCTACGGATTCTATTTGGTGGTGGGTGTGTATCTGTGTGTGTTCATGTGATGATATTGTGTGTGTGCATGCGTGCATGCCTGCGTGCGTGCATGCATTGCACCCCTTCAGGCCCAAAGCAACAAATCAACAAAAGGCCCGAGCTTTCTCCAGCCCATGCACCTCTGCTAACCTGGTCTCAGAGCCAATGGAGAATACAGGTCAGCTTACCCATGAACCCACTGACCAGGGCAGGTGCTACTCTACCGTCTGCACCAGCACAACTCATCCATCCTCCTCAGAGTATTCAGTGATCAGTAAGTGAACCCCATCTGTTGGGGATGAGAAAGAGAAAAGTTCATGCCAGCATAGGTCATTACTGTTTTTTGTTTACTGTTTACTGTCTGTTTACTTCATACTGTAAGAACATGGCCGTACACGTAGAACTTCCTTCTACCTATGAACAACAATTCCAATGACATTTCTGTTTTAAACACCTCAAGTCCCCCACCCCCAATTTCCATTTGAGCATAAATTGGTTGGGGTTTTACATGCAGTGGTCCCAAATTAGAGCATTCAGCTTCTTAATCTGCATGGAACTAATTTCACAGCTCCTGTGTCTTTCCGTCCACCTCAGGTAGAGTTGACTCACACTATTCACACACAAACGAGACACAACACAACGAGATCCAAGAGCAAAACCAAAGACCTGAAGAAAATCTTTACGATGTACTGCCACCAGCCAGGAAATGTGAGTAATGTAAATGTGTCTAACATACCAAATTTAATTTAATACACCTATTTTTAAATCAATACAATTTTAACATCATTTTCACAGCTTTGACCTTTATTGAAAGCATTTATGACAGTCCTGTATCCTACAGAAGAGCCAGTGGGCAACAGCAATGTAAGTGCCGACATATGACATATCTCATCAAGTTAGCGTAACATGTACTCCTCTAGGCTTTATTGTTCTCCTCATGTCAAATTAACATTATGTCATCCTCCTCCATGTCTGTTCTGGTCTCCAGCCTATAGAGAGGTCACGGAGAGCATCTATGACGTCCCAAAATCCCTGCTGAGAAAAATGTCAGAGCATACGCTGGGTGAGTCAGTTTTCCAGAGAACATACTTGTTTCCACTTAATTTTGACTGATGTGTAAAATGTGAAAGCAGAAACTGTAACCTATTTTCTTATATGGAGAACTAAAAATGGTGTAGGCATTTGGGAAGTCAAGTGATACCACTCAGGTTTTGTGCTGTGTGGGGCAGAAAGCCTAGCAGAAAGCCGAACAGGAGATGACCAGCTGGAGACTGTGTCCTGAGACAGTGATGACGGACGCAGAGCGAGAAACCCAGAGAATAACCCAGCAGACGATGATGGCAGGACAGTCCGGAGTTGAGGAAGACCCTTAGCACCACAGACCAGATGAAGGATGTCCTGAGCTTGACTTAAAAGTTGCCTACCCAAAAGATTTAAGTAACTTGAGAAATGGTTTCATTCTCTGATGGTCATTCTTCATTATCCATCACTGATCCTTCTGTATTTATCAGAATCAGATTTGCATTTTCATGTACAGTGTTACATTACTTCTTTTTTATTTCAGGGGACATGTTGTGTTTCAATATAAAAGTTGTTCTTTTTGCTATATTGTTTTTAGAAGCCTAAAGCAGCTGGCTTTCTGTTGGAATGTTATGATGCAGATATGGAAGCCATAAAGGAATATAGTGATCAAGATTTATTGAATGATTTTCACAATGTCAGACATGAGCTGAACCCCAGCAGGAGAGCTGAAATGATGCTGGCTGATTGAGAGTCAGTAGTGTGTTCTGGTTAAAATGGGCAGCTCTAACAGGTCACGACAACACAACACAACGGTGAACCGTCTCAAACACGATCTCTTCACAGTCAAAACATTATTACATTTCTCACAAACACAATATTGCTTTTGTCTTAGCATTTCTGTAGCTACAAGTTTTAGGAATGGATTGGGTTTGCTGGCAAAATGTCACAAATACAAGTACTTGACTACAATAAACAATCTTGCATTAATTAGCATCTGCCGTATCCTAAATCAGGCTGGCTGTCATCATAGGAAGTGTCTGTGAGCACATATCACATAAGTTCTTTTAAGAATTTTGTACATGTTAAGAAATAATCAGCCATTCATAAAGCACACCAGTATTTCAACTACAGAAAACATTTGATACAAATTAACAAGGTAGTGCACTGGATTCAATTGAAATGATATGCCATAGTCAGAAATAAAGACTACACTTACAATTGTAATAAAATCCAATAGTGAAATAAACAAAAGTCAGGCACAAAAAGGGATCCAAATAAACTGGCAAAGCTGAACACTGAGCAACTTGGTCATCAGATGAATTGGTCCACTACAATAATGTAGCTCTTAATGAGGATGATCGGAGGCAAATTAAAGTACGATAACAATGGCCTACATTAATGACAGTTTATACACACATAGCCAGTTTGGAAGAAGATTAGTGTCTATATAGCAATATACAAGCGGTCAGGATTATGTGTTTTTTTGTTTTTAAGGAACGCTGCAGTTGTATACCTGATGGTAGTGTGAGGATTGTTTTTAGTGAGGTGTGTGTATGTTTTTGCATGGCTTCACATTGACGTGTGTGTGGTTAGTGAAGTGCAGCAGGTGCCATAGGCGGCTCGCTCAGAAACTCCTCAAGCACGCGAATGATACCACAGGCCTCGGGCAGGCCGCTGTGCTCAGCCCGGGCATTTTGTAGCAGAACATCGCCATTGCCACAGCCACGCAGGAACTGGCCACAGCGAAACAATGCATAGTGGCTCATCTCCGCCTGCCGGATAAACCGCTTCAGGTTGTTCATGTCCTGGATAGCCTAAGGAGAGGTGGGGCAGGGTAATGTCAGGACTGCAGTCAATAGGGAATGTATATTTTATAATGATGAATTAAACCACAAATAAATAAATCCTTCACAGTTTTACATCTTCGATTTCATATTTTTGACTGCTATCAAAATATTTTACATACATTGTGCTTCTTCATCAAACCCTATTTGAAACCAGTCAAAACATAGTATGTATAGTATTCTCACCTTCAGCTTGAAGTTCTCTAGAATCTGCCTCAGAAGGAATGGGTTACATCTCTCAGCAGCATTGAGAAAAGCCTGGATCCAGTCCTCACAGAACTGGTTACTAACTGCCAGAGAAAAATGTTACCGAGTTGGTGAATCTATTGTAGAGGCAATAACTCATGCTTGCTTTGGTAATATGTTAAATATAGTATCAGAAAGCTGCTTCTGAAAACTAAAAAAAGTAATTTCTACAGCGTTATGGAATTTCATTGTTTCATTGTAAGGTTAAGTCAGGCGCAACTAAAACACAACCTGCTTACGTGTACCAGTAACTCGCCACCTGCTTAAGAGTAGCTCTTCAAAGGCTCAAAAGAAATGTATATAAATCTCATAACACTGTCACAAAAGGTATTAAAATTTCTATGAAATTCTGACATCCTGCCCAGTGTGGTACATGATCATAGTTTTACTGCTCTCTGATGAAAATTGATGTTGGTAGTGCACGTCAGACTGTAGTACCACTGTACCACTGTAGTAATTGTGAGTAATTGCGATGAGTATAAGTGTGTAAGGAAAGGATGTTAACATTTTCTTCAGGCCTATCAGTAATACCGACGTAAAACAGTAGAGTAGCTGTCGGCCATATTGATTTTGTCAAAGTAGCTCTCAGAGCAAAAAAGGTTGGAGAGCCCTGGTGTTGAGGACACTACGATGTGTCAGGGATGGATTCTATACACTATTTCAAATTAATGATAGACATGAAATATGTTCAGAATTTTTTGTGGGTTTTGGTTTACAATACAGTTTTTTTAATTGGTTCTATTTGTGGCTAAGCCAACCAACACTGAGCTCACAAATAATTTTAACTTAAGAACTCCCAAGGGTATGTTGCTGGTCCTGTAAAGGCCTCTACACATCGGTTCTGACAGTATAGCTCAGCACTTTCAAATTCTGCAATTTTGTTGACTGGCAGCGCACTGCAGGCAGCGAACGAAGCATAGTAACCTATGGAATCACCAATGGATTTTATCCAACAGCTCCGACAAAATAGACGTGAATCATAATCGGTGGCGGTGGCAGAGTTTGGCGCTGGTGTGTGGGGTTGTATCGAAAACAATGGAATAGAATGTTGGAAGCACAGTGCTCCGCACTTTGTCGGAGCCGATGTGCAGAGGCCTTAAATCTGTAGGCGTAGGTGGATGAGAATGATTGTACACCTTGTGTTTGATGGCACACACCTGAGTTATAGAGTGTGGGAGGGCTGGTCGAACAGTCGATCACCAGGTCTGTGTGGGAATCCTCTGACATGGCTTTAGTAAGGGTGGCTGTGGAGGTGTCCTCCTGAACTAAGCCCTGCAGACTGGCAGCTTTGATGAACCTACATACACAAGAGACTTGACACAGTGGCCGCATTTACATGATCACAATAAACCGATAACTAGCAATAATCAGGTAACTGTAATAATCCCTTATTAGGTGTTTACATGCATTTAAGAAATGCAATCACCAAAGCCATATGGGTTACATGATTTGTTCTATTGTTAATACATTTCTTCAAGCTTGTATGTTCGCTGATGTATCCCGCACGGGCACAGATATAAAAGAAAAAAATAAACCCGATTAAGGTGTACATGTCTCAAAGAAATTGGAATAGGTGTGTTAAATGGATTCTTCATAAATCGATAACTGCAGTAATCCGATAAAGAATATCGGTTTATTCTGTGTACATGAGCACTTGAACAATCAGCTAACTACAATAACCCGATAAAGATCTTTTTTTTGGTGTGCATGTAAATGTGCTCAATAATGAAGGCCTACTCTTAAGAAATGACATTGCTGTCAAAATCTTACCTGGCTACATCAGTCTTGGTTCGCTCATCTGCCTCATTGACCACAACAGGGGTATGACTCAAAGCCTGCAATTCATCAACACCAATTAATCACATCAATGTAACACCAGTAATTACCGTACACATGACAGACAGTCAAGAAAGCAATCTTCATGCATGGCTTTGAGCAATACAATCAGTGATCAGTAATAGCTGTAGTAACATTGACAATAATCCTCTGTTGAGTAACTGGGGCAATGGGGCAACAATAAAATCCAAACATATAACGTGTACAGTTTTTTTCTAATTGAAGAATCAGGATGACAAATGTTCAGTGTAAACATATAATTTTCTCTTTCTTACAAAAGTCGTTAGACTATGTCTGAACAATCAAAATATGCATGGTGATGACCATGGTGGTGACAGTAAAAGCAAAGATGTTTATCTATTAAAACCATGCCTGACAGGACTGCTGCGGGTTCCTGTTTGTGCTTATGGGTTCCTCACCGCATGTAACAGGAAACAGACATTGGCCAGGACCAATTGCACCACCCTGTGAATATGCATGACTGACTCCTCATACCAACGACTCAGGTAAGGCCTCACTTCAGACTCCAGGTTCTCCATCTGCCCAGAAGGAAAAGGTTGACTGGGTTACAAAGTCTTAAGTGCTAGACGTTGGTTGGTTGGTTAAAGTTTCATATCAGATAAAATACTGAGAAATTGCAATTTTGCAAACCAACACTTGTTAACACTGTATTTTAAATATTTTTGTCATGTCACAGTTTAACAGTGTTTTTTTTTTCTCACCTCTGGAGTCAAGCTGCCCTGGAGACCTTGCACATACTTGTCAAGTTCAAGTCGGAATGTACAGATACTTAAGGAAATGACATTCAAAACCGATCATGCAGTAAATAGAGACAAGACATTGTGCAGAGACTAAATAGTGTTTCAGCTCCAAACAGTTAGTAGAGAGAGAGACTATGAGACTTCAAGGCAAGGATATAGATTTAATCCCTTCTCTGAACCTCCAAGGAAGCAGATGACCCAGCCATTCCCATCTTCTGATTGGTCAGGAGAAGATTCCTGTTCTAAGAGGCAACAATAGCAACCGACTGCCTGTTCTGGGATGCTGTTTAAAGAGAATTTCTAGATGTTAGCTAATGGCAGCGTATGACGTCACTGTATGGGTCAGTGTCCCATGCAAGTATCTCTTCCTAGACTAAAGTCTTATTTTCAATGAAGATCTTCACAGAAATTATTTTGTTTTATAAGACTGTTAAGGTAACTAGCTCCATAAAGTGTTGAGGAAGATGACACAATGATACTATGAAGGAAGAGACAAAATGATACTATGTAACGGGGCAATGAAGACATTCTCAATTTTGCAGAGTTGAGGAGGCCACAGGGGCTCACTTAATGGAAACAAAAGAAGAAACACAAGTTTCACAATAAGGAAATGCTTGCTAATTATTGGATGCATGCCACAGAGCCATGAATGTAGGTGGTGGTATAAGTGCAAGATCAGTGTGCATGTTCAAGAGCTCAAGAAAGTGAAACCATTTGTGCTGCGGATAACGTGGTTGTGAAGATATTTTCAGCAAATTGTATTCCTTCAACTGCATGAAAACATCACAGTATGCACTGTGCATGTTATCATCATATTATTAGCACTCACACACTCATCTTCTCATTGCCTCTGTGGTACAAGACACAAGTGTGTGCTCTCTCTCACTCTCCTTTCCCTCACACTCACACACACACAAAAACCCACACACTTGTTCAGTCACACTGAAGGAAATGCATGTTAGATTTGTAGAGAATGCTTAAATATAGAAAGAGAAGGAAAAAAATATGTTTCAGAATTGTAAAATTACCCAGTTTGCCCTCACCCCTTTTTATTGTTGTTTAATAGGTTAGGTTACACAGGTCATCTACTTTGACAAAGCCTGTAATAGGTATCTTGGTTATCTAGTTTAGTGCTGCACATTAAATACTGAAGTAAGTGATGAATGGAACATTGTGGAATACTGTCTCCCACTCATTCATTCACCCACCCACACACATCCATACACTCTGCAGCTCACGACTGAATGTGCACTTAACCATCACTACATCCAAGGTGCTTTAATAACTTTTGGGTCAGTGGTGCCTTCCCATACTGAAAACTCAAACCACCATTCACTCTCACTTCTCTGCCAATTAGACTGATATGATAAAATTATGATCAATAGAAAAACATTATTAGACAGAGAGCACATAGTCACTTGTTCAGGACTTGAAAAAATTGAGACTTGACTTGGCTTGGCTTTGGCGCGACTTAGACTTGGACTTGGACTTGACTTTAGTGTTAAGACCTGAGACTGACTTGTGACTTACTCCCACCTCTACTTCACACAGATGGTTTTTAATCCTTGATTCAGCAAGGATTCAAGGCTAACTCCTTTCCTGAATCAGCCCCGTGGCCTCCATGACTCTACGTGTCAGTTTTGTTTTAACTTCAAAATGACTTGGCTTTCATCTTCAGTTTACTGCCCTCACAGTGCAACTGATTTTCTTCCCTTTTTCATGACTTATTGAGCACACACTCTATTTATCTGCATTCACTGCTTACCTCAGCTCCACAGTGGCTATGTTGCCCATGCCTCCAAGCAGAGCTCCCTTGCTCAGTCTGCGAGAGATGTAACATCGCAGCTGGGGCTCAGCCTCTGGGGGCAGGCTGCTGTCCAGTAAGGTGAGGCTGAAGCAGAGACGAGCAGTTAGCAACAGGGAAATCAGAGGCAAACGGCAAGGCAGCGGTCTTACACACTAGAAAAGCGGGTTCATGATGTACCGATGACACAAGAAGCCACATTACACACAACTCCAAGCCATGAGAATCAACACCAAATTTAGCATATATACCCAAACATTGATTTGCCATATGATTTGTCCACCAAACACAGAGCAAGACCTATTCCTGGATATTTTTATCACCTCCAAAAATAGTATTATTTTAAACGTATTATTTGATTTCTATCATACAGCGAGCCTGAACATTGTTTTAAATCCAGTTTAAATTTGGGGATTTGTTCACTTTGTAAGTGAGACAAAATGTAATATCAGTGTCCAAACCAGAATCTAAAACGTATACTATATGTCAGCATTACAACATTACAGCACAGTAGTAAATAGGATTGTGCCTTGCTCTGTGATATTGTGCATCATAGCCCATGTTCCAAGAATGATTGTTTGAGATGAAGCTCACAAGACACAGCACAAAACGATTACAGATTAAAACAAGAAGCTGTAGTAAATTTCATCCAAATACAGCGAGGGCCAGTGTCACTGTATGACAGGTGACCTTATTCTGTCCATCGTTTTGTTTACCTAAAGTCATCATGACACGTGGTTGAATCTGCTCTTCTTTGAGACCACGCGACACTCTCTTCAGCTCCCTCTGATCTGAACAATTGATAAAGCACTTACTACAGATGACAGGCACTTCAAAGCTAGGATTAGGAATATCAATGTTAGGTGACAGTTATGTCACCACCTGCATTGAGTGTTAGCTGTTAAATCAAGGTTAGGCTAGTTAAGATTCAAATTAGACAAAGAATGTAAGTGATCACACACTCACACATATTATCACACTCATTCATTCAACGCGATACAAGCAATCCAACTGCTTACATTTCTCACTGTAGCACACTGATGAAGACAACCTACCTTGTGCTTTGGTAAAAGTAAATTGAATAATAGCAGTTGATTTGTTGTATTCGCTGACTGATTCCACCAATTTCCTCACTGTCAAAATCTGCATCTTTTTCTTCAACATCAATTGAGTCTTGAAAGGACGAAGTCTGTGAGGTAAACATTCTTAGCTTTTAGCTATCTAACGTTAATCGGATGTGGCAGTGGTTAAGGTTAACGTCAGTGTATCACGGTCCAACAACCAAAGCAACCGTGAAAGTCAGTTAGTTTCAGATAAAATAAATAAAGACTCTGCTAGATTTAAGACCATTAGATGGTCTTCAGAGCTTACGACAGAACACACTATATGTTTGCTGACAGCAGCTCTCCATCAAAACATGTCAATGACGCAGTGTGCACCCAAACTTCAATCCGTGTAGAAAATAGTGAGGAAAAAACAGTTCCATTTCACTATGACACATATCACATGATCATTTGTTCCTCCCCCATTCCTTTTCAGTTCCTGGACACGCCATTTTGACCAGATTGTGAAATTGTTGCTATTCGATTGTGCTGCATTCGTGCCGTCACAGAAATAATCATGGGTAGGAAGAAAAAGAAGCAAATGAAGCCATGGTGTTGGTATCCTTTTGTGAAGCCACCATTGACCAGCTTAGCGACTGAATAACAGAACCGGGAACAAATTACTTTTCCGTCGTGTTTTGGTGTCAGCAGTGTCAGGTACTCTGTAGCTAGCTAAGTTAGCCTGCCACCTTCTTAGTAGGTGCTAAGTACACAGTGCATGTTTACATTAGCCAATTTACATTTGTACGCGTAAAGAATAATCTTTTTTGAATTTCAGTGAAATTCATTGTCATTAGACTCTCTAGGCTGTCGGTGTCTTGATACTATACGTTACTCTGTTCTTGCCTGATAATGTGTCATACAGATTAGCAGCTAACAATAACATCGACGTTGCCGACGTGAACTGTGTCTGCACCCTTTCGAGAGCTTGCCATTGATAGATCAGGAAAAGTATTTACCACGGTTAATCCTTAACTACTAATTCAGGTATTGCAACAGAGATTTCGACGACGAGAAAATTCTTATTCAACACCAAAAGGCGAAACATTTCAAATGTCATATATGTCACAAGAAATTGTACACGGGTCCAGGTTTGGCTATCCATTGTATGCAGGTAAGGAGTAAAGTTATAAATGATTATGAAATGACACCAGTGCCTGTGCTTTGTTCACTGTTGTCGGCTTTTACAATGGATTGTTATTGTAGTTTTAAGTGTATGCTGTGAATTTCAGGTTCACAAAGAAACGATAGATGGAGTTCCAAATGCCATCCCAGGTAGAACTGACATAGAGTTGGAAATATATGGTATGGAAGGAATTCCTGAGAAAGATATGGAGGAGAGAAGGCGTGTTTTGGAACAAAAAACGCAAGGTATACCACCTTCACCTTCACTTGTCTGCTATGTTTGTCTGCTTATGTTTGCCTTGTTAGCAAGGGGTTTAAACTTATCAATCAGTATTAGACACTGGTATTGGTCCCCTAAAGGCAACTGTAACTCAAGGTAGTGTATCTCACTTGCCAACAGAGAGTCAAAAGAAGAAGCAGAATCAAGATGACTCGGATGACGATGACGATGATGAAGCTGGACCTTCCTTCCAGCAGCTAACTGCTCAGCCCCAAGCAGCTTATGTGCCCCCCATGACCCAAGCAGGCATGCCTCCAGTGCCAGCTGCACCAGGAATGCCACCAGGGAGTTATGCGGGTAAATTTCACACTGCTGTGTTTCAAGCCTGTCAAGCCAATACCATGAGAATGCATTATACTGTCGGGCTCATGAAGTTGAATTGATTGGTTGATTTTTATATGCCTATGTTCAGGTATGCCCCCTATGATGCCTGGTGTTCCTCCTATGATGCCAGGAATGCCACCTGTCATGCCAGGCATGCCCCCAGGGTAAGACTGCATGCTTTATGGTGACCTTGGTTTTGGATTTAGCTGTGCAAGTAAAGACAATAGTGGGTCTAACCCTGCATTTATTTCTGAATAGAATGATGCCAATGGGTGGAATGATGCCACCAGGACCTGGAATGCCACCTATGATGCCAGGCATGCCACCAGGTGAGGCATCTTGTGAGTTGCTTAATGGAACAGGTACAGAACATGTAGAAGGCACCGGAGAAAGAGCTTGTGATGTGCTTGTGAAAGGATGTGAATTTCTTGCTGTACTTGTGTTGCTCCAGGAATGCCACCTCCTGTGGCCCATCGGCCTGGCATGCCCCACATGGCGCAGGGTCCTCCGTCCACGGCCCCAGGCATGATGAACAGACCTGCCGTCCCCACTGCCACCGCTCCATCGGCCCAACCGGCAGTCACAAAGCCCCTGTTTCCCAGCGCAGGACAGGTGCAGTATAGCGTACTCTCTATCTACTAGCGTACCTGTCTGGAGTTCGGCTTGGCACTTGCGCCAACTAAAACTGTAGCTCGTTAGATTTCCTGCTTTAGCTTTTTGGTAGCAACATAGTGATATTGTCTAAACAAACAACATTTTCTTCCAAAATCGAATGACGTCCCAGGTCTGCAAAAACACATTAATTTCCCCATAGAAATTTTCACTTTATGGACCAGGGGGCGTTAAATGCTAACACAGGCTTCTGGGTTTCTTGCCAACTCTGTAGGCCTGGGCAATTAACTGAAAAGACATTGAAACTCACATAGGCTATATCTTGCCCATTTAAATTGGGTAATGTGCATTCAGGAACAGCAAAATATGCGAAGTCCGATGTAGCATAACAAATCTGAATTCAGGTGCTTATACTTTTGTTGGCTTAAAACGTTAAAAAAATAACACAGACATCTACTGGCACAGAGCCTTAATCAGTGGATTCAGAGATTGCATCAGTATTCCTGTTTACTGCTCTTTTTAAAATCTTTGTCAGAGATCACTTGAAGTGAGTGATGAGCGCATACACCAAAGCCTTAGCCAATAGCAACTTGTACCTAAAATGAATGCATGCCTTTTTTTTATATTACTAACAATACCTTGAGTGTAAGAGAAATATTAGGACACAGGAAAAAAATTATAGCTAATACGTCTAAATACTAAATACATCTAAATCGAAATACTAAATCTACTTGATCATGATCAGGGAAAGAGTTTGAAATGATTGGGATGGTGATTTGAAGTCCATTTGCCCAGTTCTCCCCTGCGGTTCCCCTTTGAGTCAGAGCACCACAGAGCACAGAGCAGTTACTCATGTTACTCGTTGGGTAATAGCTTTGAAGTTATTTTAGTGTTCTGTGGGTGATCCAGTATCAATAATGCTTCACTTTTCAGAAGTTGCATTCTTGGAGTTAAGCCAAATTCCATTTGCACCACTCCTTAACGTGTCACACCAACACAACTTACCAGTGTGTGTATATGTGTGTGTTTATGTGTGTGTTGTTTTTTTGGTTTGGTTTGGTTTTTGCATTCTCTGCTCTTATGTTCTTATGCCACAGATGGGAACTCGGGCACCGAGTACAAGTACACCCTCAACGAGTGCCGACACTCAGTCTGCATCCACTAAGCCTCTGTTCCCTAGCACAGCACAAGTACGCAGTAGCGTGACTGTTGAGTTTGTGAAGCCACAGCTCCACACAACTCCTTCACAGCATGTAGCGCACACGCTTTAGGTTATAAGTGCTTCTGGGGGTTGGTGGGGTGGCATACAGAGTTTAGGCTGATCAGTAGTGCATATGTTTATCTGAGGTGTTGTTTTGGGAAACATTTGCATTTTGACGTGTGTGTGTGTTGCTGCTGCATGTCAGTGTGTGAATGCAGTGGAAATCTGCAGAGTTCAAGAAAAGTTCAAGGAGAGTTTTGTCAATTTTACGTTTAATGTCCTGGTCTAATTAATTTGTCAACAAGAATGCAGATGAACGTGCAGATTTCTGTAGAGGCCTCTTTTCTGCTCTTTTTTTATTATTATTTATAATTGTTCTTGCCACACATCATAGGATTGTCAGTAGATGGTGCATAAAGGCTTTTGAGGCTGCTGTACAGAGCATGTCTTAGGAGTGCAAATAAGACATTGTCCTGTCTGTGTTTTTGCCCTTTTAGATTGTTAGATGTAGCTCATCTAGTCACTCTTAGACAGTCATTAGAGTCACTGTCTGTGGCACTCATGGTGCCTGTCCCTCCTCACGCTTGCACAGGCTCAGCAGACGGGCTCTGGAGCGGCAGGTGCCGACATGAAGCCCCTGAGCACCCCGGCCACCTCCACGGACCCGGCTAAGCCCACGTTCCCCGCCTACACCCAGTCCAGTGCTCCAGCAACCAGCACTGGCTCAGGCAGCACCGTATCAAAACCGCCTGCTGCCGTGACCAGTAAGCCTGCCACTCTCACCACTACCAGTGCAACCAGTAAGTTGATGCACCCCGATGAGGATATCTCACTGGTAAGTATCCATTTTCTGCTGTCTCTCCCTCCAAAGTAAGTAATTTGTGCCTAGAAGCAGTAGATTGTTTAATTACTGTTGTATTGTGTTTGAAAATAGGTTGACGTTACATATATACGTTAAATATTTTTGTATGATGATAGCATGAAGTGTACTGTAGTGTGTAGTTATAGTAGAAATACATGCAGATGAACACTGGAACTTTCATTTGTCCCTGTGATTTGTCTCCTCTAATCATCTGTCTTGCATTTGTCAGGAGGAAATCCGAGCTCAGTTACCCAGATACCAGAGTAAAATGGCCCGTCCGGGGCAGGCCGCCATGGCCAGCCCACCTGTCACCACCATGAGTGGCATGATTCCCCCGCAACAGGGCTTGCCACCCCAACAGCCAGGTGTGCGGCACCCCATGCATGGTATGGCATTAAGCCAGATCACTCCCTGTTCTTTTCTTAGCCATCTCTGTAGACAAAGAAATGGGTCTGACTCAAGTGTGTTTGTTCACAGGGCAGTATGGTGCTCCACCCCAAGGAATGCCAGGGTACATACCTGGTGGCATGCCTCCTTACGGGCAGGGCCCCCCCATGGTGCCCCCTTACCAAGGAGCACCACCCCGGCCGCCCATGGGGATGAGGCCTCCTGTCATGTCACAGGGAGGTCGCTTCTGAAGCCCCCAACCAACCAACCATCGCCTGTCTGCAATAGGTTTGGAGATTCATCCATTTTCTCATCTAGTGCTGATTATTTAGTTGCCAAGTTGCCAGTAATGGTAAATGTAAATTTTACTTGCGCTTTGAGAAAAAAAAACTGTGGGAGGAGAGAAATAAAAAAAAAAAAAAAACGTAAAAACGCATGGGACATTTGCATTTCAGAAACAGCAAAAAAAGGAAATGAAAGCATTTTCTTTTCATCTGCACCTGATGGAATTTGTTGCTGCAAAATCATACTGTGTGTGTGTGGCTTTTTCCCCTCTTATGTTCCATTTAGGTTTTTAGAAGTGTAGTAAATATGGTTCGTAATGTTTTGAAGGCGCTGGAGTTACATGAACTGGCCCTCCTTAACCCAAGGCAAGTCTCTGTAAATACATGTACTGTGCTTATTATATGCGAGGCCTTCACAGCACACTTAGGTGCTGTTGGACCTCAGTGTCCCCAACTGAGTTTGGTGAGGGCTTCCTCAGGTAGTTGTTTTGTCTTGTCTGCTTGTCCACCTATTATTTAACCTCAAAAATCTTTATCTTAATTCAGCTTCGAAGTAAAAATTTTGAAAACGGTCACACACCAAACTGTTTCTGTGAATTTGATTTCTGTACTGCTGTAAGACATTACCCCTTGTAATAAAACATGTTGAAAACTTCAGACTGGTTTTTCATGGCCGTGGGGAAAGGACTCCATCAGCAAGGTTTGTACTTTGAGTAGTTGCAAACTGCAGGCTCAGCTGAACTTACTTGAAAGGGAAAAAGTTTGTATCCAATGTTGTGTTATTTGTTTCTCTTTAAAAAAAAAAAAACAGTGAAGTGCGTCTTACACACTTGGTATTTGGCCATCCACATTGTAAATGTTGCCACCCTGCATATCTGGGTTTGAAAGATTGTAGTTATTTTTTTTAAAAAATACCTCAATGGAGAGGGCAGCAAAAGCCACAGCATTGAAAATGCCTTCCAGTTGCAGGGTTGGCATTTTTGAATATGGATGCTCCCAACCACCAGTGAGATTGCTCATGCATGGCTGTCAGACAATGAAAAATGTAAACGTGTTGGTTTTTTTTTTTTTTTTTTTTTTTTTTAACCCAAAATGTTATTCCACCTTCATGTTCAAATGGTTTGTAAAAGTTATGCACATCCGAAAGTGAAATACTTGATGTCTGTCTAAATAGTAAGGATTATCTAGTATGTTCGAACCAGTCTGCCATCATTTTTATCATGGTTCTTTTTTTTTTAGTTTGGTGATTTTAATGTTGATGTGGCCTTTTGGATGCATAACTTCAGCGCCTTAGCGTGCTTTCTTAACAGAAACTTCTTAAGTTAGAAGGTGTTGAAAGACGTGGCTGATGTGCTAAACTGAAGATCTCTCTTCCCCTCCCCTCTGTAGCTATGCCATGGAACTGGCAGGGGCAGAGTCTTGAGGGTTGCACTGGTCAGGCCGAGGCAAGTCAGTCCTTTTTTTATTTACCTCCCTTATTTTCCTTTCCACACCAGGGGCCGTCACAGCTCTCTTTGGGGGGCTGTTGGATGCCTGCGTCCCCAAACTTGCAGCAAGTTTGGTGAAGGCCCTTGAATCTGTTCACTGTAGGCACTGCGATTGACTAACCGCTATAATCATGCAAGTTCCTTGACACTATACAGGCCGGGATTAGTTGGTCATCAAATCACCTAAGCACCTACTTGCCCTTCTTTGGGTTTGGAAAGATACTGTTTAAAATTGTTGTTTAGTGTTGAAATCCGAGCACCGATCAGATTTTTTACGTGGTTAAATCATGGAGTTGTAACTGAAGTGACCTTTCCCAGTAAATGGCATAGGTCCTCATCTCATGTGATCAAACAGTTTGACAGGTGCTTAAGAGGTGCATTTCACTACTTTCAACTACTTCTCACTCCTTGTGAATCAAACTTGCAAACACGCAGACTTGACATGTAGTCAAACAGCAATACCAAGGATGGTACCATCACTAGGCACTGTTACTTCCCACTGCCCAGAATTATCACTTAGAAACCATGTCAGCCAGCTGTAATGAGTGAAGTGTGAAGCGATTCAAACACATGGTCCATGCCATTCATATGCTCTTTGTTTCCATCAGCTGACCAACAAACAGCATTTCAGCATTCGCTATTAGCTGATCAAAGTCGAGAGTGCCACCATTACAGGTTAGTTTATCCTGTAAGTATCAGATTCGGGCTAGCATAGTTCTGTTTGCAATGTCCAGGCATTAGCAGTAATTAGCAGTAATTGTTGTCAAAGGACTGGGCACACATTGTCCTTTTTTATTTTAATTCCACAGTGGTTTTTGACTCTGTAAGATGTAACTTAAAACACATTTACAGTGTTGGTGCATGCAGTGTATGGGGGGGTTTTCCACTCTTGTGATGCAAGTCTCTGGGAAAGGTGGCGTGAGTGTGAAGCGTTTGTAAGCTCCATCTAATCCTGTAGTGCCTTTGATTCCTCCGATCTAGCTGTGGCAACCCCGGGGCAGGGATTCAGGGTCTGCTAACAGACTTTTGTTGGTAAGTACAGGTGAATTCAGCATTTGGTGTCAAATCGTGTTAGCCTCTGGAAGTCATAGACTTGAGTCTGGTGGGGGGGGACCAAGAGAATTACAGTTAATGGGTAGGAGTTTTACTTTAAGGTTGTCAGCTATTACTCCTGGCATTCATCAAGAATTGCTCCAGTGTGTTTTGTAGCAATTTATTTGTAGGTCCTCCTCTTCCCTTGATTTTACCTCTTGCTATACATACTCAGAGAGGGGACTTTCTTCATCTAAAGGAACTGACCTCACACATTCATCTTTTGCCATGTCTTCAGCTCATTGAAAAGTTTTCAAATCAGGCTCATTTCCTGCCCACAAGGTCACCTCCTTAATACCCTTGACTCTGTTAAGAGCTGTGGGCTACTTGTCATCTTATTTGAGTTAATTACATCACTGAGGTCTGCTGTGGCCATGATAAGCACTTTCAGACCTTACCTTGTCCTAAGTCACTTAAATGAAGAAGTCTCTGAATGTCTTCTCCTTAACTTTCTTGTCCATCGTCCTGTATTTTTCTCTAGTGCCCATTATTAGTTTTCCCTTAGAATGTGCCCAGTAATAGCAGAAGTTCCCTTTATGGAAGTCATGAGCTGACCACATGAAAACCCCCTCCTTGAAAAATCTCCACCTTACTGCTCCTTGGACTCATTTTTGGTAAAAGTGCATCCTTCCTATACTATTCAAAAGCCCATACAATTACAAAAACTTTTTTTGTGGCAAGCTTTGAAGAGAGACAAGTCTTTTTGTGAAGATTCTGTATCTGTGGCACCTGCAAATGAGCAATTCTTTTTGACTGCCAGTGCCTTTTGACTGCAGTAGTCAGCAAAGAAGTCTTGAACATGCTTCCCATACACATTACAATATGCAGTAATGTGTAAAGGTTTTAGGCACTTTTTTCTTAGACCCTTTATTTGAGATTATTTTCTGTTCTTAGATTGAATAGTATTGAATAGCCTATATTAAATGTTTATGTAGAATATATATATATTTATATATTACATATGAAATACTGTATGTGAGACATGTATATGTGATAAAAGCACAGGCCACATTATTGACTCAAAAATGAATGGCCATTTGTAGGCCTTTTAAACCATTTAATTGAAACCTAATGGAAAACAAATATATATATATATATATATTAAAACTATTGAAGAAGTATCTGCCTTACCTACTCCTTGTAAGGAGTAATTCAATTAATTCTTAATTGAATTAAATTTTAAAAATATTCATATATCATAGGCTACATTTTATCACTCATGCCTAAAACCTTTGCACAGTATTGTAGCTTGAGAAGAAAACATGTTTGCATTCAGTAAAAGTGAAAATGCAATCCTTAGTTATTCTAATGAAGTCACAGGCACTCATGGTAACACTAGTGACTGAGCAAAGGAAAAGTGTTGAGGTAGGTCACTGCAAAATTAAATGGGTTATTTACAGTTCTGAATCATGTTAAATTTGTCTATATAGTTACTTGCAAAAGAACTCATTAATCATTAATTAAACCTAATCAGATGGTTTATACATGAAAGGCTGATTTGAGACATACTTGCACTTGACAACCGTGGCGAAATGCCTTTCAGGTAATTTCTCATGTCGATATAGTTCACTGTAGATAGTTTTTAAATATTTGTCCCTTTTGTGTGACCTAATGCATTTGGTATTGTTTTACTGTGTGATTGCTATTTAATGTTCTGCTTCACCAGCTTCTGTCATCTCCATGCTGTAAAATGCTAAAAGTGTGAACATGTGTTGAATTTACACTGGTGAACAAATGAACTGCTAGTTCCAACTAAATAAACAAACTTTCTTTGACCCCCACAACCCTGTTCCAGTTTTCTTTTTGTTGTCTGATTTGCTATCTCCTGCAACCCATTGTGACGTAACAAGATTGCAATTTTTTTTTAGGGCAGACTTCCTGTTTGAAGGTGGAGCATGTCTCAGTTGATCTCAGCAGCCAGGGCGTTCATGACTTCAGTGCTTCATGATATTCACAGAAGCCAATATTTTGTGAATACATAGTGATTAGGAGGCAGAGTTCATGTTATTGATCAGGATTTTTAACCCAGCATGAGGATCCTCACTTCTGTGCTTTGGATATTAGGCATTCAAGCTATTGGTATGTTGCTTCTCCATAAATAATTCTTCCACTTTTTTATAGCCAACATATATATGATTGTGGCGATAGGCTTTAGTAAAGCATTAGTAAAACCCCGGCACAGTTTTAATAAAATACTCTGGTGTGCGAAGATTTGACTCTAGGGACTAAATGGCTATTTTCTGTGAAATTAATTTACTTTACACATATCCAAGGTTCAGGTACAGTTTACATAATCTAGAGAACTACACTGTCTCAGTGCCTTCAGCCTTGTTAAAAAAAAAATAAAAAATCCTGGAAGTTTACCAACGTCTTGAACACTGCTAGAGATCAAGCAATATATATTGTCTATTTCGATATTTTCAAAACTTTCCAAAAGAAAAAGGGGAGAGAAGTGGTAGCCATACAGTATAATATCCTAAATTGGAGGAGAATGCGATCATAATGCCAAAGGCATGGTCAACCTGGACATAGTATGTCTGTTCTTGGACAAAGGTCTGGTTGCACCTTAGTTTTCAATGTTCTAGTTGTTCTCTGTGGCCTAAGTATTGTTAACAGCTGGGAATAAAATGGGCAGCAATGCACAGCACCTTTCAGGGACTTTAGAATTTCCCTAATCCAAATTGGCTTGTGTTTAATAAAAACCTTATAATAAGGCCCAATGATAAAAGCCCATACAGTATTATTATGTAACATTGTAGTATGTAGTATGTAACATTTACGTAACCATACCATATTTGCCAGAAAAGAGTTAGTGCTTTTCTACAGTTTTGCTGCATAGACAGACAGGACACACTGGCATTTGGATGTATGCTGATAGTAATTCATATCCTGAGCCCTTCTTGGAGACAAAATAGCAGTGTTCAAAGCAATGCAGTTCATAGCATAGGAAATGTAGTCAGGCTTTTTGCATATCCTGCCACTGTGCAGCCACTTCTATATTTATATCCCAGCACCACAGAGCTCTTTTCACTCTGCACCCTTCTTTGGCAAGTTGCCAAAAGTGAGCTTAGATCCTCAGAGTGGTGAAGGAAGGAGCAGTAAAAGTTTGGAATACTGAAAGATTGTGATGAGTTGAGGAAATGTTCTCACTGAGCAGTATGGTCCACATTTCAGGTTTCCATGGCCAATGCACTTCATCTCAAATATTTAATTTATTTTTTTTTTAAAGTAGTTTCAGTATCCAGTTATAGATCTTCCCAATCCATCAAGCTTTATTAACATGTTTCCTCCAGCATCCAGTGACTTGCTATACATCCAAAGAGAGGAAGGAGACACTGTGACCATTTACAGTGAACCGCAGGAGAGGAAAGCACTGAGTGCCTTTTACCTGGAACACACCGTCACTCAGACAAAAAGAGAGGTCATCGTCTTCTCTGGGGACGACGTAAAAGAGAGTGCATCCTATGCTGGGCGTGTTCAGCGTAGTGGAAGCTTAGCATTTTTACCAATTAATGTGACTATCTCCCAGTTGCAACGCACTGATACTGGCTTGTACACAAGCAGGTTTATTTACAAAGACTCCACAGCTGACCAAGTCATCAAGGGCAGCACTCAACTCTTCCTTTATGTTAAAGTGGCAGGTGTGTATATGTTTTTTTCTGTATGTTTGTCTTTCTGTGGATAAAATTTTATATGAATTCACTTTTGAGACAATCTATCAAAGACTTTTTCCTGACAAGTCCATCATAAAATCTGCTTAGTTTCTGCAAATACTTCACAATCTCCTAAAATTTTTGGGATTTTTTCAAATTTTAAAGACTTCATCCACACAGACCATGCATAAAATGGATGCGAGTTGAAAGATCTATAAAATGAACATTAGTGTTGTTTTTCAGAGGGAGATGGGTCTTGCCAGTGCAGTCGCTACACAACCGTGTTGTATGCCATCTCTGCAGCAGTGGCCTTGCTCTCCCTCCTGCTCGCAGGTTTCTGTCTGATGCAACATGTAAGTATCCTTTGCTGTGGTCCTCTCACTACCTCAGTCAGGCCTACACCACTCCCCCAAGTGAAACGAGCACACTTACTTGAGCAGTTGCAAATGTTTGTGTACACTGTTAATGTAACAATTACACTATCACATGTCAACTCAGTACCATCTTGTCCAAATCTATTTAATCTTTGTCACTTTCTAAACACAGTAGAAGCCATCAATTTTCCACACATTTGCCAGCTTTTATAGAAGATTTACAAATTCTTTTGCTGTGTCAATGAAAATTGTGAAGTTACTTCAGTGTGCAGTGAAGTACTGTATCGTACAGTGTATTTGTCCTTATTGGGGATCTAGAAAGAATAAAAATGCAATAACTGTAAATGGATGAAGACTGAAAGATGAACCTGCTTATTTTCAAGGCAAAGTTTTGCATTTTGTTTTTGGTTGTGTTGGTTGATTAAAAGCACTCACTCACCTGACCACAAGTTGTGTTATTTGAAGGAAAAACCTTTAAATGAATGAAGCATCAAAGCAATCAAGCCTAGATAAAGTTGTTGGCTCACTGACAGGATTGTAAGACATCCTGTGATTATTTATCCAGAGGTGTAGAGTGGATTTTTTTGGTGGGGCTACATGATATATTATAAATGAATGCCTAATATTCAAAAAGTGAGAAATAGCCTACATAAATGATCTGTTCCAAGAAGTAGGGGGGCTCTGTGCCCCTGCGTCCAACACCCACTACACCTCTGCTAGTGTTCATGGGCATAGGAATAGTCTCATAGAAAAGTGTTTTCAACTTCCTTGCTCAGTATTTAGTCTTTAAACACACCTGATGTATTTCTACAATATACTTTTACATTTGTACTTCATTAATATCTTATTATTTTCTTTTTTCTTTTATGTGTACAGAGCAAACAGAGGCCAAGCACAAAGCCACCGCCACCTATGAATGACATTTATGAGGTGATGTCCATGGGGCAGCATGGCAATCGTGTGACCCAAAATGGCCCACAGATGACTGAAGACATGAACATATATGCTACTCCCCACCTGACACCCATGCAGGAGAATCTTTATGCAACTCCTCAGACTTTAAAGCCCAGTCTTCAAGCCCAGACCTCTGCTCTGTGATGGCTATCAGATTATTTCAGGAGTCCTTTGAGGACAAGTCCTTGAGGAATTGTGAACGGGACAGTTTCATCAAGCAAAGTAATTTGGGCATTTCATTTCTGTATACAATATATACAAATACAATATATTTGTCACATTTTATTGTTGAGCAGCAATGAGTAACCTGTATTAAACTGTTGTCAGACATTTTCTTTACCATGTCTTTGATGACTGGAAATGTTACTTGGTTATGGTCAAGTTTAATTTGCTGCTTATGTATGGCCTGCTGGTTATAATCAGACTCATGACATGTTTAAGCTTGTAATGCTACGTCAACATTTTAGTTGTACAATATGTAGTAATGTACAACATACACAATACTATAAACGCATATACTTTGATCATTTTTAGTAACTGATAATTTTGCTCTAGATATTAATTTTTAGATCACTGATAGTCTTGAAGAACACAACTTTGTTTTGGCCAAGAAAAAATGCAATTTATTAACTGTTTGTAATAAGCTTGATAGTTCAAGAAAACATTTTTTTCTGCTGCATGTCATCAACAATCACATTCTAGGAGGACAGAGAAAGAAAAAAGAATCCAAACGATTCAACGCCACTGACTCATCCTTTGAAAATCTCAGTACAGACATTTTCCTTGACATTGTAAAACAGAAAAAAGGCAAAGATGCCACCCTATTTTGCCCAAAACCCCACCCATGATTCCTGTTGAAGAAAAAGTACACAGATACTCATGTTTTTTATTTCCTTAGACGGGCTACATTAAAAACCCACAGTGTTCTGCTCCAATGAGATGTTCATTGGTTTAGGAATACATCGTATGGTGTTGAAAGATAAAGGCAGGGAAAAGGGGGAGTATACTCAAAAGAAGGATCTATTTTGGGTTGGGGGTTCGGAGAGGATCCAGAGGTGAAGTGCAACACCCAAATAAGGAAAGCCCAAGGCTCTCTCCCATGCCCCTTGCGACTTGTGCATAGATCATGATCCTTTAAAACCAGCTTCTCATTCTTTCCTTATCAAACAATAGTCCATGTTGATGCAGACACCCTTCAGCGAAAGTCCTCTCCTTAGTCATTTTATACCCCCCATGACAGGGAGTTTATGGGAGAGGAGACAGACGAACATTATAATGCACAAAACTCCTGATTTCCGACAGGAGGGGACCTCATATGAAAATACAATAGATTGCAAACATCCAGCAAACTTGTGTGTCCATTTTGCTGTCCATTTTACAATCAAAAATTCTTGATCACTTTTGTTTAAAATGTAAAGCAATTTTTTTCATATAATAGATATCTTAAGATATATATAAAGCACTCATATTTTTTTCTTTTAGAGTTCATTATTTGGTAAATATGTACTGAATCTGCTACGGATTTATCAGAGACAAAGAACTTTATCTGCTGCTGCTGCTTCTGAAATTCAAAACCCTCAGTGCTTACAATTTTTTGTCATCCTTTTTGTTTGTTCTTCAAAAAAGAAACATTAAAATGGCATGGAGATGGTGCTCGAGAGCCCTAGCCATCCTGAGATGTTGTCCACTTTTTTCTTCTTCTTTTGAGTGTGCAAGATGTTAAGCAACAATGCCTTTGTTTGACAAGGAATACAAACTAAATTATCTATACATACGTCAACATGAACAGGCTCTGTCAGTCAGAAAATAATAACATAAAAAATACACATGAAATACAGACACAACACTGATCAGTCCCAGAGCTTGAAAATTAGTAAAATAATCTTCATATCAATACACATTTCATATTTTCATCTTATCCATTTCAATGTTGAATGTCTGTTTTCAACCTGGCAATCCCATTTGTAGAATTCTTTTCATCAAACTTCAGCAATAAACAAAACACATGTAAACCCCTTGTGGACAGCCTGGTAGAGAGAAAAGGTGGGGGTGGGGGTGGGGGTGGGGTTAACAAACACTTAAGTGGATAACAGAGAACAAATGGAAAGAACCATCATAAAATAAAGCTAGAAAACACACTACAAAAGGTAGGCACCTCTGATAGGAGTCCTGCAGTCACCTCCAGTTGACCTCTTGCGCCTCTCTGACAGAGAGGACGAGTCTCAAGTTCTACTTTTGTATGTCCATCTATGGCCACAGTTCAAGAGTCTTTTTTTAACACAGCTTTTTATAATTTTATCTTTTTTTTTTGTTTTTTCAACATTTATTCTTTAATAATTGGGAGGAGAGAAAAAAAAAACTGGTGCAATACTCATTATCTGCTGACCTTGAAAAGGTTCTCTTACATTATTCCACAATAAAAGCCACTAAAAGATAGACATATTACATAGTACATATTTAATCCTAAAGAGAAATACACACTTGTTTTTTGTATCTTGTGAAGACCTCCAGTAAACATTTACACATGAATTGTCTCCGCCTCCCCTCAGTATTTTTGTCATTTTTGTGGTGTACAATTAGCTGAATGAGTCAGCCGACACAGTCAGTGCAATGCTAGAAGCTAATAACAACAACAATATACATCTGAATATAGAGGGCTTTGTTTTTCCATAAGCGCAAAAAAATAAAATGAAGAAAAACCTAAAAACTATGAGACACTGAATAAGAAATAATTTTTTTTAAAAAAAGCGTGGATCTGCTGTAAATCACAAGCACATGTTCTTGTCTGAACCAACCCTCTCTTGGCATATAGGTCTGCATACTGTCATGTTCACCAAGTATACAGTACACACAACCTTTGTGCAAACACTCACATTTAACAGATGTCATTTTGCCACTTTGTCATAAAAAGTTTTTTTTTCACTTGTTCTTTTGAACCAATATCAAAAAACTTGGAAGTGTATGAATGAGACAAAATTATTACAAAAAAGATTTCACATTTAATTATTGGCGCTTCTTTTTTCATTCAAGTATTGGCATTTATTTTCAATATCTTGTATCATATTGATATGTTTGAGGTCTCTTGGACTTCTTTTTGGGAAATATTGAGCAGGACAAGAGAGTTGAGAATGGGTGATTAAAAACAGGGGCCTTAGGAAGAAGATTCGATGTAAGAAGACAAACCTAGTTTTCCATTCTCATACATTTCAAATAGTTCAATGTATTAAAAGCCAGTGTGTGCATATTGTCCCTTGGCCCCTGCCGAGGTAGAGGCTCATTTCCTCCTCTCGGTGAGAAGGACTGGCTTCTCTACACCCCCTTGTCCCACATATGATTGAGAGGCAGGTGTTCCTCCAGCAAACTGGAGTCTGTGCCACTGAAATAAAAACATGGGGATGGTCAACAGTGCGTCTGCGATTCCATGCACACAAAGGGAGCTAATTTGCCACTTGGAGAAAGAGAGAGAGAGAGAGAACGAGAGGGGGAGGGGGATTGGGGGAGCGGGGGTGGTGGGAGGAGGGGGAGAAAGAGGATGCTGCCTCTCAGTGCTGGTGCAGCAGTTTGGACTCTTGGGAGCCTCGGGAATATGGCCCCCAACCCCCCCGCCCCCCCACCCAAAAAAAAAAAAAAAAAAAAAAAAACCTTTCGTGGACAGTCTGTGGCTTTGTGCCCAGACTATAGAATCAAGGCAGTTTTAGAGAACAGGCAATAGTGATTGTTGCTAAATGTCACTCATGAGTTAATATCCATGGTAAACAAACAAAACAAACAAACATTATGGTTCTTCCTTCATGTTAAGACTCTGTAACGACTGAGATGTGTCCCTGTCCCCCTGATCCATAGAAATGTAACATTGTGTAATGTGTCTGAGCACCATCAACCCTTTCTGTGCTAGTTGCTCTGTAGGGGGTAACAAAGGCCCTTTGGGAGAGAACCACTTCAGCTAGTGCTGAGACTTCCACATGCTAAAGGACGTGAGATACAGACACAACAGTAGACATAAAAAAGTGCCAACATAAAGATAGAGAAAAAAAAAAAAAACACTTTTTTTTTTTGGTTTAAAGAAAGATGTACCCGACGTGACCCATCTACAGTGCATCTCAGCATTCTGGAATCCCTGTTTCGTTTGGGGCTGGTCCCAGGGACTTTGTGACTTTTTGATAACTGGGACCAAACGTTTCTTCACCTGTGAACGGCCCAAAGCCTGCCACCCTGATGCCCTGCCTCTCCAACTCCATGCAATGGCCCCACCACACCAAATAGAACAGCAGACAGTGACCCAGCGGGGCCCCTTCTCTCTCTGACTCTCAGATCTGTGCAGACCTCGAGAGGATGAAAGGTTCAAATGTCTGTTCCTGCCTCATTCTCATGCTGCTGTGCGTTTAGTTTCCATGGCCTTTTTAATTCAACAACCGTTTTACGCCCTGGATGGGCCGTTTTTGTTGTGGCTTTCATGAGGCCCAGAACATACCGTGTCACTATAAAACACAGGAAGCTACACCTAAAACGATCTTTTTCTTTACCAAGTCTCAGTTTTTTTGGGGGGATGGTGTTTGACACAACAGTCTAACCAGCTCATATCATTAACCACAAATGAGACACTGAGACTTGGACTGAGGACATCTGTGCATTTAGGAAGGAGCTACTGTACTTGCCTTGACTATGATGAACATGGCTTCGAATAGGACATTCACCTCTTGGTCTTTGCATAGAAGTACAAGCTGCAGGTGTGCAAGTGACACGCTTTTCGTTTCGGGACATAAGAACGAGAACTGGTGGTTGGTTGCGGTTGGGGTGGGGTTGGAGGGGTGAGATGATGGGTGACATCGAATCGTGTCTCCCTCTTCATAAGGAGCACCAGTATAGGAGAGTAAATACAAGCACCACAGGTGGAGAGGAAAGGATGTGACAGGCTAAGGGCTGCCCAAGATAAGCACTACTATCAGTCACCTTTCAAAAACACAAAACAAAACTGAACAACAACAACAAAAAGCCTTCCACATTTTGCCAGGATCTGCTCCAACAACCTCTGTCCATCAGTAAGGAGAGGATAACTAAATGTCACAAGACAACGTTCAAATATGTAGTATTGATTCGGTGGGCAACCACCACAGGTTGCGCAGTACTGCGATTGTGCCTCTCGCCTAAGTGTTTCTATATGTGTGTGTGTGCGAATGTGTGACACAGCGAGAAGCCAGGGAGAGAGGCCGGTGAGCAGCTACTTTGAAGACCACTGCATGAACAAAGCACGCATACACAATCTGTCCAACACACAAAAGATACCAACAAGGAAACTGATTGGAGATTGATTTTTCAAAACTCCCATCACACGAGTAACAGCAACCTTAGCTCACAGAAAAAAAAAACAAAAAAAAAAACACTGGCGATTATTCAAATGACAGACAAGTGGGAAAAAAATACACACAAACAAAAAACACGCCAGATCTGTCCACCTCCAGCTAAAGTGATCTTTGTATGAGAGGAACGAGTAAATGTACAAGTCAAGTCTTTGAGCTGAGGTCGAGTGCTGGCACAGTAGTACCTGATTGGCCAGTTTGTAGAGAGCTGCTCTCTGCCAGGCTTAAGGACTGACCGCACAGCCAGGCTGCTAAGCTAGGATGGAGGCTGGGGTGGAAGGTCGCAAGTGGCCAGGACTGGATGGCTGTTGGAGGGTGTGCTGGGTGTGTATGTATGTGTGTGTGTGTGTGTGAGGCTGCTGGCAGAGAGCAGAGTGGCAGAGTCACCGCGTGGCATGGCCGCGGGCTCCACAGCAGATAGGCACTCGATGGCCACACTTGTCATACAGGCTTGGCAGAGAGCCCAGAGTCAGGGGGCCCCAACAGGTGCTGGGCCTTCGTCGGGCCGGCACCAGTACGGTAAAACACGTCTTGCTTAGGAAAGGCTTTCAGAGAGTTTTCTGAGCACTCCAACAGTGATATTTGTGTGTTTTTTTTAACTTTGATAAGTTTGAAAGACTGAAATGACTCAAAGTAAAATCACGTTTCTGAAAATCAGTCATATATATTTTTTAACTTCCCTTCATTTTTTTCTTCAAAAAAAAAAAAAACAAAATAAAAAACACACACCCTCATGGTCTGACAACCAAGAAAGGATGAAGAGCAAAAATAGAAAAGGGTTTTTTCCAACCCCTTTATAGAAGTCACAGACCACCCTCGAAGAGGATGTGGAGAAGCAGTGTCGATTGCTTTTGAAAAAGTTCATTCATTTTCTCAGTGTTTGCCTCTCCACTCTACTGGGTTTGTTGGCATCGATGGCAGAGCTTGGCTCTCAACACTAAGTGCTATAGGGACATCCTCCTTTCCCTCCACATGTTAGCGTACATTTTTTGTACCTGGTATGCCCAAAATTAAGAAATAAGCATGATGTGAATCTGCATGAAAATGCACCTTGTCTAGAGGGCAAAAAAGGTGAGGGAGGGGGGGAGGGGTTCCCCTCTTATTTGGTATGAAGCCTTCATGGGGTCTGTGTGAAGTCTCTGTTGGCCGATCATGGCTGGGTTCAGGGGGGCAGGGAGGGGGTTAAGGATGTCAGGATTGTTGAAGTGCTTTGTTTGTTTTCATCCACCAGAATCTGGAATCAGGCGAGCATCGAGTTAGCCTTCAGTGTTTAGAAGGTCAAGGCTTGGGTTGACACTTGGTTGGGTTGATGCTGGATGAGGTTGGGCAGATGCTTGGTTGTCATGCTGGTCCTGGTTCGCATTGAGCGGTGTTGGGGCTCTGGTTGGTGTGCCGGTGGACGGAGGAGGCTGTGGTTTGGCCAGAGTGATTGCAGTCTCCCAGAGACACACTGCAGCCATCCTATTGAAGTTTATGGGTTGGCAGGAATATAGGAACCAACTGATCCAGTCGTTTGCAGTAGTCCACTTCATCAACAACTCGAAACAACAAAAAACAAAAAAAGAACAGCTGTGCAGCATCAACAAAATCAAAGTGTTCCTGAAAGTAACATAGAGCAGTGGTTGATCATCATTGTGTTTGTCACACATACACACACTCTCCCACACACACATACAGACACAAAATACATGCCCTTAGCGGCTGAACATTTGCTCAGACCCACTACCAGCCTACTGTGATAAGGAAAGGCATCACCTCCAGGAGGCCTGAGGACCAGGGCAGAGGGGTATAGGCATCCTGCCTGGGACCCCAGGGTCAGGTCATCGGGAGGGGAAATTGTGGATTTGGGAGGGGGGGGACTTCCCTCTTACCCCACTGACAGCCCATCTCTGAAAGTGTCACATTCCCCTGGTCCACTCCTGCTCCTGCTTCTTCCACTGCTCTGCATTGTCTGTTCCCACCCCAGTTCTGGCTCATACAGACACAAGGCTGTGCAATGCTTCATCAGATCCTAGAGGCCCTCAATCGGGGAAGTATGAGGGGGACACAGGTCGGACACTAAGGAGCAGTTAAGGCCGGTTTAAGTGCTGAGAGTGAGACAGAACTGCCAGAACCATTGGGAACAGGTCCAAGAAAGGTGCTGAATCTGGTTCGGCAGTTTGGATGGGTTTGGAATGATGTTTTAAACACAAACGGTCAGGGCCAGAGAGGGTGACTTTAAAAGGACTGGAAGAGAAGAAGTGAGTAGGAGGGGGGCTTCTGGTTTCATGTTTTTAAAATGGCAGCATGTCTCATCACTTGTAATCAAAACAAAACACATACACACACACACACGCACGCACTGCAGTACTCAACTCTGAAGAAAGAGTTTCAGTCTGTTAAAAAGTTTTCCATGTCCTTTGTGTCTGTAACCATTGTCTCCTCTAAGTCTTAAAGAACACTGTGACCAAAAAAAACATACCATAGTAAAAGTCACAACAACAAAAATAAAAACCCCAAATAGGATTCCAACAAAATGACGAAAACAGGAACTGAACAAATGGACAGAAGACAAAAGAAGTAGAACGAATGTCAGCAGCCTCTACGACATGTATTGCCTCTGCCTCCTGTCTCTTATCTTACAGTTCCATTGAAGCTGATTATCACCACAACATTTGCTTGGTTTTTTGCTCCTGTAAATTAATGTTTGTTTCTGTCTGTTATTTTAATTTTTTATTTTTTTTAACATTTGCTATGTGAAAAGTACTCCTCCTCGCCTCTACAACCGATAATCCCAGAGGGCAGTGGTGTGGTAGGGGCAGGCTAGGGTAGGGTATGGAAGGACTGGGTGAAGCAGGATTGAGGATTAAGGAGGGGGCAGGCAGCCTTGGGTACTCATCCATATGTCTGTCTGTCCGTCCATCAGTCCATTCGCCCGTCCTTCCCACTACATGGACTCTCCGCTCAGCAGGTCTCCAGGAAGCAGCGTGTTGATTGGGGTGGGGCTGCCCACCACCCTCCCATCGTCTCCCCCGGGGGGCCCCCACAGACTGGAGTACTGCGGCACGGCCCCCCACAGCAACTCACCCCCCGCCTTCCCAGCAACCCCTCCAGCGCCTCCTCCCAGGCCTCCGCTGCTGGTCCAGTGGGCCATGGCGGTGTGAGAGGAACTGGCCGTGCCCATGCGCGTCTGATTGGCTGCGGGCTGGTTGGCCTGCCAGCTGGTGGTGGGCGTGAGCGTCTGGCCCTGTGCAAAGAAGCGGTTCACCTCCTCCTCGCCGGCAAACTCCGCCAGGATAGTGGTGTTACCCAGCACACACCTACAGGGGGGGAGAGAGAAAGAAATAAAGAAAGAAGGAAAGAAGGAAAGGGAGAGAAGAGGAGAGGGATTTACTGTGATAAAATTTGCCCAAGCCCATATGAGAAATATCAATCATTTTAGGAAATTGGGAAATGAGGTTAGTTTGAAATGTTTTGCATGTGTTTAGCAGGATGAGTAGTTGGATGCAGGATGTGTGAGATTGGGAACGTGGATGTGTGAGATTGGGAACGTACATGTGCAGGGACTTCTGGGCTTTGGCGGCCTCCTCTTTGGAGCTGTAGCGCACCACGGCGTTGCCCTGCGTCAGGTTCAGGTGGAAGGTGATCAGGGGTCCGTGTTGCATGCACAGAGTCCGCAGGGTGGAGCCGTCAATCTGATCCACATATGAGCACACAGACACACACACACACACACAACATAACCACAACCACAACCACAAGAAAACACAGAAATAGTGTCAAGCAAGGTACAGTTAAAACCATGTCCGATCTGAATGTTTGTCCTTATTATGATGTGATGGCTAGCTTTGAGGTCATGTGGCTCTGCACTCTTACCTGAGGCGTGAGATTCCTCAGCACCAGCCAGCTGCTAGTCCTGCTGGAGCTGTCAGTGCTCCAGGTGGTACCTGGGAAAGAGAAAGGAGGACAGCCACCGGGGGAAATATGGAAAGGATAAGGGGGAGAAACATCCATCGGTCACATACATCTAATGTCAGGTTATGACACAGGGTAGTCAGTGAATTCAGGTTATAGTTGAGTGTCCAAACCGCAACAATGAGGAATATGTTTGTTATTCAAACAAGACACATTATTTGTACATGTCAAATTTTATTTTAATTGGAGCTATGTATAATTCCACAGATTTCAAGTTGTCTTGAACACAGCAAGAAAGCGCTCTGAAACTGACCTGCATTGGATACAGCGGCCACATGTGGAGCAAAATGGAATTACAAGAGAGTTGACCTGGTGCAAGCTGCTTTGCTAACTTCAGTGACATTCTCTTGCTGTTTCAAGGTAACTTTTGGATGCTTTAAACTAAAAACTCTTCGTGGCACATTTAAAAATGTTACTCATGTTTACTCATGCTATATGTAGGGTCCAGAGTGCTTCCAGCAGGAGGTAGGATTCATGCTGAATGAATACTTAAACTCATACATTCATGTACACAGTGTTAGTCTATGTGTAAGAGGTACATAGAACATCTACTGAATATCCCAATACCTTAAATGTGTGATCCCCCAATCAATACTACAAGTTCTACAATACTACATGACAGCAAAAATGTGAATGTGTACGCTTTTACTAGGACACACACCTGTGATTGTTTTTGGAGTAGCGAGAGCAGTACCTTGTGGCGTACCTGAAGAGTATGAACTGCTCCAGCCAGGGGCCAGACCCAGGGAGTTGGCACCCCAGGTGGACGTAGGCTTGCTGGGGTTGGTGAGGCCCGGAGGGGGCCGAGTTGGGGCTGCGCCGGTGCTGCGTGGACCCTGCTGCGGAACCTTCCAGAGCTCATGTGACAGCGAGGGTTGTGTGTGCGAGATGGGCCCTGGAGACCAGGTGGACTTCAAGTCCGACAGCTTGCCTGCAGGACAATAGGTCGGGGGTCGGGGGGGAGGAATGGTCAGATACTTTGAGAAGAATCTAATGAGTCCAGGAAAGGAAAAAAGGAAAACACCACATATTAGTCTAACAAAAGCCAGAAACACACACACAAACACACACACTCTACATGCCATAAGGAGGACCATCATGCCCCTGGGACTATCAGAGGGGCGTGGGCAGATGCATCACCACATGGCCTGAAAGCGTCATGGCTACTGAAGCTGCAGCACAAAACATTTGGCAGCAATCCAGGTGAGACTGTCCAAGGGAAGGATAACAGACCTACTGACAATAGGAACCTTTCTGGGGTGGGTTTGGGAAGAAGGGACTCTTGAATAGAGAACAGGAGGGTATCAATGACCCCTGGGGGTTGGAGGGCACAAATGGAGTTGGGGGCAAAGGTCAAGGACGGAGGCAAGGGAAGGGGCAGCTTTGGGACAGTGGCACCCCGCTGGGGAGCTGGGTGGGTGTGGTACCTGTGTCGTCTGCCTCGGGCGAGGACAGAGGGAAGGGGCTAGCGTAGGCACTGACAGGCCAGGCACCCGAGGGAGGCAGGGAGGCCTCGGCCTCAGGGGACACCGGCGAGGAGCCTACAGTCAATCCAGACGTGAGGCAGTGAGGAGAAGCACAGAGAAAAAATTCAAGAAATATCCGAATGTGTAAAAGTGCCACTGCAGTCAAATGGGAATGAGGGAAAAAAAAACAGATATCAGGGAAAACTCAGCTCCCACATTTCCGAGCTCAATCTGTGTGGAGAATAAAGCAAGAAGAC
This sequence comes from Tenualosa thibaudeaui, assembly GCA_027481765.1. NCBI lineage: Eukaryota > Metazoa > Chordata > Actinopteri > Clupeiformes > Clupeidae > Tenualosa > Tenualosa thibaudeaui. The sequence goes on from JAIFZK010000024.1 coordinate 1,655,904, forward strand.
TCAGCCACAGTCATCTACATGATGAGAGTGAAATTTTTCCTTTTCAATGCACTTTGGACATTTGGTGATTTGCTCACCACTGGTTGGCTAAAACTTACAGTTCACACATGTATTCATGGTACACAGCCAGAGGTGTTGACTACTTGCACTCAGAAGTCCGACTGAGTCCACATGAAGAGTGCATTACAATACAAAAAATATATTGTCATTTGTGCTCCAAATCACCAAGAAAAGTGTTATCAAGTGCGATTCCAATGTGTCAGGAGGTTGTTCACATTGCGCTTAAAACCAATTATGATCTCATCACTGAAGACTCATTTTGAAACTGCAAGTAAAATGGGGTGTATTTGTGAACTCATCCCTACAGCCTGTATAAACTGAGACAGTTAAGACCAAAGACCATTGAATACGGACCCAAAATATACAATAATATTACAATATAAAACATAATACGTTACTATGGGAGCAAACTAGACTGAATAGTACCGGTGTCGCATTACATCACAACATAAACTTTTAAATGGTCTTTGGTATCAGTCTAGGAGAGCTCGACTCTGATTTGCATGTAGGGTGATTTCTTTGGCCCTTACCCATACCTCCACTTCGGTCTCTGAGCAGGTAGCGGTTGACGTCCTGGATGTTGGTGTTGATGGTGGGACCGCTGGGAACACTTCCTGGGGTCACGTTGGGGTCAGTCTCAGGGTCAATGTTTTGCAGTCCCTTCCATGGCACTCCAGGGCAGAATTCTAAAAGAGTTTTTGAACGTGAGGGTTTAAGGCAGGAAACATCTGCTGGATAAGTAAATTAACGGATTCTATTGTGTGTTATTCACTGTAGCCTCTGAGCTAAATCTGTTCAACATCTGTCAGCTGATTACCGGTCTTGCCAGCATAAACATGATCATCTCCGCAGTGACACTGGAAAATAAGGTGTGTGTATGTGTGTGTGTGTGTGTGCATTCATGTGTGTGATTGCATGAATGTGGTATGCAGCCTGTATGTATTTACATGTGTGTGCATACAGTGTGTGTGTGAGAGATAGAGACAGACAGACAGAGAGAGAGAGAGAATGTCTCACCAGGGGGCCAGCTAACACTGGTCCCGTTGGAGATCTTGTCACTGGCACTTTTGCCCGGTGCCCAGCTCTCGTGTTGCACCAGAGGGCTGGTGGGCGAGTCCGCTCCGGGCATCAGATTGTAGGGGCTGTATGAGTCGTCCAGAGGAGGCTTCCCCGGGGCACCCAGACTGGTGGCAGCAGTTATGGCACCTGGAGAGGAGGAGACATCCTGAGTCTGAATCTGCTCTTCTATAATACATGGTAATCATGTCAAGATTACACTAATATAGTGTAAATAACCCTAACCTTTAAATCCTACAGGAGATCTTAACCTAAAAAGCCTACTGAACACATTATTGTATAAAGGTTGGCAAGTACAAAGCAACTGAAAATATATCTGCTATTAAGTGTACTTCTCTCTGAGGCCCTTGGGTTGAGGGGACAAGGGCTGTGCGTACCGTGCTTGCTGAGGCTGGACTCTGTGGGTGAGGAGCCATCTGAGAGGGTATCCATGGAGTTGGGGTGCGTCCACTGGGACAGGCGCGACTGTGGCTGGGGCGGCTCCTTCAGGGACAGGCCTCCCACCTCCATGCAGTCTACATTCATGTTGGGGTTCAGTCCGGCTGCTGGTGAAAACAAAACATTATGATACCATTACTTTATTAAACAACCTCAATGCAGAGCACACAAGCAAAGTCTGGGTTTGTGTGGGTCCAGGGATGCACACATGTGGTCAAACAAATAGAGAGCCTCAGAGGGGTGGGGAGTCAGCAAATCATGCTAACATAAATTATCAGCTACTAAAATTAAGTCATCATTTCCTATACACAAACAAAACATTACAAGCTGTTTGCATCCCAGGGAACGCTGCTTTTCAGTGATATAACATATGATTGCTAATGTTGCCCTTACAGAGTGTGTAATGGCTGAAGGAGTTGGCTGAAGACTGGGTCTCTTTGGTCTGTAGGTCAGAGAGGCCTGGAGCCTGGGGCTGGCCTGGGAAGTTGTCCAGGGCTGATTTGCCGGCGCTGGGGTGCAGGCCAGGGTGTGTGGGAGGCTGGGATGGAAGAGGCTGCTGCTGCTGCTGCTGTTGCTGCTGCTGCTGCTTCATAAGCAGAGCCTGGGCCAGCTGCCTCTGGTGCTGCTGAATCTGCTGCTGCATGTTGTTGATTGTACGTGCAACCTGGACACACACGTGTGCACACAAACACACACACCAAAAAAAAATTTAGTCAGCAAAAGACCAGTGCGGTTGCTGTGTGACTGAATCAGAAACACTGTGGTAAGGAAACAAGACGGAAACTGGAGGAGAGAAACAACACGAAGAAGAACAAAACAAAACAAAAGAAATAGGGGAGAGGACAGTGGAGAAAAGTGAAAGAAAAAAAAGATAGAGAAGAGCGTGGAACAAGAAAGAGAACTCACTTGTTGCTCTTGCTGTCTGATGGGGCCAGAAACATTGCGCTGTGCCTGCAACATCTGTTGCTGGATCTGTAAACGTTGGTATGCCTATGGACACACACACACACACACACACACACACACACACACACAAATATACGCATACTATAGTGACGGAACATTCTGATATTTCCAGTACATGTTGTATCGCCAACAATACACATCAGAAGGCACAGAGCCAGCTGGGCCACACACAGCAATGTGCTGCAACCCAACCCGGCCACTCACCAGCTGCAGCTGGTACAGTTGGTTCAACAGGGTCATATGTTGAGGGTTTATTGGTGAGGTTAAAAGTGCAGGGTTGAGTCCAATGTTTTTTGCTGCAAACTGTAAGAGCTGTGCTTGAACCTGGGAGAGGAAACAGAGAGAAGAGGAGAGCTGTTCACATAAAGGGTGTTTCTACAAGCTAGTGTGCTCATTCAACAGACACATGCTAATGATACAAACCACTTTATTGATTTCACACATCATACTGAACTTGGTTCTGAACTTTTTACTCTACAACCATCTTCTGGGACTGACTATGCTTAACTCACACAAATTTCCTATACATCTGTCAGGTCATTTCCAGCAGACAAAACCTGTGCTGGAAGTTTTTTACAGGATGGGTGGGGAGTGTGTTCATAGCTGTGCAGTTTCCCTTCGACTGCTAATTAGCCTTTGCAGCTTCAAGTTTACATCTGTGGATCCATTACTACTGGTTACACTACACGTGTGCCTATTGCAGATGGCTGTGTGTGTGTGTGTGTGTGTGTCACTGACCTGAGGGGAGAGAAACTGAGGCACTTGAGCGCGTAGACTAGGCTGGGAGGAGCTGAGAGGCGGCACTGACGGCTGAGGAGGAGGAGGCTGCTGCTGCTGCTGCTGCAGGGCCCGCGCTGCTTGAGCCGCTCCACTACTCACAAACATTCCACTCTGCATCTGATGCGTCAACACACACATACACACACACACACACACACACACACACACACACACACACACACACGCACATGCACACAGTTAAATAAGCATTTTTTGCACATGTATGTACATGTGCCAAGTGGCAACAGTTTCAAAAAATGTCAAAGGAGTCCAGCAGCTGTGTTTAGACATAACTTCCAAAACATTATTCATTATACAATGCTTTTTTTTTCCAGGTACACACACCACTTTATTATGTAGTTTGTGTACAGACCGTTTTATAAACCAATACAGTATTAACAGTGTCCTCCAGTGGCTGTGTCTGCTGGTGAAATGAAGTACATGTGTGAGTGAGGACTCACAACTCCTGCTCACCTGTCTGTTGTTCAAGTTTTGCATGGCAACCCCCAGGCCCTGGCCGGGGATGGCGGGGCTGGCCAGTGGGAGCTTCAGGCCGGGAGAAGGCAGAAACGGTGAGGTCTGGGTATCTTCCACCAGGCCGCCATCCTGACAGGCACACAAACACGCAAACACACACTTTTAGGATCTCCAAATAACCATGTAAGGGTAGATTCAGCCATCCACATGTAACATTAGCAGTAAGAGAAGCCCATTTTCATGTGTCGGACGCTGATGCCTGACTGTGTAGAATGGAGCGTGTGGGGCTACCTTGTCACAGAGAGGGCTGCGGTCTGTGGACGTGTCTTTGGAGAGAAGCGGGGGCCTGCAGCCCATCTGCTTGGTGACCAGGCCGTTGTTGTAGTCGGAGATCCCTATCCCCCGCTTGTCCAGCTCGCTCTTCTTCTCCAGCAGGGCGCCTGAGAGGAGGGGGAAGAGGGTGGGGGATGGAGGGTGACCCAGAACATACCATATTAGTCACAAAGACGACTCATCATGGCTCGTGTTCACAATCTGGGTGTTTTCACATTCACACACACACACACACACACACACACACACACACACACACACACACACACACACACACGCACACATCTTCTCCATCACTCTGAGTAGTGATATTGGCAGCCTGTTGTTAGGTGATACTCACTCATGGCCTGATCCAGGTTCATGTTGTTGCTTTTCAGAGCCTCCTCCGCAGGATCTCTCTGTGTACCCACGGACACAGACAGAGAAAGAGAGAGAGCGAGAGAGAGAGTGAGAGAGATGAACAATGAACATGTCAGTAAAGATTCAATGATTCAGTAACTGAGACTACATCACACTAGCACTGCTCCCACTGTTTCATTGATTCATTTCCATTACATATAAATGAATGCATGCATGACTCGTGCTAAGTCTGGACTTACCGGGAAGCCCATATCAGTTAGCTGTTTGATGAGGCGGTTCATGATCCAGGTATCATCTGGCTTGTTGGGAACCTTCCCCTTGTGGAGAAAGACAACAAGATTACATTGTCTGTGCACTACAAAATCAATCTGAATCCTCAGAAGACCCTTGAAATAATGACTCACAGAGTCGGTACAGGATTATGCAGAGTTAAGATCATTATTTTTTCTCTGAGGAGACACTAAATGATGACTTGCTGAATTGTGTGATTTGTTCAAATGCACCCTTAGGCTCTGATCTCCCTGCCCCTCGTTTACCTTTGGTGGCCCCTTCTTGGGTGCGTTGCCCCAGGAGCTACAGGATGAGTTGCTCTCCTGAGAGGCGGTGCTGTTCCACATGTCTCCATCCTCAGACTCCCATTGGCTGGAGGATATGCCCATCTCCTCTCCTCCACCTCCCCAGCCCTCTTGCATAGATTTGGAGGCTGATGAGGGGCAAGATGGAAGACAGTGCCAGAGAAACATAAGTTATGAAAGGAAGAGTGAAGAAAGAAGAGAAGAAAGCCAGTGCAATGTCACTAACTCAGACAGTAGCCTAATGTGGGCATTCCCCTCCACCAGATGGCAGTCTAGTGCCATTACATTACTTTTTTGCTTTTACTTTTTTGCTAAATTTTTAAATGTGCCTTGCATTGGAGTATCGAGGTCACAAAACACATGGAACGATTAAAATAAAAAAATAAATATGATAAAAAATTCAGGGTGCTCAGTTTCTAAAAACACAATATTCAGCGTGAGTTCAGTGGATTCCATTTGAACCATGCAATGCCTATAAAGGGTTACCCGTTAGAACAGAGCACAAGCATGTGAAACACCTCTGCTAAACCACATCTGATCCGGGTTATACAAGGAATCAAATGACAATTTTCCTCCAGGCCATCCTATTCGTTTTAGTCCCGTTCTGGTTTTGCATGAAGCATAACTCATACCTGGCTTGCAGGGAGCTTGTCCAGGGGGTGGGTTGCCCCGGTTGTAGACGTCAGGGCCGCTGTCACCCCATCCTCCACAGCCCCCCGGGGGCTTGCCCCAGGCTGAGGTGCCGTTGTCCACCGTGGCTGCAGGGGGCACTGGCTCCCCCCATGGAGGCTCAGGTTTCGAGTGAACATTGGACATCTCCCCCCAGCCTATGGTAAGAAAAAAAAAAAAAAGTCCACATCAGCAGCTGATCACTGACTGACACAGATACGGAAGCACTGAACTGCACTAACTCACATGAGCCCATTCTAGCCAATGAGTCACACTCTCTCATGGGTGTTTCTGCATGTTACAGAAACAAAGCTTCATACTGAATAAAGACAAATGACCTTGTCATAATTTAAAGTAATTTTCCAACCATTCCTCCTTGGTTCGATCTCATCATAGCTAAAGAAAACTATAAGTGTATGTAGAGGACGTCTGTTTCAATAGAGGCTGATTTTGTTTGCCTGGCCAGCTGGCTTGCTGAGAGAGAGGGGTGGCATGGGTGGAGTGTGGCCAGGGCCAAGGCGAGTTCTGGCGGAGGTAAGCATGGAGGGCAGAGGGCGTCTGAGGCTCCCGCAGAGTCCCAGCCTGAAGCTGTGCACAGATGGCCGAGCGAGCGACTCCTAATTACACCCTTCGCACCGCCACTTACTGTACATTCATGCTCCACAACCACCAACCAAACACTTACAACTTACCAACCCTTACAACTGATGCTTCAAACACGCCAGTATTTCCACAGCAATTCAAGAAACAGTTCTCTCTAAGGATGTCACAAACACTGTTCTGCTCCGTTTCCACTGTATGACAAAATGTAGTGTATTTCTTGACTACTTAAAGGAGTGAAACATGTAGTGTACTCACCAAGACCAGGGTGTAAGGGAGGAATGAATCAAACTGATTGAATATTTGTGGTATAAGGCTATAAGATTATTACAAGTGGCACAGTCTGATAAAGACATTTAACACTAATTACTACTACTAAGCATACATAAAGTCTCTATCTTTGACATATAATTCTGGCTGATTCAGGAAATAACTAATATTGTTAATATACATGACTTCATTTAACTACTATATTAGGATATACTGTAATCTGTATGTGACTAAAAGCAAAGTCATCGTGACATTCATATTATGTGGTTGTGTCACTACATCTTACAACATCACTCAAGGTGAAACGACAGTGACCTATGACTCAATGAATTGAGAATTCCATGACCCGAGAAATCTGCCGATGATAAACATCTAAAATGGTTCCTAGCAAGTTAATAAGGCTCTCTTACCGGTAGTCATGAGAGGTGCTCTGTTTTGTGGCGGTCCGGGTTGATGAGGGCCACCTCCGCCATTGGGTGAGCTGCCATTGTTGTTACCCGGGCCATGGCTGTGGCTGTGGCTGTGGTTGTGGTTGTGGCTCAGGCCAGACATGGGAGGTGGACCATGGTGGGGGTGGTTTAGGAGGTGAGTGTTGCCGGAGGGTTGGTTGTTGTTGTTGCTGCCACTGTTGCCCCCCGTGGGGCCACCTTTGCCCTGCATCCCAGGGTTGTTCCTGTCCCAGAGGTTGACCGTCTTATTGTAGCTGTTTGGGTCTCCCCAAGCTGACGTACCATCGTCGATCTCCATCTTACGGCGGATGGAAGGTGGGGAGGGCTCCTCCCAGCCGGTGGGCTCCCCGGGGCGACCCTGCTTCATACCTCCTCCATTGCCTCCTCCCCCTCCTCCACCTCCGCCTCCACCTCCTCCTCCTCCACCCCAACCAGTGCCAGACTGCTTCACAGAGTTGGGGCCACCCCATGAGCCCATGCGTCCTCCTCCTCCTCCACTGGTGTTGCCATTGTTGCTTTCTTGAGGCTTACTGCCCCAGCCTTGGGCTGGACCGCTAGGTCTCTGCGGTTCGCCCCATCCTCCTCCACTTCCTCCTCCACCTCCAACCATGCCTGGTCCTCCACCTGTAGCTGGGGTAGGCTTTCCCCAATTTTGGCCACCATCTTTCCAGCCTCCTCCCTCCCCTTCTCCTCCCCAGGTTGAGTTGGTCGGGCTTCTCTTCTTGCCATCCCCTGGGTCTCCCCAGTCACCTACAATGCTTCCATCCCCTCCTTTGCCCCAGCTTTGGGATGCTTTAGGCCCGTCACCCCAGCCTTGGGGTTTGGCTTTGCTGTTGTTGAGGTTGTCCCAGCCGGGAGACTTTTCATCCGACCCCCAGGACTGCCCGTTCTTGGCCAGGCCAGACACAGGACCCCCAGCCTGAGGAGGTGCGTTGCCCCAGCCTCCATTTGGACCATTGGTGGGTTTCTTGGGGCCAGGAGGCTCTCCCCATCCAGAACCTCCAGACTGGTTGGGGGTTGGTATCACGGTTCCCCAGCCAGAGTTAGCTGCAATGTTGGAGCAGGAGTCATGGCTCTTTCCTGCTGGCTCCGGTATGGATGGAGGTCCAGGATTGGGATTTGGCTGGGGCCCAGTAGAAGGAATGCTGGATGAGGATGAGCCCCAGACTTCAGTGCCGGCATCATTCTTGTTTCCAGAACGAGCTGCCTCCTCCGTTTCCCAGGCCGTGTGCTGCCGGACCGGGGTCTGTCCCCAGCCTGTGTTGCAGAGCACCCTTGGGTCCAGGTCCTGGGCAGGTACCACTGGCATAGGCTCTTTCCTAGCCGAACGATCTCTGGACGACTGCATGTCCTGGCTGTCGACGCTACCCTCGCTGACTGGTGTTGCCCCACCTTGGCCCCAACCTCCAAGCTGCTCCTGCGAGGGAGAACCAACCACATCCCAGCCTTTCTCACTGCTGGGGGGCTTGCCCCAGTCTCCGCTACTGGGCTGCCCCCACCCTCCTGTGCCACCACCACCACCACCAGCTGCTGAGCTTCCGCCGTGACCCCAGCCAGCTGCGGATTCCCACCCAGAGTCCTTGGATGGTGCTGGCTTGGAGTCCCCATTATTCCAAACGGAGCCATCCTCTCCGTTCACCTGGGAGGCCTGGCCGCTGGCAGTACCCCATGCAGGCAGGCTGTGGATGGGGCTGGGTGCTTCCTGCTGCTGCTGCCTAGTGTGATTTGGTCCGTCAGTGTTAAGGTTCTGAGGTTCTGAGGAGCTGAAAGACACATTCGTGGACGGGGAGTGGTGGTGGTGATGGTGCAACTCTGGGGCCTCAGCAGGCATCATGCTGCCCCAGGCACCACCAGATCCAGAGTTCCCACTGGTGCCCTGATTGGGGGTCACGCACGAGGGGCTGCAGAGGTTGTTGCCACTGGGAGATGGGTTAGTCCCTCCCCCTCCACCACCACCAGAGCTGCCACCCCCGGGGCCAGGCCCCTCATGGCCCAGGACGGGCCAGGCCGAGGGGTTGGCGCTGGGGTTCAGGTTCAAGTTAAAGCTAGAGGAGCCCCAGCAGGGCTGGGTTCTCCCTCCCATCGGCAAGCCGCCAGCGCTGTCGCCCTTCCCATCTGGGCAAGGGCCTTGGGCAGGGTTGGAACCCCAGCCCCGACTGGCACCACCACCCTGTCCAGGGAGCTGAGCTCCGCCTGAGTGGCTGGTGCCGGCTTTGCCGTTGGGGTGATTGGCTGAGAAGTGGCCTGTGTGGCCGGGCCCAGAGGCCATGCTTGTGCTGCCGCTGCTACTGATGCCGCCGCCGCTGCTCTCAGAAACGCAGTCAGAAGTGGCGGGGCATCCTGCGGAGGTGTGGCTCTCACGACGGGAAATGGCAGGCCACCCTTCAGTATCACTCTTGTCAATGATCAGTTGATCCCAGCCACTGCTTCCTCCTCCTCCTCCTCCTCCACTGCCGCCGCTGCTGGGATTGAGGGTGTTGGTGTTAGTTGTAGTGGCACTCCGGTTGGTGTGTAGGTGTCCCCAATGGGGATTCTCATACTGGGCTCCCTGAGCAGTTTGTAGTGGGAGCTCTAAAGAGGAGAAAAACAGAACAAAGATAAGAGTTTAATTTAGTCGGGAGTCATAGGAAAAACAAATTCAATTCAATCAATTCAAATATTCTCTTCCTATATTCACATTCTAACTACAAATGCAAGAGGAGTATGTGTGAGTATGAGAACTTATATGCACATGGTTCCAACAGATCTGCCAAAAAGACCTGAAGATCTCACAAGAGATGAATCAGATCCACATACTTTATTATAACTATCAATTTGAATTGATTTTCAGTTCTTAAAATTAAGTATTTGGAATGTGCAGATACAACATCTGTAAAACATTCCCCGTAACGTTCAATATTGTGATGAAATGGTAAAAATTTATGTACACACAAACCCTCCAAAAGAAACTCAGGAAGTCTGACAGCAACTCATACTTTCTATTTACTTTCCCATTTTGGTGAGGGCAATCCCAGCCTCTGGTTTAGTGACAGGCATCATGGGACTTTGGCATCAAAGCCACACAGTCAGCCTCTCGCTTCAAACCCCAAAGCTTATGCTTCACAGGACCAGTATTCCATAACTCAACAGCGCTGAACAAGACTACAGCCTCTAATGTTAACCACCATTTCCCTGAGCTTACCCAGCAAACTTCAAAACAAACACGTGACAAAACAACATCAGGGATGCAAAAAAAAAAAGAATGGAAAAAAGAAAGAATGCTGGAGAAGACCACAAAGTTTGCCGCATATGGAGGATTAATGGCTTGGCAGGGGCCCTCCAGCTAGCCTGGCACAAGTTCTGTTCTGTTTGTTGTTGTCTGAAGCGTGCCTGTGCCAAAATGTATGTGTTTCTGTGTGTGTGTCTGTGTGTGTGTGTGTGTCTTGGACTGTATACCACAGATTTTAAAATTACAATCACTTGTGCTTCTCCCTCAGCTTTGCTCGACTGCAAAGCCAGAGTACAGAAAACAAGACGGGGGAAAAGTGTGAACAAGAGGAATGGAAACTGAAAGAGAGACAGAGAGAGAGAGAGAGAGAGAGAGAGAACAGTCTGAATCTGACAGTGGGAGGGGAAAAATTGTATGTTCTGAGTTCCATTCTCCTTGTTGAGTGTGTGTATGTGTGGTCAAGCTACACTACACTGCATAGGATGCCATTTTATCAAACTTCAACTGGAGCCAAAACTACACACAGCAGCTGTCAAATTCTCTCTTTCTACCCTCCCCAACCCTGCAATCTCTCCTGCAGCAGCCTCCACCCGAACCCCACAAGACCTGGCAGAGACATGCAGACACACTCCTTGAGGACAACGGCCATTTTATCTTTTAAAAGGAAAATAAATAAATAAAGCGAGGAGGACAAGGGGAGTCGTGTTTAAAAGAACCTGTCCTTGAGTTAGAGAGGGGAGTAAAGGGGGAAGGGGGGTGAAGGGAGGGAGGGAAATGCAGAAAAGGTTTGGGTTAGGGTGCTGCAAATACTCCAAAATGAGGAGTATTTTGCAGGAGTTTAAAAAAGGCTGTCATGCAGCAGTAGCTGTGCTCAAATATGCTTTAAGCCAACGTTGGCCTAGCAATGCTAAGAAACCATCATAGCCATCAGCGCTTACAGCCAGGTCAGCCCTCAACACTACTGCCTCTCAGCTCAGATTTTATTTATAACTCCCTCCCTCTGTTCCTGACACAGTCTCTCCTCTCATTCCTTCTCTCTATCCCTCGCTCTCTCATACACGGGTGGGGGGGTGTGTGTGGCGGGGGGTGGGGGTGGGGGGTTCTGGCAGGGAGTTCTGTTCCATCATGAGTTTGGGTGAAAGGCGGAAGGGGGCTTAGGGGGGCAAAGCAGCAGGAAAAAAGGAAACGGGGCAAGAGGGGATTCCTTTCTCTCTCCTAAACTTTCATGCCTTCCAAATCTGTCACAAAAAATTTGTCGGAGTCGACACTGCTGCAGCAATTAGCAGCGTGGCTCACAATGGCGCTGCCTGAGAACGGCCGCGCCGGGCACCTGTAGACAAAGACTACGGTCTTTCTGTGGCTTCCGGATTGGGAACAAGACCTCGCTCTCTTTTCCTCCTCCTGCGTCTATCTGCCAAACACACACAAAAAGTACAAACAGTCTCTGCAGCTGATCGCAGACATGCAGACATGCCTCTCTTCAGTCGGCTGCTGAACACTCGACATACCAGAGCCGTTCCATGCTCTGCTCTGCCCGGCACTCCAGTGGGAGAACAACAGAAGCACATAAAGCACACACACACATACATACACAAGCAGTGCCGTGAATGGCTGCGGGCATGCTGCCAAACATTAAATGTCTTAGAGTGTGTCCCTACTCCATAATGAGTGAGCGAGAGAGATGCAGGAATGAAAAGAATAAAAGGAATGGGGGGAGGAGAACTACAGGAGACAGATGGAGAGACAAGACACAGAATGATACAGTAAAAGAGAGAAAGAGAGAGAGAGTGAGTGAGAGAGAGATGTTGGAAAAAAAGAAATGCGCCGTGAGAAAGTGATGCTGCCAGAGAAAGCGGTGCTCGCACCAGAGCACCAGGCTCCCCTCGTAAAGAGTAGCATTGTTTACAAATGATGCCTGACACTTCCCCCGGTGCACAATGCGTCAAAGCCTGAGCAGAACAGCCACTTATTATTTTCTAATTCAATGGCTGCCTTTCTCCAGCCAAACATGCAATGATGCAATCAAAGCCACTTTAATTACTACTTTGTCCCCAAATAAGCTCTTTGTACAAGCGGTGGTGCCTGGCTTCAGCACTGCCTCTTTAGTTTCCTCCGATGGAGAGCTGGCACGCCGCTTTATCAGTCGGCCTTGGGTCGCTTCAAATCTCTGATGACCCGCCTTGCACATGCTCTCTACTGGTTGACTGGCATTTTATTGGTGGGTGTGTCTACAGAGCTTTGTAGGGTGGATGTAGAGTGGAAACATAAAGAGAGAGGGAGAGAGAGAGAGTATGTGTGTGTTTGTGTGTGGCTGCCAAAAGAAAACCAAAAAACCAAAGGCAGCCAAAGAAACACGAAACATCAGTCATGTTCATTCATCTTTAATAACATCATTCCTCCATGTAAAGTATGTGTCACACTCCTAACTTCATGACTGAAATGCGTATGAACATTTCAGACTTCATAAACTGTACTGGCTTATATTTGGTGAACAGTCTCTCATGTTGTAAAAGCAGGATCACATACTTTGTGACACCTTTACACCTTTAGCTAAAGCAGACTAGGGATGGGAATTTTATCGATATCATTGCCATTGTTTATTCTGCCTATCAGTCAAATTCTTTATCCATTCCTTACTGTTTAGAAGGTGGTCTATATAGGTTTTCATTACCAGCATGTAGTCCCTTTTATGTAGCCTGTATTAATACAGTGGCCATAAGGTAAACCATGTAGGTCCTTTGGCCATGGTCTGAAAACATGCTTGCATTCGATTCTTGGTTCTTCACAATTCCTGATTCTCAGTCTCCCCTAGCATAGCTCATGAACATCTGTGAACAACCAATCTGAGCAGCCCAAGCAAAACAGTTGGTCATGGTAACCAGGAAAACAACAAGGAGCTGGGTTTGATTTTACACAATCACTTTAGCACAAGCAGTGCTAATTCCCCCCTTAAACCATGTCACAGGGTTGTCCTAAGATCCAGTGGCAGCCTTACATTTCTGTGCATGTGCGTATTTGTGTATGTGTACACATGGGTGTCAAAAAAAGAGAGAGAAAGGAAGAAAGACAGAAAGAGAGAAAAAGAAAGAAAGAAAAGGAGAGATAGGGAGAGAGAGAAGTACAAGAGAGATACTTTGGGGATTTGCTGCTGACATCACCACTCTGTCTGTACACAAGTGGGTTGAAGAAGTGGGGGCAGGGGAGAGATGTTGGAGGGAGGTGGGGGGGCGGGGGTTGTTGTGGGGGTGGTGATGAGTCTTACGCAACCCTCGTCAGACTGCCGCTGCACACGGCCCACTACCCAGCATGCCCGGCAGAGGACGTGAGGTCATGACGCAAATGCAGCTCGACATAATCAGGCGAGGCAGCAGTGAGCAGCCAGAGACAGCAGAGCACAGCACTAACATTGCTTGGCTAACACTCAGAATGGTTTCTCACACTCACACACTCCGCAGAAATGCAGGAACACACAAAAAATGAAAACTCCTATTATTAAACTACACAAGCATAATGCAATCCCATTCATGTTTTCTCTGCATTTCTCTGTCTGTATCTCTCTTTCTCGTTTTTGTACACACAAACACCCTCACCCACATTCACCATCCCCCCTCCACCCATACACACACACACAAACAACCACACACACCCACACGGCTACCTCAGAGTAATCAGCATCAAAACACTCATGTATAAAAAAATGCCACTGCACCCTTTCAAACACAACTTTCCTTTGGACATACACACCCAAGCAAACACCCCCTTCTCTCCCTCTCTCCCACACACAGACACACATGCAAACACACACACAGTGCCCGAGGGTGTTTGAGCTCCATCTCTCTCCCACTTACCCCTGGCCGGCCTCTTAGCTCACACTCCAAAACTGCCAAGAGGTAAGGAAATATGGAATGTGTTTAACACAAATGGTTGGAAACTGCATCCCATTAATTTCCCCCAGATCCCCTCGCCCCACACAACACACACACACACACACACAGAGACACACACACTCCTTGGACAGACAGCTTTCCCCACTTCTAGAAGACCCAATGGGCTCCCTCCAGAACCTAAAATAGCACACAGGGGCTCAGCTCGGCTTGTCTCAGTGACTGCCCAGCTGCCCCGATTGCCTTATAACCAACGTCCTCCGACCCCGAGGACACCAGGCTCGGACTGGGATGCCCGGTAACAGAATGGTGACATCCACAGCTGCCCCTTGCTCTCCCCACCACAGGGGAGTGAGAAACACAATTTCAATTTGTTTGTATGTCTTGTACATGTGAAGAAATTGACAATAAAGTTATACCACCACCAATGACCAAAAATGACTGCCCACACATTTGCCCCAGCCCCTGATCCCCATAAAGCCTGAGAAAAGAGGGACAAAAAAGGAGGAGAAAGGCAGTCTGACAACGGTGTGGACCAGAGGAGGGAGAACACAAGATTAGAAGCAAGATTATGACTGATCCCTCATGGGCTGGGTTGGGATTGGTGGGGGGGTGGGGGGGTGTTTGGAGAGCTGGACAGACATTCTCTGTGTGGAACTGTGCTGCTGCCCAAAGTCATCATACTGCTGACTGGGTTTGGGACAGCAATATTGACCATGGCTGAGACAGGTCCATGGAAACTGGTTGGAGCGAGAGAGAAAGAGAGGGCAGGACTAAGAGGGATGGCAGAAGAAGAAGAGAATAATTCAGGCTAGGGGGAGCAGGGTAGAAAAAAAAGAGGAGAGAAGACATGAGTCAGAGAGGAAGGAAAGATGACAAAGAGCAGAGACAAGAACAGTAAAAGCACAGAAGGCAAAGAAAGTTGAGAGAAGGAAATAAAGAAAAAAAGACAGCAAGATAGAAGAACATGGAACTAATGAAAGAGCCGGAGAGAGAGAAAAGGAAAGAATGAGAAAGAAGAAGGGTGGTGTGTGTGTGTGTGGGGGGGGGTGGCCGTTGTGCAGCCAAAGGGCTGTAAACAGAGCCAGATCATCATGGCCGCCATCCGAGTGGGACTCAATCCAGCAGCGTCTCACTGAAAAAGAGAGGTAGGGAAAAAGAGAAAAGAAGGAGAAAAATGAAGGAAGAGCAAAAAAAAAATGCATGCATGCATGCATCCACACAGAGCAGGAAAGCTCACGTTATGCGCTGCGCTCCCCGACCTGCATTAAGCAACATCCTGCGTAGCCATCACTCTGAGCATGTGGCAGAAGCTCACATCCAAAACAACCAGTGCTCAACTAGCACAACCCACATCGCTAGGAGGAGAGAGAAAGAAAAGGAGAGTGGAGTGAGTGAAGAACGAAAGAGAAAAACTCACTGAAGGAAGTGTGAGGAAATAAATACAACTAAAAGTACTGACTTTACTGTACTCTACTCTAGGAAGTGTTCACAACTTTCGCCTGACTTCCCCCGGCAGGTCACTGCAGAGATCAACACTCAGAGCCTGTGACGAGGCTAGCTACTGGGATCTTTGGATGAACAGACAGAGCCTCTTTGTCAAACACCCACACAAACACACACAGTACACCCACACACAGAGATACAGTATGACATGCGCCCGCCCACAAACACACACACACACACACACACACACAGGCAGGGTGTGTTGGTACAGGGGCTGCAGCTGGGGGAGATCAGGCTGGTGTTACCGGCAGCGGTGAGTCACTGCAGCCCACTCAGCTGCTGAGCCTCCACCATCTCAGTCCTCATGCTCCTGAAGGTCACACTAGCAGTTTC
The DNA here is from genome assembly GCA_027481765.1 of Tenualosa thibaudeaui. Taxonomy (NCBI): domain Eukaryota; kingdom Metazoa; phylum Chordata; class Actinopteri; order Clupeiformes; family Clupeidae; genus Tenualosa; species Tenualosa thibaudeaui. The sequence continues at coordinate 1,671,889 of JAIFZK010000024.1, forward strand.
ACCTTCTTGCTCGCCAAATGGATCTACCGGTCTCCCTCTCTGGCCTGGGGGCTCCAACTGACACACACACACACACACACACACAAACAAACACTCTAACAAATGACTCTTATTTCTACCGTACAAAAACTTTATTCACAGGCTGCTATCTGCATGTCTTCAATCAACAGACTCCCAATTCTCTGTGTCACTTACTTCACTCTCCACAACAACACAATGCAGCTGTTCAAAACAAAAATAATGATGGGGTAAGATGGAGTGAGAGAGAGACAGAGAGAGAGAAAGAGAGAGAGAAGAGGTAGGGGGGAAAATAAAGATATCCAGTAGAGCAGACAGCTGTGTTTACATGTGTACTACCTACCTCCCACATGGCCCTATCTGATCCCCAGAGGACCACAGACGTCATGTCGTACTGCACCCTGCTCCCCCTCTTCCACTTCACCGCAATTCTCTCTCTCTCTCTCTCTCTCTCTTTCTTTCTCTCTCTCTCTCATGCAGATTGCAGCTGGACAGATAAAACAAACTGTATGTGGTCGACCTATAAGCACACAAACTACCTGACAAACTCACCAGCTGGAAAGGGGCAGTCACAAAAGGGCTTATGTACTGGGGGCCAACTCAGCTGTTTGTTGAGCTCATTTATTGAATGTAAACTGGTCCCCAAATGAAGGTACACATCAGCAAAATCAAAAGAAAACAGGAGTCTAGAGTGCAGCCTAGCAGCAACTCCACTGCGATTTGTGGCAAGCTTGAAATGCTGTTTATGACTGCTAACCAACCCTTATTTTTCCTCATATATTAATCACTTATTAACATGTCATTTTTCGAAATGTCCTGAAAAAATGATAGCCGTGTGAAAATTCACACCTAAAGGTTTGGCCAAAGATCACTGAATACTGACCAAGCCAGAGCAACATAATATGTTACAATGGGAGCAAACGTGAATAGTTCTGGCCTGCATAAGTCGAATTGTCATGTAACATCACAATATAGACTTTTCAATGATCTTCTGCATCAGCGTACAAGGGTTTGACTCTGGTCACCCCCCTTTGCAAAAATAGAACATGGAACTTAACGAACGTCTGTGCCTCTCGCTCCACTTTTACCCTCTCTGGTATGGCTGTGGCTGACCATGTTGTTGTTGCCTATGCTATACAGCTTCCCCTCTCCTACTATGTGTTGTTGCCTAGTGACTAAAGTAAATAAAAGCTGTGTTTACATTATTTACATGCCGAGAGCATAAACAGACCATGGTCCACAAACAAGCCATAAAATGCAGTGAGAAACCAGTGGGGGTAGGTGTAAGGGGAGAGGTGTGTGACAGACAAGCAAAATCAACACACAGGGCTTTGACCTTTGACATCTGCCAGCGGGGCAATAAGACAGAAGAGAAAAAGGCCAAAGGTCCAAAGGTCAAGGCCCAAGGTTTCTAAATACAGCTATGACTGCTAAGGGGCTGAGGCTGAGGCTGGACAGGAGGTGGAGGTAAGTGAATGGTGGGGACACAGAGTCTGTTGGTGGAGTGGTGATGACGCTAACCTGTCTGGGATTTGCTGGAGGCTGCTGGTGTCTGCGCAGTTGCAGCGCCTGCTGGGCCCGGAGAAGACTGCTGGGCCGGGCTTGCCAGCACCGGTGCTGGTGCCGAGGTCAGGGTGAGGGTGCCGGGCGGCAGAGGCTGGCCCCGCTTCAGAAGCTGCTTGTGCTCGTGCTGGCGGAAACGCGGGGGCACCTCTCGGGGCGGGTATCGCGGACCGGCCGTCTGCTGCTGCTGCTGCTGGGTCTGTTGAGTCTGCTGCTGCTGCTGCTGCGGTGCGCTAGAGGTGTAGGAGGAGGAGGAGGAGGAGGAAGAGGAGGATGAGGAAGGAGCGCGCTTGCCATTGCCACTGCTGCCGCTGCTGGGGGGCCCGGGAGGGCTGGTGGGGGGGAGAGGGGCAGGGCCGGGCTTGGCAGACTCTGGCACTGGGGAGACACAAGAGGCACGCACACAAACACACACACACACACACATATGCACGTACACACACACATACGCACACGCACGCACACACACACACACACAGGAGGGTTAGCCTACATGCTACAACCCAGGAAGCTACATGGTATTTAAGTTAAAGGTCCTGGGGGAAGGTGACGGGGTCAGGGGTGGATGGGGGATGACCATGAAACAGCAACGTAGAACCAGAGAAGGTTCTGGACAGTTTCACTTATGAATTAGAAGTGAATTTGGACTGCAGTCATCACTGATATAATTTCATGATCAGTAAACCCCATAGAGCTCTCTGAGGTGCAGTGGGAGATGAACAGGGCAATAGTGGGATGGTGGGGGGCTTAGAGAGAAGCGACAAGTTCCCCTCTAAAGCCTTTAAAAAACATTGCCTGAGAGAACATCCAAAACAACTTCAATTAAACACATTCTATAGATCTGTAGCCTATGGAGACTTCGGCCAGGTCTCTACAGACATGCTTGACTGCAGAAAAAGCTAACACCTTCACACTCCAGCGGAGTAATCCAGCTCCCCAGGCACACACCTATGGATTACACAACTGCCTTTTCACACACACACACACAGTAAGGCCAGTCACCCGGCTCAAACTATACTCCACAGGTGGCATTACAGCCGACTGTAGCTCTGTGTGTGTGTGTGTGTGTATGTGTGTGTAGGAATAAGCATGTGTTGGTGGGTGGGCAAGAGTGGAAGGGCAGGGGGTTGAGGAGGAAGTGAAGGCATGGTTTTACACTGACAGATGAGAAATGTAAACAGGTCTCCCCGCGCAGGCCAGGAACAAGACACCGGAGTAGGGGCCTCAGTGCAGTCGCACTTTACATAACTGTTCTTGTTACACCTGCCGAGCGCAGATGTTGTACTTCCTGTTTGCACCACAGAGCTTAAACTGATAGCGTCATCGTGCGGGGCGAAAGATGCCACTTGCAGCTGAATGTTGTAACGCATGGAATGTGACAGCAGTCATGCCTAGAGGCTAAAAGGGGCTTTCTGCTCTCTGAATTTCCTGAATGCTTATGATGGGACAAGACCCCCCCCCCCCGAAAAGGACCGATAACTGTGTGTGTGTGCGTTCTTACTTTCAAACTACGCACAAGTATCATGTATACAGTAATCTTGGCCTGCAGAGAGGTGAAAAAACACTGTCACACACACAGTGTAAATCTTCTTCCAATCCAGTAAGTGTGTGTGATTACCTACACATCTTGGAGTTGTTCCAAGATTTTTGAAGCATTTCAATATTTTTATGAGGACTTATGAGGCTCAACCAACTTCCCTTTGGTCTTCACAAAGATGATCTGAAAGACAAAGATCCAGGAGGAAAGTCATAGGAAGCAACTACTGGGCTATAGACCACGAGTATGTTTTGCACAGCAACCTGCTCTGTGCACACAGGGTGTCCTCCTACACATCTGGCCTATGCGAGACTCCAGCTTAAAGCAGGAAGCGATGGGCCACTGGTGAACACGCATGCTTATGTAAGAGTGAGGCCCATTTGAAAAAGCACAGAACCTGATGGGCACACACAGAAATGCAGGCGTGCGCACACACACACACACACATGCGCAAACACACACACGCGCAAAACACGCAAACACACACACACACACGCAAACACATCCTTCAACACTGTGCCTCTACATCTTCTTTTTTGATTTCACTCAGCCTCACCAAACCTCCTCCTCCATCTCTTTCTATTGCCACTTCTCTTCCCCCTTTCGCTCTCTCTCCATCTACTCATCTTTCCCTCCCTCTCCCTCTCTCTGAGTCAGGAGGAGTGTCCTGCTGCGCAGGCTCACTGAGCGTTTCTCTTAGTGACGCCAAATCCCCTGATTAATTCCAGCTCTGCCTGCCTGCTAGCCGCGAGCTTGGCTGGCCAGCGAGGGGAGGAGCTCTCTCTCAATCTCTCCCTCCCTCTCGCTCACTCTCTCTATCTTCCATCACGCTTCTCTTCTCATTCTCTGTTCTCCGTAACCACCACCACCACCACCACCACTACATTCAGTCTTCCTCTCCCTCTCCCTCCTTGTACTTCTCTTCTATCTCTGTCTGTATCTCTCCAGGCTTCTCTTCATCCTACAATCTCTCTTCCACCTCTCGCCTCACACTTCTCTTCTCTGCTCTCCGTATCCCCTTGGTTCCCTCTTCTCTCTTTCCCTCTCTCTGTCTCCATTTCTTCTTCCCTCCCCTCCAGCTGTCATTCACCCCTTTTCTAACTCCCTATTTGTCAGTGGCTGCAAATGTGTCATGAGGTAGGGGCCAGGGTGGGAGGGGAGTAAAAAACACAGAGGACCCTGCTGCAGACGGGTTAAGATTCAGGAGTCGAGCTCGGGACGACTCAATCGCTACTTTTTTCCAGGCAGGCTGTAATTTGGGTCCGGAAAAGGGAGACAGAGACACCATCCCCCCTTGTAGCACGACAACATGAAACGAGTAAATAAACAAACACAAACAAATAAACGAAAGCCTCCGGCACTGTAGTTGCTGCAGAGCCAAAACACTCAGCATGCTTACAACACAAAAGACTAAACAGTAAAGGAAAACACACACAAACCGAGACAGAGACATTAAATAACACAGAGCTAAACACTGCCTCAACATGAAAGAATACTATAGGAATGAAAGAGAACTAGGCATCCTCGCATTCTTGGTTTATAGCGCAACCTTTTTGACATAAATCTGTAGCCAGGCTCACCTAGAGTGGATTATGTATTCCACATAGATCACAATGTAAGTTCTGGGTATCACCAGCCTCACATTGTAATACTATTACAGAGGCTCTCTGTCCTTACCACATGCGGAGCACAAGTGTGTACACACACACAAACACACATAAACACACACACACACACACAAACACAAACACAAACACCCTCTTGGCACATAAATAGACTGCCACAAAAAAAAGATAACAATGGACTGTTAATGCATCTGGCAAATCTGCAGATTTTGTTTCTAACACTGCTCGAGGTCTGCGAGGCCAGAGATCATTTGTGAGGGTCGCTGCTGCTGATGTTTGGTGAGAACGAGCACCTTGGGTTCCTCATGAGGAATGTGCTGACTGGACATTCCTCTTGGTGTGACTCCACCTCCCAGCAACGTGCAATTAAGGCATTTTCTTCATTTGTGCAGACAGGGTGAAGGCCACACTGTCAGCAGCTCCGACGGGGATGGGTACAGTATGGAGCTTCGATTTGAATTGACTTTGTGACTGGACACTGAGCCTTGCACCAGTCAGACCTGTTGTATAGTGAATACAGGTGCTACTGCTGATGGCACTGAATGGAGCAATGCACGATTTCGTGCTTAATCAGCATAAGGTGCGAAAGCTGTATCTCACAACATAGTGACCTCCTAGCGACATTCCCTGACATATAGTTTGAGGTGTTTTTGTGGAAAATATGACTAAAGCTAAACTGATACTTTCACTTTTAGGTTTCAGAGGTATACATAATAAAACTGTGTGCATCACAAAATTGTCTTCTTGAGTGGTCTGTTTGAGTGTGTTTGTTGGCACGCATAATGAGCTGGGTTTGTTTTTGAAAACAGGCAGATAGGAGACGTGTGATGAAATTCAGGGAGGGGGAGGGAGAGAGAGAGGGAGAGAGAGAGGGAGAGAGGGGGAGAGGGGGACAGAAGGAGCAAGAGAGGGCTGTTGCTATGGAGACATGTACAACCTTCCCCTATCAGTCCCCTGATGCTCAAAGCACATCCCAAACTCCCATCACCAAGACAATCATGCATCAATATCAGAATACAAAACAGACCTGTACCATTCCTGACTGGCCAGTCAGATTTTGACTCAATCCATTGTGGCATGTTGCTATTTGAGAAACAAATACTTCATGATACTGCACAGCCAAGAAACTGATACAGCAAATGACAAAGCACATAGTAATATTAAAGACAATATCAGTGTGGGCACAGCACTGTAATCCAGAAGGGAATAACATGAGAAATTGGCTGATTTAAGAGAACGACTATTACTTTAACAATTCCCCAAAGCATATCTCTAATGCAAAGGCAGGACTGTACCACTAACAGAATGCCAGATGATCCTGCATTAACAAATTAATCTGGACCACACGCAATAACACATACAGGCTGATGGCCCCCATGACCACAGTCCCAATTAACTGCAACTCACATAGCTGTTCTTGCCTCACTTTGAACAGGCCATAATGTGGACACAATGCTTGCATGCTTCATCAAAGCCTTGTTAGTGCAGGATATTCTTGTTCTTTCTGTGGCTCTGAAAGTTACTTTAGTAGAGTGAATGGAAGGGGGGGGGGGGGGGACATTTTTACTTCCCTTGTCTTGTTAACAGGCAACCGCTCAGAGCAGGGTGCATTTAGAGCCTTTAAAATAGAATAATGGACTGTGAATAAGACAGAGAGGGTGAGTGGTTAGGTGGGGCTGATCTTGACACACCAGTCCTCCATCTGACCTGGCCAGCAGCTGCCTGCCACTCCGCATACCAGCGGCGCTCCAGAGATTCAATGCCAATGGCAGGAAGAGGTGGACATGGAGGCGGAAGAGAAGAGGAGGAGGAGGCTAGAAGGGGCTTGGAAAGTCTATGGTGTGAAGGCTAAGCTGCAATAGCAAGCTAGTTCAAACATAGCCAACCTGCTCAACTCTCTCTTCTATTTTTGTCTTTCCTGGTCCTTGTGAAGAGGAGCCCCCCAAAGAGAGAGTGAGAGTGAGAGTGAGGGAGTGAGAGAGTGAGAGAGAAAGAGAGGGAGAGCACAATCTGGGGGAGGACTATAAATACTGTCCCAGTTGGATGCTGTCTGTGCCCACCACATCAGCCCAGCTGTCAGTTGTCACTCGCCACCTTGCCACCCCCATCCCCACCCTCACAACCCACACAAAGCTCACCGCTTTCTCCATCACTCTCATTCCAGCTTGGTCTCTGAGCAACACACAAGAAAATATGCTCTCCTGTGAGACTAAAACCACACACCTGACCACCAAACTGGCTGCAGAGCTGAGATTCAAAGGGCGGAACAATTAGATCGGACAACGTACAAATGGCAACAGAACTCAACTGTTCATGATGTCTAGTCCCTGAACTCATCTTAGGAAAGAGACAGAACAAAACCCTAGATCAAGAAATCAATGGTGAACAACACACTGAATTGAACAAACTGTCAATGGGGAGGGTGATTTCAACTTCTCTAGACTGTTTCACTGATAAAAACAAAAGCAATGCTTGAATGTTCAATTTCACACCTAAACTACTTCCACTATGTTAAGATCACATAATGGAATGTGGGAATTGCTATGACTAATAATCAAACTCTTGAATCAATCAATCTAATAATCAAACTAATAATCAATCTCTTGAAAGTCTATACTGCACTCAACTGAAAGGGCGGGGAAAACTTTTTGGGATTTCAAAATCTATTTGATTCGCTCATTACGGTCAGGGTGTGTGAGTCTGCGCAAAGGTGGGCTTATCGGCCATAGTACTGTTGAAATAACTGCTTTAAAAGACCCGCCAGCTTCACTGGAAAGCTGCTTCAATGAGCAAGACAACACATGGCCTATAAATGTTTCAGGCACAGCAAAAGGCACTACTCAAAGGCTTTAGAACCCAACTGAACATGCTCTCTGCCAGTGTACCCAGTGATAACTCCTCACATGTTCACCTGTAGTGGATTGAATAAGGTTCACAGAAGCTCAAGCAAACCACAGCTATGTCCAATGAGAATGTCAAGTATTCAGGAGCCAGGTATCAGACTCCTCTAAGCATGAGACAGAAACAGGTGCTTTTAACACAGAAAACAAACAAAAAAATATCCCAATGACCAATTCAAATTCAAATGAATAACTGCTTCCAAAAACACCACTGTGGATGGAGGACCCTTGTCCTGAGAGATTAAAACAACACCATCCACTAAACAATGGTTTGCTTCTCTCTCCACTGTTATGTCTCTTCCTTTACGCTGCCTCTCCTCCCAGAGTATACACACTAAGTGTGGAGATGCACAGAAAGAGCACAGCTGTGAGTGGGAAGGGACTGTGTGTGGTTGTGGGTGTGTGTGTGGGCCTGTCCATATGAGTGGGAAAGACAAATGCTGGGTTACAGACACATACAACACAAGCTGTGTTTATTGGGACTGTGTGCATGTGTGTGTGTGTGTGTGTGTGTGTGTGTGTGTGTGTGTGTGTGTGTGTGATGTGTGCCATGACAACCTGTAGTCCTCCTGACAAAGAGGCTCCAGCTCTGGGAGTTGGATATGACAGCCGCATGTCTGTCAGAGACACATGCATACACACACACACACACACACACACACACACACACACACACACACACACACACACGGTGGAAAAACAAGGATAAGTGCGTGTAACGAATCTTTTGAGACCTCCACTCTGCTCCCCATTCCAGCCCCCCACGCACACAAACAGACAAGTGAATCTAGGCCAGTGTTGCGGACGCGTTTAACAACATCAAAAGAAAAAGAAACGGGCTGTGCAGCCTGCTTTTGCATTACTGGGGGATGAAGTGCTTTCCCGTAATAGGCCCCGCTGTGTGTGTGTGTGTGTGTGTGTATGTGTGTGTGTATTCCCACATGCTGGAGCAGTGGGGGTGGCTCTGCGTGTGTGTGCGCAGAGGGACCATGTTTTTTCAGTCGGTGGAAAGCGAGAGCAAGAGAGGAGAAAAAAAAAAAAAAAAAAAAACTTCTGAGGCCCCCTGGGTTGCCCTGCTGCCAAAACCCCCAGACTGAACCCACAGGAAACCCGAGTGTGTTCTCACTCTCTCTTTCACACGATTCTCCCGCTCACTTTCTCCCGCCTGCCTCTCTCTCTCTCATTCTCGCTCTCTGTTCTTTGTCTCCCTACCTTGCTTGGCCATCCCTCTCTCTGCCTATCTTCTTTCAGGTTCTTGCTCGTTACAATTTAGCTATTTGCGTTTCATCTCACTTCACCTCTCTTTTCGATTAACCACTTGCAGCAGCAGCTACCAGCCCAGTCAGTCTTTCATGTGATGTTCTGCTGTACAGCCTGTGTTTCCATTCCAATATCCCCCCCTCCTCCATCCCATCCAATCCCATTCAATCCCTGCTCTAATGCCCTGAGAGTTTCTGCTTCTGGCTTGGCACAAACATCTCCCATGAAATCTCCTCTCCCTAATCTGACACGCGGTCTAGTCTCTCCATTCATGTTTTTTTTATCCATGCTCACTCTCTTTTTCTTCCTTACTTCCTCACTCTCTCCTTCTGTCTGTTGTTGTAGCTCTATCGTTTTTCTCATTCTCCTTTCACTTCCCCAATAGGGGCCTCCTGGCTGCACACTGGCAGGCGAGGACAGTCTAGCCATACACGTGGCCTTTTTCCTCCCATCATTCCCTCTGTTCCTCCTGTGCGCGCCCCCTTCTGTGGAGAACCGCTTCCACGTGTCCCGCCCCCCCAAATGACGCTGAGTCAGCTCTATCTGAGACACCAGTCCAACTCCTCCTCCACCCACCCCCACACCTCCCCCCCCCACACACACACACACCACCCCCCCTTCCTTGGCCTGCCTCAAAACGCCATCACACACCCTCCTCAATACCACGTGTCTTACCCGCTTGGTAAGCAGCGTGTCTTAGGTCACTCTCGTAGCCTACTGTTGTTGACAATGATCACTATGATCATAGGTTTGGTGCCTCATTGAGTTCACGCATATGTGTTTATGTAGAATACCTTTACAATATAAATGTAAGCACAAATTGAATTTAACTGAGCTGTTGCAAATATAATGATGAGCATATACTGCACGTACTGTATACTGTACTGTGCTTGTGAATCCTATAGAGCTGTACTGAAAGAATATGCACTGTAAGAACTCACATTCTCACATGAGTCAGCTGATTGGCTATGGAGATGTGGAGGGTCGTCGGCAGGGATTAAGACTACCAAACAAAAGCGTGAGCAGATTAAGGGACCTTACTGGACAGAGGCCAAATTGCCATTCCCTGAAAGCAGCCTCGCAAAACTCACTAGAAATTCTCTGGAGGTGTTTGTGCACATGCATGACCAAGACGTATGATTCCCAGAAGATCAATGTCTATTCCTCTCTGAAATGAGTCAATGAATCACTGACTGAATCTGTGAAGGAATAAGTGAGTAATGCATGTGTGTGGCTGTGTGTGGCTATGTGAGTGTGTGTGTGTGTGTGTGTGTGTGTGTGTGAACAAGGTCACATTGGGTTCAGATCCCTCCTCAAATATAATATATCCCTCCATGCGCCCAAGGTTTGGCTGGCTAACAACATTCCTGGCTTACAGCAGCTCCTCCAGGTCAGTCCTGGAGCTCAATCACCATATGCGCTAATGAGCGTTACGGCTGCTGAACACAGAGTTCCTAAAAATTCCAATGCCTGTCTGCCCTGGAGTTAGCCTGGTTCACTGGCTGTAATAGGCCCCTATGGAAGGGACTCACTGCGTCGTCCCGTGGTGGTTGCTCCACAGGCGTGAGGTGGACTAGCCCAGTCCCCAGGGTCATGAGGTCAAGCTGTGCAAAGTTAAAAGCACATGTTTGGGCTCAGTGTTGATGGTTTTAAGACCACTTTCACTCTCAGCATTCACTAGTTTTACTTCCCTTTGCTTCTGTGGGTGCTGTTCCTGAAAGGATGAAGTGGTTACAGCTGACCCTTTGTAGTCTTCAGGCTAAAGCCTTTATGATGCCCACTTATGCCGCACAAAGAAGTGGCTTTCCACCTCTCCAGTCTTTAAGACAACAGGACAACACTAAAAGCAGATCTTGAAGAAAGCAGCAAGAATTTGCAAGGAGGTCACTTTTATATGCAATACCTCCTCCTCCGCATTTCAGAAACACACCATCAGCTTCTCTCCAAATGGACTTCAATGCACGCCATCATTGCACGCTCACGCCTGGTTAGCTCTGCTGGAGATGAGTGAGACCTTCCTCTCTCCCTCTCTCTCTCTGCAGGCAAACAAGATCACTGAAACGAACTGAAAATAAATTGGATGCCGCATCAAGCGGTGAAGCCCAGAGGGATACATGGCGCCATGTTTTAAATGCTTATTACAAAGGGGTGTGTGGAGAGGGGGATAATGGGGCAGGGAGTGACCCTTTGAAGCATGAAGTTCATAACTCACCTTTGGTTTTCTGTTCAGCAGCCTAGAGAGAAAGAGAGAGAGAGAGAGAGAGAGAGAGAGAGAGAGGAGAAGATATCAGACAAGTTGTTTGGGAACAGCTCTGACAACAGAGTCCTTGAGAATAGTAATTTTAAAAAAAATTCTCACAGTGATACACATGCCACAGTTCAAGTTGACGTATCGGTTGCACAACCAGAAAGGCCTAATATTCAAATGTGCCTGAGAGAAAGGTCTGGCAGCGCTACAAGAGGACATGCAGGCCAGTGAAGCATTCTGAGTAGGAGAGGTAACATTCCTGTGTCTCCACTCACAAGCACGGATTCTCTCAGCCTCTGATGGAGGTGAGGTTCTCGCCATACACTAACAATTGGGTGGCCAAAGCAAGCCAAACGTATGTGAGCAATGTCTGTGTCTGTGTCTCCTATGAGATGTGAATCTAGTTTGGCATTCATATAGCGCATTACCACAGTGACTCTTGGGGTGTGGGGGTGGGTGGGGCGACAATGAATGGGGACAAGGAATCCTGGATGAAATGCAAGCCTCACCTTTTTCTGAGTAGCGTCCTTCTTTTTCTTTTCTTCTTGCTTTTTCTTTTTCTTTTCTTCCATCAAATGGTTCTCTATTTGTGTTCTCTGCTTCTGCTCTTGGCTGTGGGAGAGAGAAAGAAGAACAGAGAAACAGAGAGCAAGAGAGAGAGAGAGAGAGAGTGAATGAATGACACAAGTAGCTCCAGCAAGGCCTGCTTGATTAAAAGGGCAACTTGCTGGGTGACTGCGGATTCCACCCAATTAAGGCAGTTCCGAGACAAAGGAAAATGGCAGCAGAGACTACACCTTCTCAGGGTTATCGAACCAAACGGCAGTGTTTCACAGGAGAGACACAAGACACAGATCTCTAGGTTATTACCCACTGAAAGCGAGAGCAGTAGTCATTGTGCCACTCCTGAGAATGAAAGTCCTCCGAGAACGCTGCAAGCAAGGGAGTGAGGGAGTGAGTGAACGAACAAACAAACCAATGGATGAGAGTAAGACCAGAGGTGTCCCTCATCTTTCTTTGAGGCTACCAGGAGTGGAAGTGGGGAGAGTTTTTGGACATCGATCAGAGGAGCCAGGGTGAAAAATAGCTCAGCTATTGGTGAGTTTATTAACGACCCTCTGCAAGTAGGTTCAGTGGGCAGCCAGCCGCATCTGCCGTAGTTCCCCCCTCACCTCTCAGGGCTGCTGGCTGGGAAGATTCCCGAGCTGCAGATGGGTGACCTAGTCTGTTCCAGGCTACATCCATCATGTGCACCACATGGAAATCAGCAGCAGTGGAAGCAAACTGCCTCCCCATTGTCCCAAGCTGTTATAGCCATGCCCATGTTACAGCTAAAAAAAGTAAAAAAAGAGCAAACAGAGAGCAACTTGTTTTTATACTTGGGACACAGCTAACATTCTCTGTTACCATCGTAGCCTTGTTTTGTCTTTTTTCCAGGTCTACCAATGAAGCTTAAACCACCGACAGCCAGGACACTGGGATGCTTGGGCACTCACCAGGTGTGACGTAACGTCTCAGCATCACCTCAGGTGGCCTCTGGGCAGAGCCAGTGGGCACAGATACACAGGACACAGAGGAGGGGCGCCCTAAGCCAGGTCTCTCTCTCTCTCTCTCTCTCTCACACACACACACACACACACACACACACACACAATCTGCCAAAACAGCTAAAGTGCTTCCTGACATCTTGGTGTTCCTCACTTACATACAGATGACTTACAGGAGAGGTATGGCTATACTTAGCACCAAACCTGAGCGTAATATTTCTGTAGAGCATTTTCCGAATAAAAAAGAGGAAGAAAATAAACAGAGCACAGTTTAATAGTCTTTCCATCAATGTTAGCTAGGCCTGTCTCCACATATTGTGACTGCCTCAGAATCTGACAAAGCAAAGTCTGGTCTTAACAAAATCTTCCCGACTTCCATGTCAATGAACTATTAACGTATCAGCTTGCCTATTACAGCATAATCTATTATTGAGGGCTATACAGGAATTCAGTGTTTTTTTTTTCAGTTTTAAAACACAACTTTTCAAAGCCTTTTCGAACTCTGATGATGTAAATGGGAACACACTCCCAGTTTTTGCTGGGCAATTCACATTCCCAATCTTGAATTCCACAAGATGGGCATGTAGAGAAATGGATGCTTTTAAAAATAATCAGATAACATTTGAAAATCTTGCAGTGGGTCTCTAGGGATCATGATCTATTCAAAAAGTAGCTTTAAATGAAGAAAACATCATATAAAACACATATAGCTAAACTGACCACTGTTCATGCATTTAAGCATTTATGTAGACAGAAACATGATCAGCTTAGCAACTTTTAAGAGATTTGCTGCAATATATACCGTAACTGAAAAAAGTGACCCAGTTATAGACATACTTTGAAAATGCAACAGCTCTTGTCTGATATGTCAGCGTGTGTTTAAAGGCACCAGGTAACATGAAAAAGTATCCACCAAAAGCAAAACTGATTAGTAAAAACTCTGCTTCTAATCAATCCATAAACTACTTGGACAACATATGCAGCTGGCTGTAGAACAGTGAGAAAATAGATAAACTGAAATGAGACAGCAGGTACAGAGAGAGAGGCAGAGGGAGGTCTACAAGAGTGCGACACAGGAGGAAGGGAGACACCCATGGGAACCCACAGGTGACCACGTAGCTAATTTTATTGGAGATAAACAGATCAGAAGCTTCATTCAGCTTGAATGGCTGAGATAACATAGCCATAATCTCAAAAAAAAGTGAGGCACTCCAGGCTTTTAAGATTCGTTAATTATATCCTTTTAATCACAGTCATTACCCTGCATTAGAGAAGGCCTCAACTCTAACACCACAAAATGAAACAGGAAATAATCAGGAAATCTGCCTCCAAACCTCAGTACAGTATATAACCTAATAACACAGCTGAGCATTCAGCTGTTGCATGTACAAGTATAATTTCAGTAATTCAATAAACAGAACTATTATTGGTTTGCAAGAGATAAAACTGATGAAACTGAGATATAATTTGTTTAAGATGAAAGACAACGTATGCAATCAAAATAGGATTGGCAAGAAAGACAGGAGGACGATACAATCAACAGAGAAAAATGAAAGACAGCAACAACAAAAGGAAAGGTGTTATCCTGTCATGAGCAGGTCAATTAGATAATCCAGATGAGAGGGAGCATAATGTTCTGTTGTTTTCTTTAGCTTCCTAAACCCATTCCTTTAGAGGAGACAAGGGAAAAGAGGAGGACAAGGAGACCAGGAGAAAGGAAGGAGTGGTTGGAGGGTGGATGGGGGGGGGGGTCTAGACACTCTTCTGCTGGCACAATGCCAGTGCTGCAAAACTAACAGGAGTTTGTCAAAGGCTTAGGAGCTTTCCTGTGTTCAACACTCACGCAGCCTAAACCTGTGGCGTTGTGGCGTTAGCGATCACTAATGACATCAATCTTTAAACAAATCCCCAATGTTGCATTTGGAGAGCAACGACAGGCGTGATTACCAAATCAGCAGGATATAGTCCAACACACCTCTCTATTTACGCAAAGATCCCAATACAATGTTGCTGACAAAAATGTCTTTCATCATTAGGCTCAAGTCCTGGTCAAAAATATCTATCATTCGGTAATAAAATAAAGTCTCATGATCCCAATACAATGTTTAGACAATTCCAGTATCATACAATTTTAGACTCAAAGACAAGGCAAAAGGCAAATAAAAGGCAGAGTAGCAGTTAAATAAATACAATAAACTGAAGAAAGGGATTTTACTTTTCTAAAAAGATGACAAGGTTTACCCTGCTCCCCTTGGCTTCTGTCAGACAAAACAGATCTAAAAATAACAGCAAGCTAGCCTATGAATTGACTCATGACCGATGCAGCCACTGTGACTTTCATCGCCTTGCAAAGTCACTAATGACAGCACTTTTGCAAGCTTAGCTGACAATTTATTGCCCTAATATATCACACAAAAGTCTCCCCCCACAAAAGCTTTCAGTCACTGTGCTCTCACATAGGCTTTTTACCATCTCAGTGCATTCGTCTCAATGAAATGCAAAACATAAAATGATTCAGCACAGTAATGGGTTTAACTTAAGAAGAGGCTCATGTCACAGACGGACTAAATTAGGCTGAGAACTGGGATTAGTGCTGATGGATTGAGGGCAGGTGTTAAAGCAATCTCAATGCTTTAGCTTCAAGAAAATTCCTTTATTTAAAAAAGTTAAATCAAAGCTATTGAGGAGATGAAAAAAACAAAAGCTTTATCAGGCTTGGGCCAATGTGTTTTTTTATCATAAAATATTGGCTTATAGAGGCAAAATACAATATTCACCAGCATATATGTCAAATGAATCCAGTAATTAAAGCTTCTCACATTCTATACATCATGATTAAATCTTTTTTTTTTTCCTTTCCATGTAAATACACTTCACACATTATACTTGAACTACACTGAATAAGGGCTCCTTTCCCAGAGTTAACTGCAGACCATGGACCTGCCGAGAAGGAAAGGCAGGGGTGATGGATAGTGTTTCTCTTTCATAGAGCTTAGCTTGGCTTTGCCTTGCTGAGCTCATCCAAGACAGCCAAGCTGAAAGCGAGAGCCTGGCGATGGCATGGTACATGCCAGCTGTAAAGGTTCCAGGTTATGCCCTTCCCCCCTGCCGTCGGTGCTCTTCACATGCATTAGGATAGAAGGGAAACACTGCTGCTGCTGAGTGGAGACAAGGCCACAAGTCCTGCTGAAGGGTTTGTGCTTTGTTAAATCTCCCCAGACATTTACAAACAGCAGGAAGGGCCAGGTAAGGGCACTGGACATGGCTGCAAGACCCACTGATCTCATGAAACAGTCAAGCCGATTAGCAGCAAATATGACACAAAACAATGGGTCTTTTCCATGACTAACTACAGCTGCACACAGCATCCTGCTCCTACAAGATCTCCTATAAGATCACACAACTAAAGTGAAAATGCTTCCTTGCATTCATGTCCACTGATACATAAATGTCAGATTTTGCCATCTAACATTGAGATACAGTGAAGAACATGAAGGGGTCTTACTACTGCACTTCCTACTCTGAAAAAAAAAACACAGAGCCAATGCAAATTAGAGGCACAGCATGGTGGCTTGATTGTAGTGACTCAAATTATCACAGTGACACAGGAGTTTTACTCTCCTCAGAACAAAAGCCCTTCATCTTATGAGCAGCGTCAGAGCTAGCATTAATGGAATGGCAGTACCATCAGGCAGGGATGTCCTTTATTCCTGCCTTTGCTGAATCTGCCATGGAGAGCACAGTCACTCAAAGGGGACCTTGTTAGCCTGCTCCTGCTACTTCCATCGCATCAAGCAACCAGCCAATCACAGACAGCAGGAAAGCCTCAGACACATACTGCGATGGCTGTCAATTCCTTCACAACTCGCTGGATGAGACTGAAGCTGGCGTGATATCAGATCCTGATTTGCTTTTAAGAGCAAGAACAAAGCTCCTCAGACGTGCTTGTGATGGATGCCTGATGCCTCACTGCCTGGGAATGCACAAAAGAGGAACCAAAAATGGCAAAACCTTGGGGAGGGGGGTTAAAAAAACAAGCTGCAGGCTGTCTGAGTGCTCCTGTCTCACTGTGGGTGCCAATAAGCACAGGTGATGTGCGAAAGTCTAGACTGATCTAGACTTTCTCTAGAAAATCTACAAATACTTTGGAGAACTTGTGACTTTCCTGATCAGCCTCCACTAATAGAAAAAAGTATGCTTCCAGGTGAATTGCACTGTGGTGTGATGCACCTGGGAGAATCAGGAAAAGAATGGTGAGTGCAACAGAACCTGAGCTGTATGGTAATCAGCATTAAGTGGCCACTCTTCTTGACTGCCCTCCAGACCCCTTTCACAGGCTCTTTAAAAAGCTAGAGCGATGACAGGAGGTCTCCTAACACCTATGTGGGTGAGACATAAAGAAAGAGAGAGAGGGAGGGAGGGAGAACGGGTGTTACAGAGAGAGAGAGATATTTCCCTTGCTGAACTTGCAGCCATGACATATTAGCCAACCATAGGGCTGATGTTAATTTGACCCTCCCTGAGTAAGCAGCACGCAAGCATTCATCAGCCATTCTCCCCATGCTTTTTACTGCCCCTTGGCTGTCTGGCACACACAAACCAGTGGAGACCAAAAGAGAGAGGAGTGAGAGAGGTACTGGTGATGATGACAAGGGGTGTCAGTTGCAAGGTAGTAAAAGGCAGGAGGAAATATGCACTCCTGTTGGCAAAAGGACACCCAGGCCCTTCATTCAAAAAGGCTGTGTGAAACTATCCAGATGAACGAAAACTCCATCACTAAAGCAAGGTGGCTTAATGGAATTCTTATCCATCACACACATCCAAGGCCTGCTTTAACTTCTGGTAAAGCATGCACACCCACTGACAATGTTAAGAAGTTAAGTCTTTTGATCATAAGGGATTTTCAAATGTTATTTTAATGAATAGTACAGCATCACTGCTTTACTTTGTGCAACGAGAGCCTGGTTCGGCGTCCAGGACTATTTGTTATTGGTACTTGAACCTGACCTCAAATATTATACCAATAAATTGCTAATTTTGAGGGGAAACTCGGGCCGGGTGCTACCGTTATATTTTATATAGTTCTTTATAGTTTATATTTACACAGCGATTTACAACCCAGCGCAATTTTTCACCTTAGGTAAGAAGCTCATTTCTTTATCGCCTTCTGGGTGACAAGGGTTAGTCAACCAAAAGAGTTGACTACAGATGATGTTATGAGCGCTCCAGTTTTCCTTTCCTTAAGTTTTCCATATTATATCCAGTCCTACCTGGACCCTTCTAAAAATACAGAGAATGCAGTTAATATTACTCTCAGTGACTCAAATGTCGACCGAGGTCGAGCAGTGGTGTCTGGTCGGATCGAATGTCTGCGCGACTCAACGCATGCTTTTGCAAACATTCAAAATCATCTCAAAGGTTACGTGTTCGCATTATTACTAAAGTCTGCTTTCTCTCAATAGTTTTTTTTTTTTCTAAAACAGCCTCCGGTCATTCAAAAATTAACCGAACAGGCTTTTAAAGACACTCCACCCGCGCCCCTGCAGATACTGGCGGCATGTCAATGCTGTAACTTAATGTTAATTTATAGTCTGTTTCCAGAACTCCGCTTAAAATGCATTTCTATATATTCTATAACCAAATATAAGTAAGTTAGGCCCAGCGTTATGTGAAAGCAGCGGTATTTCGAGCTGCCGTTGCTTTATGGTATACAAGGAAACAACACTATGCAACATACAGATTAATTACAAAGTAACCTATCATATGCGCGCGTGCGTTGGTTTCGTTACAATGGTGCCCCGTGCAATTCAAAGTAAACAACACCGCATAAAATCTCTTAAAACTACTGGGTTACCTGACGGGATAAGACATAAATGACGCATTAGCAATACTTAACAAACCCCGCCCCTAGAAATATTTCTCCAAAACGATTATAGCCATATTTCTTACCTTATATCGAGCGCCGCTGAGCTTTGGCAGCTGAAGGCTCAATGAGATGCATTCATCGCACTGAAGAAAAACGGAGCTCTGCTCTCGATACCCGTAATGACAGATCAATTCGGTCGCTTGAATGCAATGCAATGAATTGCTCAGACTCACTGTAAGGTTCGCACCGCTTTGAAAAGACAATGCTGCCCGTTGCTTTGCTGTCCAGTAAAGGAATCCGCTTCCAAATATGTTGGTTTATTTTTATCCCTCGCTCAGGATATAGAAAAAAACAACAACAAACAAAACAGCAGTACAAACAGTGGGAATGCTTCGACGATCGACTAACTGCTATTTATTTAGCAAGCCACACATTAACTTCTCCAGCTAAAGCGTTTCTGCATCTCCAGCTTTCCAATTAGGTGCACAGTAACAGGCAGTTAGAGCTTTTTGACGTATTCACATCGAGAAAGTCGATGCACGATTTTAAAGTGCAAAAGGATTTAATAAGTATGCGAATATATCACTTTGTAAATGCATCCAGTAAAGCAATACTTGCAATGTCCAATGCATGAATAGAAAGGAAATTCCCAGATATCCATGAAAAATGTTGTTCATTGAATTGTTGTCATGAAGCATTTAGAGGATTCTCTTACGCAGTGCTCCAGCAGCCATTTTGTTGAAACTGACAACAAGCAGTGCAGTGCACGTCTGACTGAAGTAAAACAGGAAGTACCCCATTCCCCAACGTCACATGGCCTCCACTTACAAACAAACTGCCCTCTAAAAAAAGACTCGCTGCTCCGCCTTTTCGTTTCCATAACAACAACCCCCTCTCCATCCCCACCCCCATCCAACCGCGCGCGCGTGCACACACACACACACACACACCTTGCTAAGGTTCCTGCGCGTGCATACCCTAAAAACAAAATAAACATCCTTAGCAGGTCATACACTAATAGCAGGGCTATCTTTTAAATGTAAAAATGCTAAATGAAATATCCTTCCGAAAATGTCAGTGTACCGCAGCAAATAATGTTTTATCACCAACAGAGGGCACAATTTCAACAATGACAGTTAGGCCTACAGAATACTGCCTATATCTCTATAAGATTCAGTGCAGTCAGCAGTCATACAGCATTTTTGAAGGAGAATTAACTAGAAAGACCACTTCCCTTAACATACCAGCTAAAGATCCTTGAATACCCAAACCAACCAGAGACAGAAACAGCTTCTTTCCTCTCGTCACTATAGCCTGTTAACAGTTGACAAACTTAACGCCTGTTCTCCAATTGTAAGCCTAGTTCCCAGCCTAAAGCATCAGCTGCTTTCACATTGTTTTACTTTGTGCAAAGCGTCTGAAACCTAGCAACTGGTATATGTTCGCTCCAAGGTCGGCAGATATTTTCTGCTTCAACTAATCGCTATTGTTTGGTCGTGACATATGTTTCGCGCTGGAATGCATCATTTGAACATTATTGCTTTCAACCCTCCTTCTGTTCACTGATTGGCCTGTCCCAGCTCAGAGAAGCCTATGGCTGGCTCCCTGACGCAGTTGTGAAGCTAAATTAAATTGAGTGGAAGAATTAGGCAGTGCTAGCCAGGCTACCTAATTCCTGTATCACCCAACAATACTCATCCCATTCTATTCTCCCATATTTGGCACATTACTGATGCTTGCATGATCACATTACACTTTATAGCTTAGATTGTTTGTCTTATTTACAATTTTATATTATTTGTAAGTTATTGTCTAAATAATTGTCTGTATAATGTACTGTACATATGGATTATATTGTATTGTGTTCTGTACACTGTATAAAAAAAAAACAGTGCCATATTCTGCAAATATTTTGAGAGCTCTTCAAGAACAGAACAATCAATCAAAATTCCCCTCCATTTTATGTCTGAGGGACACATAACCACACAATCATTTCTGCCAGTCAATATTTAGCAAACGTCAAGGAAGACAAATCTATTTCTCTGCAGTCAGGGCTTATGTGCTTATCTCCTATTTAAAAGACCAAAACAAATATGATGAGAGCGGCAGCCAAATATTTCTCAACCCAATGAGCCAAATCTTGATCTTACTAAAGACCCCTCTTTCCCTTTTCTCATTAGAGCAATACTGTGAGTGACACTCAGCCTGATTCGGTGGGTGAGATGAATAGAGGCAGATGACGGCCTTATTTAAGGAGACATTTAAAAAGTGCTGCCTCGGAGATTAGGCCTCGGGACAGTGCTTTAATAGAGGACTCATTTTGGAGAATAATCTACACCAAAGTCTTCCACGTTAGACTGAGAGGAAATGGTTGAGTCAAAGCACAATTCCTCAGCACACATGATGATGGAGTGCATTTAGGGAAACACAGAGTAGGTTGACAGAGCACAAGTAATCTTGACCATGGAGAATGGAACAGCATTATTCCTTGGTTATTATATGGTCCTTTTGCCAGCACTTAGGGACAAGCAGACAGAGGTTAAATGTCACTGAGGGCAGACTCAGGCAGACAGGGGTCGTGGCCACTCCCCTGAGCGAGGATGTCACCACTGATAAAGGTCAACAAGAGTTGATATGCAACAGCACAATGCTGGCTCTGAGAGATAGGCAAGGGATATCAGCCAGACTACTGCGTGGATTTACATCAAGGTATGCCAGGGAGGGGATAAAGTAGAAACACACATACATGTGACATAGACACACACACACACACATACAAACATTTCTATTGTGCTCTCTGTCATGCCAATATAGTCTCAACGTGAGGCAGATTAGGCAGCTTGTTTTGTGTGTGTGCTGTGAGAGTGAATGGAGGACAAAGGGCATAGCAGGCAGGAGTGATGGAAAGAAAAAATGAGAGATTCTCTCTATCCACCAGATTTTAAATTCACTGGGATGCAGTGTGCACAAGTGATAAAAACTCCTCAAAAAATAGTATGAAGAGATGAAGATGAAGAGATGAAGATGAAGAGAGTGTAAGACCAATACATGTTTGTGTGGAGGGGGAGTTGACAGAGTAGTACGCACAGAATCTCTGGGCTACTTTGATTTCCCCGGGGGTGGGTGGATGTGGGAAGCGCAGCCTGTACCACACAGTAGCACAGCACTGGGCAAACAACACCTAAGGCCTGGCTGTCTGTCTCTGTCACACCCATGAGTCTGGGAAAGACACAAAGGGGTTGCCATGGTGTACATGTCTCTCATGTGCTAATGCTAAAAATACTTAAAAGTAAGGAAAAATATTGTGATGTTAGTCCAGAGATTATATCTGTGTTTGATTTTTCAAATAGAAAAAGGCACTATTTTTGAAACTGATTCAGAAATTCACATAAACGCACATCACTTTTTGCATGCCACATTTCAAAAGCTGCATGAGATAAAAGAGCAAAGCATTGGCTCTCAGAAGTCTTCTGACAAAATCTGTTCTAATAGAGCTGAACAGTCAATAAAGTACACCTACAGTTGGGATATATGGATTCTGAACTTGTTCACTCAAATTATTTCAGTCTCCACAAGAAAACTTTTCCCTGTTTATAGAGAATGAATGTCGCTGATACCCCTTCTTGTTTCAGGCACAGCTGTGTATGTATAGATTTTGTATTTCATGTATGGGATTACATCTAAATGCACAGACACTAGCTCTATGACTTCTCTTCATTGGTCAAATAAGTATCTGCCCAAATGGTCTGTATGGCATGTGTGTGTGTGTGTGTGTTACTGCGTGTGTATGTGTGTCTCTTTTAGACTGAGGTAAACACAATATCAAAGGGAGTTAGAAATGAGAAAGCGATGTACAATACCTTCCCAAGCAAGGTCACAGTTAGCTCATTTTTTTAAACACACACCATTTAAGTCTAACTGACTCAAGGAAAAGTAATCTGAATCCGTAGCATTTGAAGCCAACAGGCACGATGACCTACTTCTGAAAAACAAATTCAGGCCTTGGAAATTCCCTATATAGCTCCAAAGCCAACCAGACAGGGGGATTTCGACCTTGACGCTCCCTGATCAATAGTCTCGTCTGCAAGGTAAGGTTCCCTCTACCCAGAATTCCCTTGTTCATTAGAGGATATTGATATGGAGTGATTAAGAGGCTGTTCGAGAGGAGGGTTGGAATCAGATTAAGCAGACAAGAATGGACTGCAAAGATTCTCCATGAGGTAGGAGTCTGACAAACTGGATATTGTCAGTGATGCAATTAATACAAACTTGGATAGAAATGTATTAAGTGTCATTACAAAATTCAGTACAAAATCAAACATGGGATAACTAGCATATGTTTTATAACATACTGCAAAAGCCAGATGCAAAGGCATTTTTAAATGTCTTGGCTTCAGTTCCCTTACATTCATTCACTTGTACTGAATGTATGTGTCCACGAACTACAACTGAGTGGAAAGACATACAGGAAACAGAAGTTGGGACGAGGGAGACTCGCCAGAAAGAGGAGTGTGCTGAGTGCAGCGCCAGCACAGCGTGCTCTCACCCTTCCTGCATGTCACAGTAATGAATGCCTCCTCTCGTTCCTCTCCGTGACCCCCAAGGTCACAGCATCAGGGGGAGAGGAGGAGGAGGGGTGTGGGGAGGGGAGGGGACGGGGGGAGGTGGAATGGTGAAAATGCTACCCTCTCTCTCTCTCTCTCCCATTTCCTGAACACGGGCAGGTGAAAGGCACATAATTCACTCCCTGAAGCAGGCACTTGGCTGCAACTCTAATCTCAAATGTAATCAAACAAGCTCAGATGTAATGTGCTCTCAGCTAGATGCTAGAAAGGTAGAGAGACAGAGAGATGAAGGGGGGGATGAAAGACTGAAAGCAGAATGGCAAAATGCTCGGGGGAAGAATGTCACCCATAACCACCTTCAGACACAGTGATTGTAACATGCTCTGCTCACTACCACACTGCACACATTCAGAAACACATTTCCATGGTTTATGCATTTGCAATTAATGATTAATGCACAGTGAGTCATGTACATTTTATTTATAATTTTCTGCTACAAATCTAATCTTGTATACTGTTTTTCTCTGTAATCTCATACATCATGCTGTCTGTCTAGAAGAGTCTTGATCATGGCACCAGAGTTTCAAATATCTACACCTTGAGGTAAAATAGGAACATAGATTTTTTTTTTGGTGTTGAAAGTCAGCATGGGATTGTCAGAGGGAGCCACATTAGAATACAAATCACCTGCTTCCTTACTGATTTCCCTGTAGGTCCAAGGGCACTATTAACCTAAGTCAAAAGCCTTCCCCATCATATCCAACTGTCAGTGTGTTCAATCACTGTGCTCATTCCATCATGCATAGTGTCACATATAGTGCCTATACAAAATGCTCCAAGACATGTCGTTACCTTTTCAGACGCACATTGTACAGCACATCTTTGTGTAGTTTCTAACATCTCACCCCACAGCTCGTCTGCACAGCGCTCTCATTTTTTCTCAGGCAACTGCGCTCATGTTCACGACAGACGCCTGCCCTGCATCACGTCCAACCCCCCCCCCCCCCCCTCTCCACTCCCTCTCTCTCTTCTCCTCTCCTCTACTCTCCTCTGCGGCATGCCACCCTGCCGACTGTCACCACATTTATTAAACTTCTCCACTGGGCATAGAGGGGCTGGGGGAAGGTGGAGGTAGTGATGGGGGGGGGGGGGGTAGGGGAGAGAAAGACAAACAAGCTCTCGCCAGTGTCTGGGTGGAGACAGCGGGGTGGGTGGGGTGTGTTGGTTTGTCGGGTGGAGAGAGATAACCTGGGATGGTGATATGAATCCGTTTTCACATTTCAGAAACCAAAGCTAAAGTCAGCCGACCTTGACTTATGGAAGAGTGAGAGGGAGGGAGGGAAGGAGGGAGGGAGAGAGAGAGGGATAGAGAGTGAGGGAGGGGAAGACAGGGAGCAGAGGACTGGCAGAGAACGAGTATTAATGACCTGACAAAGCAGGCACAGCAGCATGACTGGCTGTGCAAAGCAAGAAAGACAGAGGCACACACACACACACACACACACACAAACACACACACACAGAAGATGAGAAGAGACGAGGAACAGCATCCAAGGAGGGTAACAAAAGCCAACATGGCTCCTGCCATGACTGTGAATCCAGATGATCTTGGATGTCTCCCTGGATGTCTTAGCAAGAACAGACTGAGGAGAACCTTGTGTTTCCTCCATTTCTCAACAGAAAGATTTGCCAGTACCTCTCTTGCACCACAACTCTACATCAACAAACATCACTCAGTACTCTAACCATCAGCAAACCTGTGTATGGACAGTGATTAAGCAATGATGGACTGTTTTTATTGTTTCTGCTAGACACACACAAGTCATGGAAACGGCAAAAGTATGTTACAGTAGAAAAATGTTATTAGATATGAAACCATACCATAATAACCCGTCGGGGGTAAGTGAACCTGCGGGGCACCTTCTTATGGGTGAGCTGTGCTGGATGTATTAGAACACAAATGCAATTATAATTCATACGCTGGTATTACCGATGGCTTAATTATTCAGTGACTATTAATTACCTTTCAGGGTGCCTGTGTGTGAGTCATATCAGGGTTAGATGAATATGTTGTGCCACAGGCGCAGTGTGGAGACTGCATTGGCAGGGGAGATGAGTGGTATGTTTATTCCTCCTGCAGCCAGTGTGATAAAGACAGCCTCCCAGCAGTGGGAGAGGAGAGCAGGACTGGGACTGATGAGGGGAGATGGACTGGGGTGGGGGGGCAGGGTTGGGTTGTTGGTAGTAGGAGTCTGCTGGTGTGAAAGCTGATTGATCGTGTGAAAGCATGTGTCCAAGTGAAAGCAAGAAAGAGAGATGGAGAACAAAATGGACCAGGAAGAGAGGAGGGGAAAGGTGTGTGTGGGTGTGCATGTAAATGCATGTTTATCTGTATGTATGTTTTTCAGTGTTTGTGTTTTTGTATATGAATATTTGTATGTGTGTGTGTGTATGTGTATATGTGTGTGTGTGTGTGCCAAAAAGATAAGTCTGTGAAGAACAGAGAGAGAGAGAGAGGGAGAGACCAAAGAAAGACAGAAGATGACAGCTGCTGCAGTCTCCCTCCTAAACCATGTTGAGTCTGTCGGCAAGCGGCAGGTAATTTAAAGTGCAGCTCTCGCCCACTTAAGTCTTAGCAGCTGCCCTTGTCTCTGCTCCAGCCTCTTCAGCCTGCCCATCAGCTCTGCTATAACTCCTCTCATTCCTCTTCTCATTTCTCCTCTCTGCTCCACTCCTAGTCGCAGGGCCTGTTCTGCCAGAGAATGATGAATCATTCATGTAGCTCCATAATCCCCAAACCACACTCCCATGAGAGACTCACCAGTGTTGTCCCCTCTACTACCCAGTGACAAAAGGAGAGAGAGAGCAAGAGAGAGACAGAGTAGAGAAGAAATAGGAGAGGGCAGAGAAGGCTGTATACAGCAGAGAAGACAAAGTAAAAATAACAGTGTTAAAGGACATGATTGTAAACCAAACTTAAAATGAAGATCAATGTCCATCAGTTTTGCCCCTCCAATGCTGTATGGTTGCTGGCTTTACCAATCTCTCCCACTGTCATGGTTCTACCTAGATGCTGCCGCTGCCTTTGTTTCTACTGTGTGTGTGTGTGTGTTGTAAATCAGGGAAGACAGGAGGGGGATGAAGGAGTGGCATCTGGTGAAGGACATCATGCTGTTCTACTGATAGGGTGTAGAGCCCTGGTGCACATGCAGCACACACCAGCAGTTTGGTGACATGGGAAGGTCATCAAATAGACTCCTGATATTCTCCTTTCTTCTCATTCACTCACCATACACTTCCTTCCTTTGTCTTTTCCCTCCTTCCTCCCTCTGTTGCATCTCCTTATTTGCACTTCAAGGAAAATTCTGGAACATTTAAACCCATAGCCAGCTGTTTGAGATCAGCAAATATTGTTGGCAGAAAAAAGAACAATAAAGTTTGGTACAACATCACTGATTGGCGGAGCGGCAGCTAATCCTAACTGAATGTATCGGCAGCTAATGCTAACTGAATGGGGCATGGACTCTCAGTCTGAGTTTAATTTCACTATGCCCCGATCAGCTCTGGCTGATGTGGTCACCTTGAACGCCGTTATCCTGCTTATCTCCCATTTGTATTTTGGATATAATTTATATCTATAACTTTCTTTGTATTTAGGAATCATATGCATGAACTACAGAAAATTACCTATTATAACTACCCTTAAGGGGGGAAAGTACAGCACAAAATACTTTACTACTTTTATACTTTACATATTTATGAATATGGTTACCATTCATAAACATATTGATATGGAATGTGAATTCTTTTGATCTACTTCTAAGGTAGTAATACAAAGTTAATTCCCACCTCATCAGCCAATCAGAAAAGAGAATCCCATTGTTAAGGGAGATAATCTTACTTAAAGTCTCCGCTTCAATGCTACTTGACTGTTCATTCTCCTTTTGTCCAGAGTTCCTCTGGACAAAAGTGTCTGCCACATTCATAAATGTAATGCTATGTTGACTCTATGATATTCTAACCTGACGAATGGCAAGCAGGCAACCTCAGCCACGATCCCAAGGACTGTTCGAGGTGCAATTAGGCTGAGTTAACTGAGCCAGCTATCGGTGGAGGACGATGGCAATCATGCCCAACACAGAGACTTGGCACCAGGCCCCAACCAGCCTTGGTAAGCCCTGTGCCAACAGCCAGTAGGGGAAGCACTACTTTCATATTCCCAGACTAGCCACACTGTGCCAAGTAAGCTCCCCAGGAAGGGCAGTCCAGGCCAAAGAACTATTGACTAAAATAACACCACAGTGTGGCTCACATGAATTCACTATGACTATTAGTGTGCTCAAGACAGGGTCATCAAATAGACTCCTGATATTCTCCTTTCTTCTCATTCACTCACCATACACTTCCTTCCTTTGTCTTTTCCCTCCTTTCTCCCTAAAGTGCTGCTGCTTTGAGGGCAGGTAACACAGCAGGGATCAAGGTACCTGCTAAGAACATAGTTTTGGATGGCCTACCATAGCAATACCAAATGCCTTTTGTCTTTCATTAATTTATTGTTGCCAAGATATTAACACCACATTCATTATGCAGTAGACTTTCAGACATTAATTCAGCATTAAAGGTATAATGGAGGGCAATGTTTCATGCCATTTTTATTCCAAACATTTGGACATGCCTCAATGTCGTCCTGCCACCAAATGCTATCTTAGAAAACTTTTTTTGGATAAACTGAAAATTTTAATTCAGAAATTCAGAATAGCTGTATTTAACCATGTCTCTAATAAAAAAGGCTGCAGAGATTGAGCGTGACAGGGAGAGAGACAGTGCCACAGGGCTGGGAATATCTGGCATCCATTTTACAACACGAGTATCTGTCATGGGCTTCACAT
This sequence comes from Tenualosa thibaudeaui, assembly GCA_027481765.1. Lineage (NCBI taxonomy): Eukaryota > Metazoa > Chordata > Actinopteri > Clupeiformes > Clupeidae > Tenualosa > Tenualosa thibaudeaui. The sequence goes on from JAIFZK010000024.1 coordinate 1,699,907, forward strand.
ACCTACTCATTCCCAGAGGACATTTTGCTCAACAATGAGAGTGGCAAGCCCAATACCCCATGGGCTCTCTCAAAGGAGATATCACAGGATAGGGGATTTTGGGTGACAGCCATGATCATGACTAGGTTGCACATAGTGTGAGTGTACGTGACAGTTAGAAACTTTTAGGTACTTTCTGGGGTGTATGACTGGAGGAACCATTTCTGAATGCCGTTCCACAATCTACTTCAGCTGGTGCACTGCACCCACAATGGAAAGTACTGGAAACAAACAGCTATAGAGCTCTGCTCTATCCCTCCCATGTATTAACTCATCATGGATTGCTGAGACAGTGTGTAGAAACAGCAGGTCCCATGACGCAGTGGGGACTTTACCTGTCCTCCATGGGAGAGCAAACAGCGCAAAGAGCTGAATACAGCAGGGGGGGGGGGGAGATGGTGACAAGTGTGGCAAGAGTGACAAGAGTCCACTCGCTTCCATGAATACAGCATAGATATTACTATATATATATACTATTTGCCTCTTTCTGAAAATGAGTCTCTATAGCAGACTTATACATTTATTTTTAATAGTGTGTGTGTCTGTGTGTCTTTTAAAAACAGCAACCAGTAAATGTATGAGTCTGCTATAGGGACTCCTTTTCAGAAAGAGGCAAATAGTGAATGCCATGGACCTTAATGTGAGGTGTGGGCTATGGGCTAAAGCCATCTCCTATGGCTATGTGCCCACATCTAGGCCTTAATGATGGTCTTATCAGCACTAACCCACTGGTCATGTCAAACAGGATAATGTACTTTCATTGCTGACATTATTTGCTTAGAAATCAGGAAGTGAGAGAGACAGAACTGTGTTGGAGAACCTAGTGGACTGTGGAGGTGAAAATGCTGTGGATTCTCAGTGAGCAGCACCAGATGCGAAGCTAAGAAAGCCTTCAAAAAATATTGCAACATAATCTAGACACCCATGAAAATTTATAACATCCAGACAGGGAGGAAATGTGTGCAAGAGAAGAAATCTGAATCAAGAAACTGATATTTCCCTCTATGTTCCCGCTATTCGTCCACATTCCTCACATGTGCCGAGAAAGCCTGCTGGTCAAAATGCAGTGTTTGGCATGAATCCTGCTTCATGCCAATTTACAGATACCCTGAAGATCCTGAGACAACTATTGTGACTGCCAGCCTCCTAGTGACATGCAATCAGAGTCCTCCACTCCACTCTTGCTGCCAGGCTTAAGAAGGCAAGGAAGAGAAAATAAATCCTAGCAGGACATGGGAGAGAGAGAGAGAACCCTGAATCAGGGTGCAGTTGTCTAGCAACGGGGTGAGCAAGGTTCAGGGGAGGTGAAGAGAGGGCACGGCAGACAGGAGGAGAGGGAATGGAGGAGCAAGAATGAGAAAGAGAGAGAGAGAGAGAGAAATGGAAAGAAAGAGTAAACGAGTCCAAGCTCAGAGAGCAGTGGCTGATCAGTCTTAATCTCTGCCTACCCTCCGCCTCTCCCTTCATGTCGACCTGTGAGGTTAATTCATCGGAGGGATTAGTGTCTGGATTGGCTCACTCAACCCTTGCTTGCTCTTTTCTTCTAGACTCCAGTCTCTCTCTTTTTTATACTCCTCCTTAAACGATGCTTGCCTCCCTTCTTTCTCCTCCCCAGCATCAGACAAAGGGTGGTCATGACTCTCTAATCATTACTTCTTTCTTTGCTGGCTGTGTGAAATGTCATACACACAACACACACACACACACTCGCATACACACACACACACAAATAAATAGGACTGATGAGAATGGGAATGATTAATATTCATGCCACAGATTGATGTATGTGTGTGTCAAGGAGATGCATACAGTCACAATCTCCTATTTGCATGAGTACCCTGCTGACTGGTATGCCATCAGATTTGATACTGTGTGTGTGTGTGTATTTGCATGCATGTACCTGTGATTGTGTCTGGGATGTGAGTTTATATGACTATATGCATGTGTGTATGTGTGTGTGTGTTTGTGTGTTAGTGAATGTGCATTCATAAGTGCGAGTATGTATGCATGCATGAGTGTGAGATTAATGGCTTGCAGTTGCGCCAGCGCTGTCCTCTACTCGCCTGGCTTCCAGCACGGGCAGTGGATATGAATCACTTGCACAGTCTGCTGATCCTGGTGATTCACTCACACACACACACACACACACACACACACACACACCAAACCCCCACAAAGCAAGCAGTTTGCACAGAAACAAAGTCTAAGTCAGTCCCCAGCCTGCATCCATTCCAGCGCTCTGGATCTCTCATAGGATTTATCGTCCTCTTGGACTGAATTAGCCATGGTCCCTATCTACTTGCTCTCTCTCTCTCTCTCTCTCTCAAACCTGAAGTTGCCAATTTCTATGTGGAAAGTCCAGCTAACAATGCCTTCCACTGAAATCTAGCGCACGCTAGCGGGTCCCCCTATAGGGAACTATATGAGCACTCAGATGTGAGTATGAGAGTGAAGGGAGGTGAATGAAATGGAGTGGAGCTGGCATGAATGAGGAGAGAGAGCTATTGTTGTTGTTGTCCTTGCCACACACACAAAGGCAGGAAAAAAGCCCACTGACAAAGTGATTTGGCACTTAATGAAAGGGCCATTGTGTGTGATAACAGTGATTCTGCATACACTCCTGTATGGAGCTCTGCCTCTGGCTGACACATGCACTCACACACACACATACACAAAGAAACACAGATATGCATGCACATGCATTTATAGTATGTGTGTGCACACATACAAACACATATACACAAACACATGCACTCACACACACACACGCACAAACATACATACACACAGAAACACAGATATACATGCATATGCATTTACAGTATGTGTGTGCACACAGACAAACACACACACACATAAATGTGCACGTGCACGCTGTCTCACACATATACACACACGTGAAAGTATTGTGAGGATTCTTCAAGCAAGCATCCATTCACAATCACAATGAAATGAGTGAGTCTTATCTTATGTGTGTCTGTGTGTGTGTGTGTGTGAAGAGGGGAGAGGGCTCTATCCCTAAAAAAAATACAATGTAATTACAGCCTCTTCGGATAAAAATCAATTAGCCCCTGCCAGTGAACTGCCTCTGATTTAGCGCCTATGTAATTAGCAGGCAGATGAGAGCTGAGCGGGAGGTGCAGAGGTGTATGTGTGTGTGTGTGTGTGTGTGTGTGTGCTCCCCCACTGTTCACAAAAATGGAGGCCAAGCCCTCATGCAGAGAGTGCAAAACATGCCCCTTCACCAGACCACACAAAGATGCACACACACACTCACACACACACACATATACGGGCAGGTAACAGCCACAGAGGAAAAGTAGTAGCAGCATCATCAGCAGTAGAGCTGAGGGATGAGGAAGGACAGGACACAGAGGTGGAGCATGGAGTTTATATACTACTCAGTTTTGTCCAAGCGCATTCTGTTACAGTAAATAAGTAATAACTAACAAGTAATAACTATGTAATAACAAGAAGAATAGATTTGATAGATGCACAAAGATCAATATCATTGCCATTCACTGACAGAACAATAGCATTATGGTGATGGTCTTGTTCATTTGAAATGTTTAAACCTGATCTATGTCTAGGAGCGTTTATTCATCATACAACTGCAAAATTTCCAGTCTTTGCGGGTGACTGGTGCTGGGTTATCCTACCGAGCTGGCAGCTGCAAGAGGACAGGCACTGGGGTGAGCGAGTCCACTGCACTGCTGGTTACCCTGAGGCTCCTGGAGAAAAGCCCAGAGTGAGAGTGTCTCTACTTCCCTCTGTCTGAGCTCCAGGAGCAGAGCTCCACAAGCCCCACTCCCTCTCAGAGACAAGCCTCTGCAAATGTCATGCCTGAGGATGAACAAAGACTTTTTGTCGCCAAAATGAAAGTGTGAAAGACTGATACTGGCACAGGTCTATCCTTTCCTCTCTCACTCTCTCACCTCCTTTTCTTCTTTTCACTCTCCTTCTTTGTCCCTTTTATCTTTCCCTCTGTCATTCCCTTCCTATAGCTTTGATGTCTCCATTTTAAAGGAAGTGCCAGATCAGGGGAGATGTGTGGAAAAGCGCTTATTAAACTAGCTGGACTGCCAGTGCGTTTTGGCTCCCAGTGAGTCTACTGGCCTCTTCAGCCCCTAATTACACCCGGACAAGGCCTCCGGGGCCTCAGAGCCTGTCCTTCCTCAGCAACGTGGCCTTTTTTATGGGAGGGGATACAAGAAGGGAGGGGGGAAAGGGAGATTGGCTCATGGTTCGTAATAGAGAGTGCTGGGCCTTTGAGGACAGCCTGCTCTCATCCCCAGGCCCCCTAGCCCCCAACCCCCCTACTCCACTCCCGACACACTCACTGCAGAGCAGAGCCAGGCTGGGTTACAGGCCCAGTAATGATGGTGGGTCTTTATCTCGGCTACCCCGGAGCAGGAATACTTTCTCTATCGGGGGCTCCTCATTGCCTCGACAATTTGCCCATTATGTTAGCCAATTACAGCATGGGGACAAGACTGGAAGGAGAGTCTCTTGCTCACTCGCTCATTCATCTAATGTGAAACTGATGGGAACGCACACTCACACCCGCACACAATCTCTTTCTCTCACACGCTTAAACACACCCACACACACAGATCCCCCACACCAGTAGGGCACAGGAGCATCCAGAAGGACACAGACACAAGGTCACACAAATGCCTACCAGAGAGAGACTGATAAAAAGAGAGAGATAGATTGTGAAGGAGAGAGAGCAGAAAGAGAGAAGAAGAGATAGACAGCATGTGAAGGAGGGAGAGCTGGTCTGGATCATATTGTGGATGACACATTGCTCTTCTCCCACTTCTCTGCCCATGTCAGCTCAAGCACTCACCCTATGAGAGCCAGTGGGCCTCTGAACAGCATGATGTACTCCACTAATGATGGTGTGATGGACAGACCCCTGTGCTCCTATATCTCAACAAGACCACAATAATGGCCGTTCACATACAGCTGAACTCAGGCACCAAGCACATTCATCACCCAACAATTAAATGCTTGTTAAAAACCTTGAACGAAATGATAATGTGAACCTGTTATCTTAACATACAAATGGAAGCACTACATGAACATTTTTAACCTAAACAGCATGATACTATCAAACATGTCATATCATGTTCAGTTTTGTCATACGATATCATGTGACTCTTGGTTTGAAAAGGATTAGTACTACCACGGCTGATCAGCAACTAGCAAGGACAGAATAAAGCTTGTGTTATTTTAGCGATGGAGCTCTTAGTGAGAGTGTGAAGTAAATGTAGACATGTCTGCCTGATCACAGTGTGAAGGCCCATTTGCCCCTGACCTAGGACCAGCAGGCCAATGTGGGGCAGTAGCAGGGTATTAGTCCCTGCATCCACAGAAAGAAGGTTAACACACACCCCAGGCTAAATCCCACTCCCATGGTGCTGTCAGTAGAAGCGCTTGGCACTGCTCCGAACAACCATTAATCACGTGTAATTGCAGACGGAGGGAGGCAGGGAGCTGAGGGAATTGTTCCCATTGGATAATCAGAGGTGCAATGAGGGGAGAGGGAGGAAGCATTGCAGCTGAGGTGTCTGGGACGCTGGATCAATACATGTCATAGCAAACAGCTTCACTTACTAACTGCTTGCTGTTTTGAAGGTAATATTGAAGGTGTGTGTATGTGTGTGTGTGTGTGTGTGTGTGTGTGTGTGTGTGTGTGTGTGTTGTGTCTGTGTGTGTGGGAAAATCCCTCTTCTAAAAGCCCTGAAGGTATTCTGCCAAGGAGGCAAAGCTTTGTATTTTATTTGATGTTCCTGCTTTCTTATGTGCAGGAGTTACACTGCAGCGACGACAGCAATTTATCTGCAAGTGCTCTTGAGGCGGCCTGCGCTCACCTTCACTTGCCAAGGAGGCCCTGTTGCCACGGTAACTCCCCCCCCCCCCAACCTCCCTTCTCCCCTTCTCTTCTTCTCTGGAAGGAATGTGTGTCCCGAGCTGCAGACTTCAAGACCCTGTTTTACCAGGGGCTAGTGAGCCTGGTAGTAAGCTAGCTCAGATACTCACCGACGCACTCTCCCACTCATATGTATGTAGCTTAAACTCAGTCACAAGGAATTCTTCCTTAGAAGTGGTAAGGAAGATTGAACAGTGCGCCTCATTTACTACATAACTAACCTAGTGAGTTTCTGAGTAATATTTTAAGGTGTAAGATTAGATTGATGAAATCTGTTTGGGTCATAAAATAGAAGTGTTTGTAGCTCTCTATCAAAAACACAAAAAAGAGTGTATGTCCATCTCTCATTGTACAAATCAATTCTCTCTCTCTCCATCTCTCTCTTTGTATGTGTGTATGTGAGTGCACCAGGTATTAAAGGAAAACTATGTACTCAATAAATACATACTCACTAAAACACCTTACAAACAGATAGAGCACTACATCCCAGGCTTCTAATCCAGGAACACACACATGCAAACATAGAGAGAAAGAGAGAGAGAGAGAGAGAGAGAGTGAAATGTCTCTTCCCTCCAAGACTGCCTCAACTGATAGCACAGATGAATGCAGCCCACGTCCATACATCAAGCACTCGAGCGCTCTCGATTGAGGAGATACACAGCCATATTGGCTTGACAGGAAATGAATACTCGCCATCCTTCCTGTGTGATTTGGCCCTAATCTCATCAGTTAAGGGCCCACCAGTTAATTTTGATGTAATTGAGGAAGGAGGCGAGAGAGGCAGGCAGGCAGCCCGGAGAGAGTCTGGCGAACGCCTCTGATTGCTCTCATTAGGCCCATTGTCAAGATGGAGAAGAGGAAACGGTTAACTGTAGGAGTCTTAAGTGGGGTCTACCCCCCTGGAGTAGGCCTTCATCCATATCGACTCTAAATTCATGTAGAGAAGGGAGCCGGTGGATTCTCTACTATGTGGACACGGTGGTTTGATGGTGCATTGATGCTGTGTGTTCATTATCTGTGGGCAAATTAGCAGATGCTGGACTGATAAGTGTATTGATCTTCATCCATCCTGATGACTTGGATGCTGATTGCTTGAGAAGACCAATTTGTGTTTGGTTGAACTAAAAGTGCACACACTCTGTAGATTCAACTCGAATATCTAAAATGGATAAACCATGATCTTTATTGGGCCTATTAAGATTTTTTTCTTGGAAACCTCAAAAGCATATCAGACTGGAATGAGCTTGAACAAAGCAGAGTGCATTTGCAAGTATTCACATAATATAAATTAAACCAATGTAAGTAACCAATGTAATAGGCCTAAACATAATCAACATGATCTACAAGTTCTGTTTTATTGATATTGCCTGATATTCACAATAGAGGTGATTTATGAGCATCCATTAAATCATTCAATTTATGAAAATCCATGACACTGATTTTGCCAATAAACTCCTATACAGAGCAGTATAGGGATACTCTCAGGGCCATGGGTAGCAAGCTTTGGATCTGCAGGTTTGCAAGGCTCTGCACTGCAAAAATTAATTTGAGAAATGGATCCTCAATTGATCCTTAGCATCCTTAATAGATAGCAGTGACATTATTATTATTATTATCACTATTTTCCTTATTAAATACCCTGTAAAAGAACTGCTGTGGCTCTTGCCAAGTGTGGAGAAGGTAATGACCAGGCAGGCAGCCCACAGGGCAGCCCCAACCTGCCAGCTGAGGCCCTTGCCTGGTTTCCTAGGCAACAGTGGGCAGGAGATGTAGAACCTGCCAAATGAAAAATGTCATTTACATCAGATATGTAGATATAGTTTAATGCGCATACTGGACAGAGGGGTGGGAGCTGTGCTGTGTTTGAGAGACAGAGAGAGAGCATTTGAATAAAGATGGTGGGGGTTCAGGGTTAAGGCAATGAATGGGTGAGGAAGAGAGAAAAAAAGAGAGAAAATGTCTGTGCCTTCATTACAATAAAATTCCCTTTTGGAATTTCTAGTGTTCATTTGAGCTCATTTATGATCATCAACGGTCCACATGACTGACATAGACACACAGTAACACACACACACAAACACACACACATGCATTCATGCTCACTCAAAAGCACCCCATCAAACCTCTACTCTCCACATTTTGTCCGAGCAATTGGATTGAGGTTGGCTGATAGGGTTATGGGGAAATGGAGAGCGAGGGAGCCAAGCAGGGAGATACACTGCTCTAATCCAAATATTGATCCTCTCGCTTGCACACACCACAGATCAATGCAGGCAATCAAATACAGGCAGCTCATCTCCAGGGAACAAGTAGTGGTAAGGTGTTTTAGACGCATGTATGTGTAGCATGTATGTATGTGTGTGTGTGTGTGTGTGTGTGTGTGTGGCTGTGTGTTGAGGGACTGGGATGATGTTTGGAATATGTGGCCCTGCCCCTATACCACACACTATTATAGAAGTCTTATGACTTCATTGTATCCCGTCTACCATGACACAGCCCTGTCATCATGCACTATAAAACATTCTCGCAACAGTTCATGCAATTCTGGCTTTAGATCAGTACAAAATGGTTCTCCTCAGCCATGTGAAGGTCAAGACCTTAAGCTTGAAAACAAAGTATCCACCAGCTATCTCAACATCCCAGCTCAATGCCAGTGTTACATCCTACATGGCTCACCACAAACTAATGACCATTTTTGGTGAAATAATTGCAAGTACTTGAACAACTGACCTGGCAGAATTGCGTAGTTTCATCTTGTGTGTCTCTCTTAGCCATCATAAGAAAGAAATTACTCAACATTTATTGTATCTGTCAGACCATGTCTGCTTAGTCAACCATGTCTCCTTAGTTTCTGAGTGCCTTTCAGGTCCCTGGTGAACCTGTGATGTGTCTCTGTGACATTTTCTTTCCTGACTATTTTCACATCCACATCATCCACCTGTGTTTCTGTGTGCTCTGCATTGCTCTGAGTGCACTCTAAATAAAAGTATACTAGTATGCCCAAGCAATCATACAGAGCGGAACATGCCATTGATTATTTACAATGACTATTTTGAGAACGATGTGAACACTGCGAGATGGCCATAAGTCATAAATATCAAAGACAGAGGTGAACAAACCCAGACACCAACCTCACAAACCAAACCACACAGGCTCCCATTAGAACAAGCAAAGTGTTGATCATTGAAGGCAATGGAACTCTCCAAACTCACTTTTTATTAGGATAAGCTGAGCAGTTCAGTATGAAAAAAATAAAATAAAAATATGATAAATAGACTATATTTTAAAAACAAACAACTCAATGTTGTTGACTGTTGAATTATACACTTGACTGTGTAATTAAGTAAGTGGTAAAACATCATTGAAATTGAAATGAAAAAAAAAAAATCAAAAATTAATTTTTCTTTGTTTTTCACCTCACAAAGTGAACTCAATGAAAGACTTAGGAGCTGAATGCCAGTGTTTCTGAGGGTGTCATGAGAGTGTGCTCACCGAGCGAAATTATGAAGATGATGAATGACATGGGTAAACCGGAGTGATGTGCTCATTGCCACCTGCAGGCTAGGTAATGAGCCTGTGCATCAGACACAATTAAAAGCAACATTTGTCATCGCTCAGTGTATGTGTCATACAAACACACACACGCACCAACACACACACACAAACATACGTACATTCAAGTAAACAAACAAAAGCGCACACACCTAACTCAACCCTAAAAATTCCAAGGAATAACAACATGTAACATCACATACATGCCTGAACACACATGCACACACACTTACACAGCAGCAAAGACAGCATGCATAACAGCTTAATGTCTGACACAGTTAAAGATCAACTGAGCCTTGCTGCCAGAGCTCTGGATGAGTGAGTCTATGAAACTTAACCAAGTCAAAGGTCATAAGACATGGCAGCCTGAACCTCTAATGCTTTTAGCCGCAGGCTCAGAGGTCTTCACATCCCAGTAACAGCTTCAAGCTCCCACATACACCATGCTCCATAAAACACTCTAACACTCTAAGATTTATATGCCATCATTAACTCTTGTCTATTTCCAAACCAAATGGACACCCAAGACATACAATTCCCCTAGGTGGTTCATGATTATGTGTTTGAAAGTTGTGATACGTGTGTGTGTGTGTGTGTGTGTGTGTGTGTGTGTGTGTGCATCTGAGAGAGAGCATACAGTAAGTGTGTAAACATACTTGTGTGTGAGTACATCTGGTGCGCTGAGCTCCAGAGTGAGAGTGTGATGGTGCAACTCTGCCTTAAGCCGACTGAGAGAGATTTTTGCTCTGCATTGCAAAAATTAATTAGAGAAATTGAATTGAGCATCCTTAATAGATAGCAGTGACACTCAGAGGCTGCTTGAGCACCTGTGCATACAACTCATTCTGTATAGGTGCATAGCATAGTATATTCATGTATAGGTGCATAGACTGCCATGATATAACAACACAAGGAGGCAGAAAGAAGGGAGATGTAAAGGGAGAGGGAAAGAGTGACAGTGTTGCCTGGGCAGGCAGAGAGTGATAGCCAGGGGTGTAATTAAGGAGCCATCTCAGGCAGAGCAGAGGGAGAGATTTAGCACTGTGCTGCTTCCTATCTGGAGTTCAGTATTAGCATGACTGATGGCCACATGCTGACAGCATTATGCACAAAGCTCCAGAAAACATGAGGAAAAAGAAAGGAGAGAATGGAACGATAGCCTAATGAAATGTCACAAGGAAAAATACCTCTGAGAATTTTATGGTTATGATATGTACATCTTTGTTTTATTGGCGTTGCTTGCATGACAAAAAAAAAAACAAAACAAAGCAAAACAAAAAAAACGACACAATGGTAGATAAAAGGACAAATCAAGGAAGTAAATTTGTTGTTGACTTAGCATTAGAATGTACACTTGCATATCGGTAATTACGTACTGATTAGCACACTAATCACTCTGACACTCTTATAGTATAGCACTCATGTAACTGTGGCTGTCATTAGTGTCATTAGCGCAGAGCTTGGTGGAGCCCTTGGTGGCTCACCAGCATAGGAACGATTCCTCTCACCCTGGGACTCCCATACACTTCAAACTTTGGATATCCATTGTGGATTTTACTGTAATCTCCCCTCACAAAGGGGTTCCAACATAAGCAAATTAGAGTTATTTGTGTCATCAATCCAGTTGGTTATCACTGCTAAATGCCAGCTGTCAGGCCTCAGAACAAATGCAAAAACTTAACAAGGAATACAAAGTGTTTCAGCACAAGGTTTTGGCAATGGGGATGCTGATGATGAGATCATCAGACAGCTAACGACAGCAGCGTACACACAAACACATCATTTTTGGCTTATTGTTTTGGCTGATTGTCTGAGTTACATGACAGTCAGAGAAGTTGATGAATGAGAAGTCATCCCTGGTTACTTCAACTTACCCCTGGATGTCTTCAGTGTCAAACAGGATGATGCTAGCCAGCTAGAACAGAGAAAGAAAGGAGGAATAGGTAGAAAGAATGGTGGGAGAAAGAAAGAGAATGGGAAGTTAAAAACTAATTGCAAAAGAACAAATATTTGTACAGATTTGAAGAGATTTGGAAAATACCAAATTTTCTTTCTGCTAAGCTCATTGCAAGAGTCATAAATTGCTGGGCAAGTGAAAGAGTGTGGAAACAGTAGGTACAGTACATTACAGTACTGAAGGTCTATTTCAGTGTCCATTTGTCTAGTTCTAATTGCAAAGCAAGAACCAAAAGTTTTCCATCAGCCATTCATGGCAACATTGCATATTCTAAGCATTTTGGTATACAACCAAACTGCTTTGTGAGGATGCAGCCTATGACATGTTATGACTGTTTTAGCTCTCTAGAGCACAAGAGCATGTCAGCTATAGCTGTAACAATATTCAGTGTAGGCAGCATTAGGCAGTGGTAGCAAGAAATGAAAAGACAAGAGGGACAAAGGTGACACACAAGGTCAAAAAGAGAAGGATGAGGGAAGAAAGAGAGAGAATGACTATAGATAGAAGAGAATCCAAAGAAAAGAACAAAAGCACGGGAGAGATAAAAGAGGAGGTCTTCTCCTGTGAAGACAGCACAGGGGAAAGTTGATAAGTCGCAGAGCATCTGCTCTTGAGAGGATTAGTGGTGTGTTAACAGATAACCAGAGCTGCAGAGTCAGGAGCGTGGAGCCATATCACAGACCAGGACCCTATTTCTACCACCAACATCATCCGCAGACACAAAGCCTCGCTCTGTCAGCCGCTGTCAATCACACTTCAGCCATGGCAATGCACAGCTATGCTCACAGAAGATCTGTGATAACCATCATCCATGTCTGCAATTTTACCTCCACATGCAGTCCATTGGCGCGAAATGAAAGTAATTTCCTCAATGTGTATACATTTAAATGTGTTGCGGTACATGCTCTTTGTGGGCAATGGCAGCTAATAAAACCACCCAAAGGGCTAATCAAAACGAAACTTTGCTGCCTGAGAACGGATGCCGCTTCTCTGTTAAGGGGAACCTGAGATGCAGGAACGGATGATTATGTGGTGTCGTGCTGGCCGCCAGCTGTTTCCTGAGCATGGTTCACATTTAGGCTGTTCAAATGGAAATGGCATCACTGTCTGTCACAAACATCTGCTGGTTTTCTGGTTGAAATTTAACACACTGTGCAGCCATGCTACATAGAAATGAGGTAGCAGACCGATTCATTTAATACAAGAATGTACAACAATGCACACATGAATGTCATCTTTGAGTCTTAGATATTTTCAGGAGATATTTGAACATGATGTACTTGCACTTTTGGCCAAACAAAGGCCACAGGGAATTAAGCTAACAAGATTAGCATCAGAGGCTAATTCAGGGTGTCCAGAGGACACAAGCTCAGCTGTAGGGCAAGTTAAGGGTAGGTAGTACAACTGACGTGAAGGGATATACACACATACACTCACATATACATATGGATACCTCCCGACACACACGCACACACAGTACACGCATACACACAGTGAAAGTTCGGAACAATGAAAGTTGGATTTCAGATGTTTTAATGCTTTTAAAGACAGTAGGGCGATTATTCATCATAAATTACTCAGAGAAATAGCCTAATTCACACACACACACACATTCACTGACAGACATGAACACAATGTGAACACACACCCAACCAGCCAGGTATCTTAACACACTGAGCATGCTGTTGCCTCATTACAGGTGGGCTGACCAGCGCAGGTGGAGGGTGGTGAGGGTTGATGATGAACCAGTAACACTCATGCTCCCTCTCCCTCCCTGGGATCTCTCCTGCCCTCACTTCTCACCCCCTCATCAACACAACACACTGACCCCAGGCCAGTCATCATTAACAGGAAAAGCAGCCCATGCCCCATGTTGACCTTCACTCTTGAGATCAAGTAAACTGCACAGGGGTTTGTGCTAACGGGCTAAGGCAGGCTGGCAATGTGGTGAAGGAGGGGTAGGGAAGCTTGTTAGCACAAGTTAAACCATTGTAATGAATGGTCAAGCCTGTGTAAGGTCACACAAATACTGATGATGGTCAGACAGATGCAAGGAGGCAGGAAGGAGTACAATAGCGTATCAAAATATTGTGGGTGTCACATACACACTCACACAAATTTCCTGTATTATTCTCTCCCTCTTAGTCACAATTCAGTCTCATCTATGCATAAAACAAACAGCGGAACTAATGTTAAGTTATAAAATGAATCCTACAAGGCTGTGTTGTAGCTTGAATGTTATCCTCTTTTGTAAGTCGCTTTGGATAAAAGCGTCTGCTAAATGCCTAAATGTAAATGTAAACATAAGGCATTATCTGGTTTTGTACAAGTGAGTGTCTGTTGTTGGTCTCTGTGCATCTACAGTGTGTGTGTGTGTCAAAACAGAGCAATGAGTCAAACACTGTGACTGACATACTGTACATCTGTCTGATCTGCTTCAGTACCTTTGTCTATGGGAAGCGTGACCTTTGTGTGTGTGAGTGTGTGTGTATCCATGTGTGAGTGTGTGTATGTGTGTGTGTGTGTGTGTGTGTGTGTGTCTGTGTGTCTGTGTGTGTGTGTGTGTGTGAGAGAGAGAGAGAGAGTGAGAGAGAGAGAGAGAGAGTATTGCTGCTGTGGGAAATCTGACTTGTTTTCTCAGATTCCATCAACAAGACCATGCTGTTCCCCCCCCCAGACTCCTATGAGACCTCTGAAAGGTCAGGTGTCAGGGGTCAGAACCCCCAGACGTTCTTGGCATCAATGAGTATTGATTAAAAACAGCCTTACATGGACCTAAAGAACACAGTCTACTCAATAGTCTGCTAGTACATGCATCACACTCTGACTGAACCATGTTAGTCACCACACCTGGAAAATATATATTTAGTCTACTTCTGCTTACTAATGCTCAGCTTGTGGGACAGAATACAGACATTCAATTAAGGTGTTTCCAAGTAAGGCTTTCTAATTAGAATAGCTAAAATTCAAGTTCAATGAGATTAATGGAAACCCTGTTCATGTCTGTATCTCCTGCTGCTGTTGTATCTTTGAGCACTGATTAGGTTAGTGCATGAGTATAGCTGAGCTCAGTGTGTTTAATGTGGACTCATGATGCAGGTGAGAGAAGGACACATAGCTCTGAAAACAAGATAGATGGGGTAAGGGGCGCACTTTAAAGAAGACAATCAATATCCATTACTGTTTTTAATTTGGTGTTGCTCCCTGGAGTCAGACACAATAACACACAAACACACACACACACACACACACACACACACTCACATACACTCATACGTCAATGCATACACATACCAAGAACGTGCTCAGAAACACACACATACACACACACACACACATGACTGCCTCCTACTCCCAAAGAAAGAATGCTTTTGAAACAGGCTGTTTAGATGACTGCACTGTCCATTAATGAGATTGCTGGGCTGTGCCACTTCTCAAACCCACACAAGCACACACTTTCAACTCCACCAACCACCATCACACATGCACACACACACATATACATTCACACACACACACACACGCAAACAAGCACACACACACACAAACAAGCACACACTTGCTTACTCACACACAACTGTATCACTCACACATACACAGACAAACAATCTCCATGGGCACTAAAAGCTGCTCACCCAAGCAAACGGTGCTGTTGTACCTCCCACATCTCCCTGCACTGTTTTGCTTTCACACTACTGTGCTCTCTCTCCCTAAAGTGTGTTTGTGTGTGTGTGTTTGTCTGTGTGTATGTGCGTTTATGTGTGTGTGTGTTTGTGTGTGTGTGTGTGTGTGTGTGCGTCCCAGCTTTTCCCTGCATTGCAGATACCCTTGTAGCCTCTATGCTGAGGGTGTGGAGGTGAGCTGTTCTCTTGTAAGCAAAGTTGAGAGCGGTTTACTTGACTACACCTAACTTCCTTTCTCATTACCTTGCTCCATCTCCTATATACAAACAATTTGGTGGGTGTGTCTGTGTGTGTGTGTGTGTGTGTGTGTGTGTGTGTGTGTGCATGTGCGTGTGTGTGTGTGTGTGTGTGTGTGTGTGTGTGTATCTGTCTAGGGCTGTGTGTGCATGTGAAATAGAGGCGGGGAGCAAGCGACAGTTTACCAACAGCCTGTGCAGTGCATAAACACAGCAGGCTTCAAAGTCACTTGAGGATCTGTGGGCTTGGTGTCTCTAGGGCAGAGCAGCCAGCTGTCTCATTTGGGGCCAGACATGCTGTGCTTGAGTTGAGCTGCACGGAGAGCTGAAGAGTTTTCATGGCTCTAGGCAAGTGCTCACCCATACACGCGACAGGGCAGCAGAGATTCACTACAAAGAACAGCCCAGTCACTCTACTTCTCAAACCTCCCTTCCCCCCAAACACAGAGACACACACACACGCACACGCAGACACACGCACACACACACAGACACAGACACACACACATTTGAGTCCATTATTATGTGTTGCTGTTTCCACACTTGCACATTGCAAGGTGCAGTGAATCTATCCAGTTATGCACAATAAAAACACTTAAATTAAGTGTAGTAAATTAAGTAAGTTATAGTATAGCTTAACATTGCTTAAAAATCGTTTCACATGTTCACAGGTTCTAGGGTTAAAACTTTATTTACAGTTTTAGACAACTGGTTAACTGGTGTTTAGCATTCTAGTTCACTAGTTCACAATCAGAAATTTGAGGAAGTGTATACATAAGACAAGGTTAGGTGTGGTCCCAACGAGCCTCCCTTGATCCAGATGGCTTTGTGCTGGCGGAGCTGACCCTTCGTGGCAGCAGCAGTGATCCGGCGGGATCCTGGCAAGCACCCAAGAAGCATGCAAGATCAGGGCTGATCTAACTGCTTTGGCAGAGATCTAGGCCTGAGCCCGTAAGACTAAGAGAAACTGGTAAGTAAAAATGAGTTGTTTGGAGCACATGGATCCTAAAGAGCCTACAGGCAGGATTAGTCTGAAGGAGTTACTGGTCAATGCGCTGAAGAGAGCGTGTTGGACAAGTTCATTGGTTGAGATGCTAGAGTGCAAGCAGAATTGTGCAGAACTGAGTCAACTGCGTTGGCAGGAGTTAAGCAGGACCTGATCAAGCACTCCTCTTATCTTACAGTTACGTGGTGGACATTTTTCCCAAAAGCAACATACATGAAAATATAATATCTAAACATATTACTGAACTATATAGGCAGTTTAAATGATGTTTGATGTGACAGTATACATCATTCAAATGACAAATTTAGTCACTTAAACACCATTTAAAATGCTATTCAAAAGTCCATTATTGGAAAAGCTCTTAACTGTTCCGTGTTTCCAAGAGCTTTTAAATTACCAGTAAATTCAGTTGTATTATACATCCACATCTCCCCAAACTAACAGGTTGATAAAACGGATTCCTTATCTAATATCTAACTGACTTTTACAGACATAACTGAAACAGTGTGTGACATAACCTTTCAGAGACACTAATATATTTATTTATTTATGTTTAGTAAGCATGCAATTATCACTTAAGTTAGGCTTGCACAGGACTTAAACCAAGGACATTGTCTATGCATGGTCTGTGCCTTAAATGTCTGTGCCTGATCAGATTTGTTCAAGATCTTTTATAAACACTAATTTGTGATGACTTTGTGATTTAAGCTTTGTGACTGTTGTGTAGAAATAGCTTTTGCGCCACCTATAAGTGAACTTGTGAAGACAGTCATTTTTAAAAGCACATTATGAACAGTTCCTCTAATATTCTAACCTGTTCCAAGACCTCTCGAGGTTTCTGCTAACCATATCAAATGATAATGAAAATCATTTTGTGTCTAATCCATGTTGCTTAATTTGCAGGCTTTCATTCCAAACTCATGTACTGAACAATTTAAAATGGTTACATGTATCTGCGTGGTGCGCGCGCACACACACACACACACACACACACGTGCACGCACACTGTGAATAGATATGACCAAAGTCTGACATCTAGTCTCAGACTGACTTCATATACAGTCAGACACACCCACCCATCTACATCCTTACCCCTACACACACACATAAACAGACACACACACTCAGACACAGCGAGAGCTAAATGATGAAAAGACAGGGGCGTGAGAGCCTGAAGCAATTCCTTGGTCTTTGGCGAGGTTCATTTTCAGAGCTGTACTTATTTATTCTGATAAATTGAAGGTGTAGCCCCACTAATAAATCAGCCCGCCGATGAAAGCACGCTTTAAATAGCATATTAAGATTTATATGATCACTGTGCCACTAAATGACACAGACACAAAGGCTACCGCCATCTCTGTGCCAATAAAACCTTAAGCCACATCTAACAAAGACTTGATCTGGAAACAAAGAGCAGAAAAGAAACCTTGCAGTAAAGGCCCCATGATTAACAAGGTTTAATGACTTGTAAACATTTATTGATTCTGGTTAGTTCTTAGGCATAATTGTGCCTAAAATAATTGTTTTATTTTAATGGAGAAAATCTATCACATTTAACAGACGCTAATTTTGTTTAAACACTCTGCCAAGCATTTAAATAATTTGCCTCTTGGTAGGGTTCCTAACTAAATTCTAAGCTTTCAGTCAATGAAATTCCAAGCTTTCAGTCTATGGGATTCTAACCTTTCAGTCTATGAAATTCCAAGCTTTCAGCCTATTGTCAGGTCTGCATCGGACCTGGTCACGGCCACGCCCCCTCACGCTACGCCACAGTCTCGCACTAGATCCCCTTCACCTGAGTTCTAATTAATGTCACCTGGTCTCCACCTTATTTAAGTCTCCCCTTCACTTCACCCTTTGTCTGGTCTCGTCGTTATATTCTCAGACTGCTTACTTGTCTTTGGTATCCCGCATATTCCCGTATTCACCGTTCCGTAAGTTTTGATTCCCTGTTTGGTTTGTTTACCCTAGTCCTTTCAGATCTCCCTTGTTTGCTCCGAGTATTTTCTAGTTTTCTGTTAATCTTAATAGTTGGTAATTTTCTGTTTCCTCCACTTGAGAAGTGGATGTGGCTTTTGTTTGTTCTTTGATTTATTCCAATAAATATCTCCTTGTTTATTTACCCCTGCCTCCATCCGTCTGTGTCTGACACCTATGGGATTCTAACCTTTCAGTCTATGAAATTCCAAGCTTTCAGTCTATGGGATTCTAAGCTTTCAGTCTATGGGATTCCAAGCTTTCAGTCTATGGGATTCCAAGCATTGAGTCTGTAGAAACACAGTTTACAGGCCCACTAGTGGCCCCTGTAAAAAGTTTAGATAATTTTATATGATTTCTTGTTACTTCTTTCTGACTGTCAAATGAATAGTCCTCATCTGTGTACTGCTCCAAGTTATCTATCTAGCTAAGTCTGTACAAAATGTACAATATGGTGGGGACCTTAGAGGTTGCCTTGACCAGTGAGTGTGTCCCTGAGTTATGTACCTGTATATGGAATTCCGCTCTGATTTAGAAACTGTTCAAGTTATTTTCCACTGTTTAGGATAGATTTACGATTAGATTTTTAAATACATGTAGAGGCTACTTTCCTTTTACCCGATGAGAAGGATCCAGACAAGCTACGCTACATCTTGGTTATCCTGTCTCAACCTTGAGGGCGAGACAGAAGAGTAACTTGGTCTGATAGTCTTTAGACTTCACTCTGTTACTTTTTATTGCAGTTATTTCATCTATTATTCTATCCAATCAACAATTGTAATCCAACTTATAAATAAATCATTGATCCTGATCCAACGCAACTGAGACATCCAATCTTCTATTCTGCTGGAAAGAAAACACAACGCAACTTTAAGGTGAACAGTGACTTCAGGTGAAAAGTCAAACTGGAAAAAAACACCAAAATCTAACACCCTCTACCATCTCCACCTTTACTGGCATTGTCAGAAACAGACTGCAAAAGAAACTGGGGCTCCTGCAGGATTGTTCCAGCAGCATATAACACACTGCCAGAGTTACTCAATATATCTGGAGAATCCAGCCCTGTGTAAGGGTCGTACTGTATATGAAATAGATTCATTCCTTCAGCTTCATTCACATATGCCCCCTCCCCACACACACACACACTCCCAAGTAGAGACAAATACCATTGTGATGCATTCCATGCACTTCAAAAGAGAAAGAAATCTCTTTGTATCTTCAGCAGCGTGTGCCGTGTGGGAGGAGAGGAGGATGAGACAGACTGAGACTACAGTATATTGGAGAAACAAAGACAGGGAAAAATGTGTGTGTGTGTGTGTGTGTGTGTGTGTGTG
Source organism: Tenualosa thibaudeaui (assembly GCA_027481765.1). Taxonomy (NCBI): domain Eukaryota; kingdom Metazoa; phylum Chordata; class Actinopteri; order Clupeiformes; family Clupeidae; genus Tenualosa; species Tenualosa thibaudeaui. The sequence goes on from JAIFZK010000024.1 coordinate 1,719,626, forward strand.
TGTCTGTGTTTAACTAGCTTTGCTCCAGACAAGCTGTAGGCAGTAGGTGTCTGTGTTAATATCAGGATTTGCTCTGAGGCTCTACTAATCACGACTCAGGGGACTATTTAAACATCTCTCTCTCTCTCTCTCTCTCTCCCTTCTCTTTCTTTCCCTACCATTTTCCATCAATGTTTTCATCCCCCCACTCTGTCTTGTTGCCTTTCCAATCTCTTTCTTTCAAAGGGAGAGAGGAAGAAGAGCAGCAGAAATTCTCACTGATCCAGTAGGAAGTACATCACAGTACAATCACATAGGGCAATGGCAATCTGGGGTCCATTTCCCAAAAGCATAGTTGCCAACTAAGTTAGCAAGTTTGTTGGTTCTAATGCAATTTCCCACTGCCAACCAACTAAGTTGCTAACTGATTAGCAACAATGCTTTTGGGAAGTGGATGCCTGAATGGCCATCCCCCACCTCAAAACATCACACTGACTAATTACCAATGTTTCCTCTCTTTCTCTCTCTCTCTTTCTCTGTCTCTCTCGTCGGGACTTTCCAGGAAGGAGGTAGTTGGCTCTCACCACTAATTAGGCTGTTTACTGCACTTCAGTGAGGACCCTAGCACCAGAGAGTGTGTGAAATCTCAGTGCTGGTGACAGAGGAGAAAGTGTCAAAAGACCAAACAAACAGACACACATTTCAAAGTGTCTCATGGGTGGCCTCTGAGAGAAGCACGCTGCTCACATGTCCTTTAATTTGACATGATTTGACAAAATGATACAAGTCATGGTACAATTACAGGATGAAAAAACAGATTAAAGCATATTTTAGGACAATGTAAAAATAACACAAACACTGACAAATATCTACATATTCTACATATTGGGCTTGCTGCTTCTTGTTGGCTTTGAAATAAAATACGTCTATGTATGCGATTGACCTGCTTTTAAGCTTTTCAAAGTGGCCTTTTCCCTTCCTTGCCTGTTATGGCCATTGGTTGGTTGGAAATGGTTCTATGGTCTGTGCAATTAGAAAAGCACTTGGTCTCTGCTACATAATTGATTTTATTTATTATCTCCTTTCACTATTAACATTGGACAGGCCATACAGTCTGAGCCAATAAGATGGAGCCATAGCAATCAGCAGTCTAGTAATACACCTGAAAGCCTGGAGGACTAAAGCTGTTGGCCATAGAAAAGTAAAAGTTGTTTTACACACACATACACACACACACACACACGTTGACAAACTACACTTTGGCTGTAGCTCTTCATGTATTTCAGCACCATGGACAGCAGACATGGCCACCTGTCACCTGCTCAGGACCCAAGCTCCAAACAGTAGGGAAAGGCAGTACAAGAACCCATCAGGACTTCCATCTATATTAGTCAGGGAAAGACACAAGTAGCCCCCGCCAGGCAGCTGATGCTCTTTAGCCCAATGAGACAAGCACTCAGGAACAACCAACAACAACTTGGTTCTACTGGCTCGCTGGCCACTGTGAGAAGCTGTTGCTAACCCACACCTGAAGCACTTCCTCAAATCCCACTAAGCATGGAAGATCAACGGCCACTGCAACTCCCCCATCAGTAACTAATGCAGAACTTGTCTGAATCACACCTTTAGTTATCTAACTGTTGGTTTTGGATATGAACTGGTAATGTTTGAGCAAGGGTTTTCAAAATTTATACTTACATTCTGATCATCTGACTCAATAAACAGGTCTGAAAATAAATAGCCAGGCTAGTGCTGCCTAATGCTTCCGCTCAATATCACATTTTTGCTACAGCACAGTCAGGAATCTCTCCATTAGCTTAGGTTTCCTCCAATATTTTTTTGGCTGGGCACAGCAAACAGAGGGCTCTGGCATGCCCAATATTTTTAAAGTTCACAGAAAGTATCTGTTCACGAATAAGGAAACGTATGCCAATTGAGGGATTACAGATGCTTTGCACAAGATGAAACAACGTGAAAGCGTTTGGTGAAACAGCCTAGAAAATAAGTCAAGATTATCTAATTGTGTAAAAAAAAACAGTGCATGAAATAACACCCCCCCACACACACAACACACACACACAGATACAGACAAACACACTAGTGTGCCACATACACACACAAATCATTATAAATTAAAAGAAAAATTAATTTACACAAATCTGTGGTATGTAGGCTATTAAGGAGTCATTAAAACATATTCACACATACATACTGCTCTGAACAAGACCCCCTACAGCACAGAGATTAGGACCAAGCAAGCTGTCAGACACACACAATCCTCTTTGCTCCCTAAAACCTCCTCAGAGCTCTAACAGTGCCGAGCAGCTCAGGCAGCAGGCTAGCTAATTGTGCTGCTGTTGGCTGCCAAGATGCAAATCAGGCCCTTCAAAAAAAGAGGGTCGTTACCCTGGCAACTCAGAGTTGTACGGACCTACAAGTCTCAGCGCTGGGTCAAAGCAAAAGTCTGTCTTGTGAAAGGAATGCCATTTTTTCCCCCATGTGTTTTCATTCTGAGCCGTTATCCAAAAATACACATGACAGTACACACATTAGCACACACACTACTCTGCATGATTGTGACACTTTCTGAGAATATCAATCACCTGTTTTTTTTCTCCATGTGCCCTTCAGTGTGAGCGTAGGTGTCTCAGTGAGTGTAGTGACTAATTACCCACAGCAGGTCCCCAGCCTCCGATTTCTTGGGTAAACTTCATACAGTCTAAAAAGGGGAGATTATGTACACCTCTCTTCCCCTGTTTGTCATCCTCATAGCTTCACAATAGCATCAAAAGAGTATCAAACACTCTCTCTGAAGAGATGCAGCAAAACCTTTGAACAGTGGCACAATTACAGGATGAAAAAAACAGATTAAAGCCTATTTTAAGACAATGTAAAAATATAAAACACTAATGCAAATATCCAAATTCTAATATATTCTAATCTAATCCATCGTTTTAAAAAATGGCTCTTCCTATATTTCTCTAACCCACTTAATCTACTCTCTAGTTTCTGACATGCATCTCTTCACCAGATGTTATCATCTGCAAAGACTCATCAGAGATTCATCCTCGTGTTGTTAATTGTTAATTACTGAAGGGAACCCAGATGATCAGTGGCATTCAAAACCCACGCTTCTGCTGCATGTTGGTGCTCAGTACTATTTTCCAAGTATCTGGCAAACACCGCAGATACACAGAATCAGCAAGTCAATAATTCCATTAGCAATTAAAAGCGAATATCTCAGATGCTGGCTTGAGTTAATGGGAAGTAGAAACCAATAAAACGTGACCACAGATGAATGGGTGGAATGGTCTTCTTTCTCTATCTGTGTCTTATACACATGTGCACACACACGTATACACACATACACACACACACACACACACACACACACACACACACACACAGGATGACAGGGCGCTGCCTGTTGACCCACTCAGAATTAATTAGGTGTGTGTCTGGCAGTGGCACACCAGTGCCCTGCTGCCCTACCCACAGAGTCTGCCATGTCTCTGCAACATGCCAGCCAGCTGCACCGTTTCCTACAAAGGAACACCATTATGTGGTTAGTACCACTGATGAAGTGTGTGTGTGTGCGTGTGTGTGTGTGTTTGTCTGGGCAATGGGATAGACCTCAGGGCAAGCAGTTTCACTCACTACCTGATTCGTGTTTTGATGGTAGTATTATGTGGGTAAGTGTTCTATCATCTCATCAAAGGTCTCCTTTAGTCTAATGTGTTTTGAACAAAAAAAATTACATTTTAAAGGAAAGTATACTTTTAAAGAGAATTCATCTTACTCATTGGATACAACATTGCACTGGACTGTATTTGAAAATAAACATTCAGTAAGCCTTACAAAGTACTACACAGACAGACTATAGACAGTAGGCTATATTACAGCACTTAAGTCTTAGGCATTAGACAGAGAGACAGAGAGACTCTGTTTGGGGTATACTTTATGGGTCTTCCTGTATGAAAAGTGGTGGCAAAGGGTATAGTTTATTCTCACTGGTGGTGAGGGGTATTTACACAGACTGAGTGGTGAGAGCCCTGAGCAGATGGTTAGCCTGATTGCTAATGGGAGTGAATGAGGGGTGCTTATGAGAGTGTGTCAATGGGAGATGCAGAGGAGAGAAGAAGGGACGTGGGGAGGGGGGGTCCTCAACAGATGTGATGCTCCTGTCTCAATCCCAAAAGCCGCCCCCCCCCCCTTCCCCCGCACCTCCCCCTATTCCCACAGGGGCCACACTCTCTACACACAGGCACCTCAGGCACTTTAGCGCAGCAACCCTGGAGACAAACAGCCTCACAGCTGACTGTGAGCTCTGTCTACATCCCTCTTGATATGTCTCTCAAACTTCTCTCCCTTCTCTCCACCCCCCCCCCCCCCACCTGCCACTAGCTTTCTGTCTTTCATGTGTACTTTAGTATTTAGATTGTCAGTGCAGTACACTTAGCCAAGAACTGACAGGTGACAAGAAATCAGATTGGTGCCCCTGTCTGCCTTGAAAGGAGGGCAGACTGAGTGAATTTTCATGAAGCCGAACTTTGCAGACAGATCCAGAAGAATGTGTGTACAAGACATTCCTATCCCTCTGTTACTTTCTCCTTCGCCATCACAGATTTATTCATTTTCCCTTTTTCCATCTCTCTCACACCCCAGCTGGAGGTGTTGATGAGGAACTGGGGAGCTTGTCTGGGTGAGATATCTGCAGAACCACACAAATTCCACTCTAGCCAGACATGTCACCAACATATATCAATCTCTTGTAGAACGCTGCATTTACAAACACGCACAGACACACACACACACACACACACACACACACACACACACACACACACACACACACACACACACACACTGGTTCTGTCCACACTATCCTAGCTACAGTGAAAAACAGACAGAGCAGGCAAAAAACATAAAACACAAATTAATGATTTTAAGAAAAGTACCAGGCAAGAAACCATGTCATCACCTGATATGAAATTTTACGTAACACAACAGTAGAGCAGCCAACTTCTGCCAGGAAGAAACTCTGTCTTTCTTTCTCTCTCTTTCTCTCTCTCACACACACACACATACACACACACACGCACATTCAAATATATTCCTAATTACACATACAAACCATTTACTTTCCCATAAGTTTTGAAGAGTTCTGATCAACTTGATTGACCTGCTGTTATGGAGGGTTCTGACCTCCACACAGAGCCTCTAATGGAGCCACAGCTTTCTGGCATTCAGCATCACCCTTGTGTTTTCACACTAGTCCCAGTGGCCAGGCCAAGAGGCAGCCGCAACAAAGGGCGTAGGCCTGAGGCGGTTAGCGGCTCAGCAGGCTAAATGTGGGGCAATTACAGGGGAACCCCAGTGGCCTTACAGCAGCTGGTGTGTGTTTCTGTGAGGGTGTGTGTGGGGATGGTGTGAAGAGTTTATCCCACAGTCTCACAACTAATACCTTTGTGTACCTAACCTGTTTCCTTCTGTGTATTCATTCACAGTTGCTTTATTAGCATGACGGCTACATGGATACAATGTTTACAATGTAAACACAACCAAAACAAAAGAAATTATTTTAGACAGAAGAAAGCAGAAGTACCAAACACAGTTGTTAATAGCACATCCACAGAGCGAGTTAACACCTATAAATATTCAGGAATTGAGATTGATGACGAGTTGAAGTTTGACAATTGTGCCATCCTTAAGGTAACAGGGTATTAGCTTGTTTTACTAAGGAAATTAAGTAGTTTTAATGCTGATAGATTAATAGAATATGATTTTATGATGTTTATGATTTGTATTTTTGTCAATATGTGTAAACAAGATCTGGATAAACTACAACACATTATTAAAACAGTTAGTAGGATCATTGGGTGCAATCAGATATCAGCTGCTAAACTGTGTAAAGATCATACTAAACAAGCTTGAACACATTCTTAGTGATTCAGAGTACAGAGTACAACTAGGTTCAGTAAGTCGTTCTTCCCCTCAGCAATTAGAATCTAAAATGAAAGACACAGTTCACAACAAAGGACAGTTCTGTGTGTGCGTGTATGTGTGTGTGTATGTGTGCCATATACAGTATGCAGTATAGGTACTATACAGTATATATATGTATATACATATATATACTGTATAGTACCTGTATGTATATATAACACGGTGAAGAAATGCTCAGCAGAGTTTTTTCACTGAACCGATGGTTGTCAGGATGGTGTGCTGATAACAATGTGGGCTTCATCGATAACTTTAGCTCCTTCTAGGGGAAGCCTGGACTTTTTAATTGAGACGGTATCCATCCATCTCAGATGGGTGCTGAGCTCCTTTCTAGGAACATTGACTATCACTTAAACTCGGCTTGTTCCTGACGAACCAGAGTTTGGTCCAGGTGGCAGAATTACTGTCCTACACAGTTCTCTGCCGTCCCGCCGTCCCCCCGTCACCCTAGCAGCAGACAGACAGTTAGAGTGTCCGCGACTAAAATGTTCTCAAAATGACCCGGTAGTGGTATAAATTATACCAACCTCACAAAACAACACACAGAAACAAAAAACAATATAGCCAGAAATCACAACTGAAATTTGGCTTATTAAATATTTGTTCATTCTCCTCAAAGATGACTTTAATAAATGAACTTATTTCTGATAATCAAATTGACATGCTTTGTCTTACAGAAACCTGGCTAAAACTTGATGAATACCTCCCACTAAATGAAGCAACCTCCCCAAGGCATCTAAATGATCACATACCACGCCATAATGGCTGTGGTGGCGGAGTAGCCACAATTCACAATTCAAATCTCATCATGGCCCCTAGGCTTGATTATATTTTTAAATCTTTTGAAGTTCTTGTCCTTAACTTGATTCACCCTGATAGGAATGGTGCTAAACCCTTAACAATTGTAACATTACATAGACCTCCAGGCCCCTACACTGAATTCTTATCAGAATTCTCTGACTTCCTGTCCTCTCTAGTCATTAAAACAGAAAAGACTTGGCTTCTGCCAAAATGTAAATACACCTACACATCAAGGTAACCACACCCTTGATCTTGTTCTGGCACATGGAGTAAAAATAGAACGACTTACGACCCTACCTCAACACTATACACTAACTGACCACCACTTATTAACTTTAAAAATCACATTAGACTATGTAGCACCTAACTCAATCTACTACTACACTAGAAACATAACTCCCAAAACTACAGATGACTTCATAGCAAAACTTCTGTCTCTCCTTGAGCCTCTACTGAGCCAATATAGCCCTGCATTAGAAGGCTCTACGCCAAGCCCAACAAGTTGATCAAGTAACCGATAGTGTTGTAAATGTACTATACTCCACATTTAACACCATTGCACCACTCAAAAAGAAAACTAGGAAACAACAAAAAATTGCTCCATGGTATACCACACAGACTCGCTTACTGAAACAAGCTGCGCGTAGACTTGAAAGGAAATGGTATGCCACTAAACTTGAAGTGTTCCGCCTTGCTTGGAAATATAGCTTAAAAGAGTACAAGACATCACTTAACAATGCCAAATCAGCATATTATTCCTCACTTATACACAATAATAAAAATAATCCGAAATTCCGCTTTAACACTATATCCCCTCTAACAAAAAGTAGGAATGAGGTGTCCCATTCCATTCCAATAACTCTAAGCAGGAATGACTTCATGGATTATTTTAATGACAAAATTGAATCTATTTGACTTAAAATAAACAACTCTAGTCATCCTGTAGCATACCTTGATTCATTCACACCCACCAATATATACGAAATTACGTCTCTGATTTCCTATCCCAACTGATCTTCTTAAGGCTGCTCTCCCTCTATTGGCTGAGACGATTCTCAAAATTATAAACGACTCACTCATAGCTGGGCATGTCCCAAAATCTTTCAAGACATCTGTTATTAAACCATCTATTAAAAAAACAAACCTTGATCCTGATGTCCTTGCTAATTACCGACCCATATCTAATTTCCCATTTGTATCAAAAATACTTGAAAAAATAGTGTCAAAGCAAATCTGTGGCTTCTTATGAAAATAATATTCAAGAAAACCTTCTAGTCAGGCTTTAGAGCTAATCGTAGTACAGAATCAGCCCTAGTTAAAGTCTTCACTGACCTCCTTATCGCATCTGATAATGGATATATATCAATATTAATCCTATTGGATCTTAGTGCTGCCTTTGACACTATTGACCATGGTATCCTACTACACAGGCTTGAACACATGATAGGCATCAAAGACTCTGCATTAGCCTGATTCTAATCATACCTCTCCGGTCGCTACCAGTTTGTACATTCTCATAATGAATTATCATCCCATACCAAAGTAAAGTTTGGTGTACCCCAAGGCTGAGTGCTAGGTCCCCTGTTATTCTCCCTGTACATGTTACCTTTAGGATCCTTTAGGAAACATGGCATTACATTCCACTCCTATGCTGATGATACCCAGCTTTACCTTTCTATGAAACCTAATGACTATATGTCAATGACTAAACTTGATCCCTGTCTCCTAGACATAAAAACCTTGATGACTATTTGTTGATGACTATATGTTTAAATTCTGATAAAATTGAAGTAATGATTGGCCCTAAACAGCTGACCAACACTCAAAACAGTGGCCTGTCACTGTCATGTAACGCAAAAGTTAAAGACCTCTGGGTAATTATTGACCAGGACCTCTCTAAATAGTCATGTAAAACACATCTCAAAAACATCTTTTTTCCTATGTTAGAGAGTTCCTATCCTTTGAGGATGCTGAAAAATTAATACATGCATTTATTACTTCCAGACTCGATTATTGCAATGCAACTATGTCTGGCCGCTCCTACATTGTCCAGCATAATTCCTGATAACCACCTATTGACTGACTACCATGTAATGTAAAGTGGGACAATACTCCATTATGAACTATAATGAACCTTAGCTTAAACCATGTCATGGTTATTACTGATTGTAATTTTTCTGCATGACCCCTGGCAGTTGGGTTAGCCCCTTGAGTTGTGGATCTGCCCAAGGTTTCTTCCTAGACTAACTGAACATAAGGGAGTTTTTCCTTGCCCCTGTTGCTCTTGGGTGCTCCTTCTGTGAAGCGCCACAAGACAATACTATTGTAAAAGGCACTGTATAAATAAAACTGAATTGAATTGAATTGAGTATGTAATGGGAACTATGGGATGCTGCTGGAGCCAAAGGAGGACACTTGGTTTGGATCTGTTCATCATTTGTTGCTGAGATATAAGCTCATATACCATTTGATGGCCTTGCTGCCAATTTTGATTAGCTGCCTTGGTTGAACACTTTAATAGGTGACCTTTGCATCATTTGGTTGAAAAGACCCTTTCTACCAAATTTTGTGAAGAACAGACTAAACTTGTGAAAGTTTGTTTCACTTTCAATAAAGTTCTGTATTTTTGAAAATTGGGCTTATGGTTCAAAAGTTATATTTCTGGATGAAACTCCAGCGTTGATCCATTGGCACTAGCTTGCATGACTTGATATTGAAACTTGTAAACAAATTGTACTAGAATTACTTGAGGCTTCACAACTGTTACCACAGAGTCATACAATATTTGACCTACTAGGTGGGTTGTATTGACAGTGGTGCAGTAAGGTAAGTAACATAGCACAATTCAGAAGCTAAGTAGCACAATGTGTGGTCAGGTAATGGATGACAGACTGCTTGTGCTGATGTAAATTTAGCATCAATGTCCTTAATTCAAGCATATTTGTCTAGCTATGAGCAAATTTGGCTAGTTTCTAGACACTGGATTTCAAAAATAAGAAAACTAATCATATTATTTGCTTAAATATTTTGCCACAAATACTTAAAACAAGCAATATTATCAAGACTTTCCTTTTTTCTGTATTTTTTCTTGTTTCAAGAAATCTTAGTAAGTGCAACTGTCTTAGTGTGCTGGCAGATCATTTAGCTTGAAATTTGCTTTGCTTTGAAATTCTTATTTTTGAAAAGCCATTTTTTGCAGTGTGGGTTCGACTGGGTCAGACTTGAGAGAGCTCTCTCTGGCAGAAAGGGGTTGCCGTGGTGACGGCACTATGAGTGAAAGCAGTAGTGTGCCACTTAGTGAAGTGTTACTCTCTTCACCAAAGACATAAAAGTGGTGGAAAGAAGAGGATCGAAAGAGACAGTCATCCTTACTATGATGTTAGTTCAAGTCTGTGCCAAAAGATGTACTCCTCTAAGAAAGCTTTTTGAGGCTAAAGAGGGGTTGAAAGGGAACACACCACTCATACAATTCACACAAATCCAAGTGACACTACAGTCACCTTACCATCCAGTCTAACCACTGCAGATATAGATACATTTCTACTCCACAGAAGTGATAAATATATCATATCCTGCCCTGGTGAGATACATAGTGTATTTTAGTCAGTAATTGGTTTAGAACTGCTGTGGTCACTGAAGTAAGTAAAACAACTGACTGTAGTGTAGTGATTGATGAATGTCAATTACCTTTCAGTGCCAAAATATGCATTTGTTAATTGAATGAGAAGGTTGGTGTTTTTTTTAATAGTTACAAATGTTTAACATTTCTCAAGCATTTGTGCTGACTCAAGAAATATCCCAACACCCTTACAATATTAGAGACCCATGAAACCACATAACAATGTGAAATAAACATTAATGTCATCATTAAGTAACAACATGTCTTTGCAACTTAAAGGTGTCTCTGATACAGCAACACACATCAATAAGCTTGCTCAAAATAGAATTAAAGACACAATAACATTGATATTGTCCCTTGAGGGAAAAAATATTGATGGCTAAAATGTTAAAAAAATATTGACGGCTTTATTCCTCCTTTTTTCCCTTGTTTTTCCTGCAGTTCCCCAAAACTGTGCTGACAAAAGGCAAGTTATATCATCGAGGTGATTACAAGCTAGGAGAACATCTAAAGACATCTCAGCTTAGTCTGATTAGAGCTACACTGCAAAAATGCCCTTTCAAAAATAGGAAAGAGTATACTCTTTTTGGGAAAATTTACTTATTCATTGCATCCATGAATGTAACTTTTGAAGCATATGCCCAATTTCGAAAAATTGATTTCCAGCATACTTACTTTACATAAAATTTGGTAGAAAGGGTCTTTCCGACCAAATTACATAAAAGTTACCTGTTGGTGATTTCCCAGAGTGTTCAATCAAGGCAGCTAATCAAAATTGGTAGCAAGGCCATCAAACGGTATATGAGTTTACATATCAGCAACAAATTGATGAACAAATCCAAACCAAGTGTCCTACTTTAGCCCAAGACCTGTTTGTGAGGACCTAGGAAAAAAATTGCATCATCTTGCATTTGGCAAAGATAATGTTAATTGTGATGTCATTGTCTTAGCAATGATGGCAGTACTGTATTTTCTCAAAAACACATAGGTTTTCACAGGCCACACATTTTGTCCATTCATCATGAAAGTTGGCACACGTAATATTCAGACCAAGCCTCATAAAAGCTACCTATTGCTATTTGGATCCATGGAACCTTTAATGCAATAGAGCAACTCAAAGTTTGAGGTAGTCACAAAACATCATGTGAGGTCATATCATGGAAAATCTGAAAATATAGTGTGAGCATTTGTCACATTGGCCTTGACCAAAAAAACATGTATCTATGGCAACACTGTCCAATTATGATGCTTGGCCACCATATTGCTGCTTGCAGGCACATGTTAAAGTAATTTTCAAGAGCCACTGTCTTGCTGCAGTGACAAATAATTTTGTTTGAAATCACCAATAGTGATTATCTTAATGAGTTAAGTTTGATATTGCATATAGGCTTACTAAATAAAAATGCTTAAAATAAAAGTAAAATTACCTTCAGTGTCTGTCCGATAACTGGTCAGAATACTTTTCCGTCATAAAAATTAGTAAAATTATCTTGAAATTGGTTATATTACCTACTGAAACAAGTCAAATTCATTCTTCCTGAATAATTAAATGAATCTTAAAATTGGGATAACAAGATAAATATTCTGAATACTGGGGAAATACACTAATAAAGATGTTCGTGTTTTGCAGTGTATGCCATGGCAGTCCTCTCTATGCTGGCTGACTGTCTCATCAGTGTGCACTGAGGCTCTCCGAACAGACCTGAGCTCCTGTTACTCCTGGCCTGAACACACACACACACATACACACACACAAACACACTCATATATACACACACACAACCCACATGTCTATCTTAGGCCAATAAAGCACTCTATAACTGCTATCCACTACAGTCATGACAAGGACCTCAGAAGTCTATAGCCTTGCCTATGAAAAAGTCAGTGTTTTTCACACCGGTCTTGGCATTCATCTGAGGGAGTGAGTGAGTGTTGTCAAGTGGTCAGTGGTAATGGGCTGTATTTATATAGCACTTTTCTACTTCAAGCACTCAAAGTGATTTGCAATTTCATGCCTCACATTCACCCATTCAAACACAATCATGCACAAGCTACCATGCAAGACGCCAGCCAGAACATCAGCAGCAGGGTTAGAACAAGTTGAGCTCAAACCTGCAATCAGATGACTTTTCTACCTCCTGATCCACCACCACCCTGTAAAGGATCCCATCCTTTCCCAGACACTCACTTGGTCTGCTGTCACCCTCCACAGTCTGAATGAAAGCAAAAGCCCCCAGAGAAGTTGTGTGTTAGATTAGGTTTGGATGACCAATTATTTGTCAGACTGACCTCTTCTCAGTTGAATTTCTGCACAACTCTAAAGGAGCTGAGTCATAGTCTGGCAGAGGTAAGCTATAAAAATGCTGCACTTATTTTGGTGAAACTACTACATGTGCATTTGCAAAAGATGTTACAAGCAGTATGGTGAGACTCAGATTGTTCCACAAGCAACTGCCACCATCTTTCTCTCTCTCTCTCTCTCTGTGTGTTTTGTCTGTTTTCCCCTCAGGATGTGATCGGTGAAGGTTTCCACCAGGAAGCCACTCAGAACAATTTAATCAGGTGCTCTCCGTGACAGCTTTGGTGAATTATTTATAGGTGTCTGTACAGTAATTAAGTTATGGCTGCTGCTAATTTGCAGTTTGATGAGATGGACTCTTAGCAGATGATCCTGGGAGAATGTTAAGTATACGGCATGTTGTTTGGACAGACTTAATTACTGTTTCATTGGCTCAGCCATAAAAGGGACCCGCCTATAGTCTTGCCACTGTATAACGTCCTCTCATTCGGAATGCCATGACACAAGGGCAGGGGTCTACATTTCAAATGACAGAAGAAATATTACAATAACGCAAAATAACAAGGTCATGAATTAATACTTGAAGTACACTTCACTGACATGCTTCCTTTGTGACTATGTATATTTTGGAAGGAAAGATCATGCATGTAATGTTTGCCATAGATCACTGAGTATTTGCAGGGAGTCTTAATCTGTACTGGGTGTTGTTTTCATGGCTGTGTCTAAAGGATTATGAGAAAGCATGTCTAAATGAATGAAAAACCAATATGAGGTGGAAAATGAGCTGCCAAACGCCATTAACCCCAATTTAGGCCGCTCTGGACTTGAACCTTAACGTGGTGATGAAGCACTCCCCAAATTCCAGCATGCTCTAATGTTTATTCATTTATTCATTCGATTGTTCGTTCATTCATCCATACGCCTCCCATGTACTGAGCTCCCAGTGGCCGTGGTGGTGCACTTACCCATGTGAAGTGGCCTATAAACAGCAGAGGATTAATTAAACAGGATAGGCAACGTGCAGAACACTCGCTGATCTCATCTCCAGAGCTGCAACACACCCCTCCCAGCCCTTTTAACCACGCACACACACATACACACACACATACACACACACACACACATGCACACACACACACACACACACACACACACACACAAACATAGAGAAAGTAAGAACCTAAGATGTGGTAGTTACAGAAATGCCCAGACAGCCATTTCTGTATTACACGCCAACGTCTATCATGTCTTTGAAGTGCTTTCTCCATCTTAATCAAAGACAGTGTGATTTTAGGCTTCAAAAGCCACTGACAGTATTTAAATGTGGCAAGGTCTCCTTAATTCCTCTTAAGTGTCTCTATTTGTTCTCTTCATCATTCACTGAATACCCATCATTTCAGAAGCTTTTGAAGCCCACTAAAACCCATAAGAGACATGAGAGAATTTTTCTCACAGTGTGAATACTATACCATAATATGTGATAAAAGCATGCATTATGAGATCATCTATGTGAAAGAAAGATAATGCTCATATATGCACCAGTGTGCATGTGTGAATACACACACACACACACAACGCGCCTCTGGACTATGAAGTTTGATATTTGGCTAGAGGGAAATGTGATTATGGCAATGGAGTATTTTTACATTGATTTAATTTTTCTCCTTCCAAGGCTGTAAGGGGAAACCCATCAGCCTTAAGCCAGACAGAGGCCTGTCATCCATCACTGTCTAAGTGATAAACCTTAATCCACTTGTTTCCTCTAGTCGATAGATTAACGGTGGTCTAACACACACAGAAACAGCATACACAAGAGCATACACACACACACACACACACACACACACACACACACACACACACACACACACACACACACACACACACACACCCCGCAGAAGGAGATGGATTTTCACATACTTCCCAGGGAATAGAGACACAGTAGAAGGTGTTGACTCCTGCAGGCCTACTGTTGAAGGAAAGATTAAAAACTACTAGGCTGCTGCATTGTGTGTTATTATACTGCAGACCAAACCACACACACAACATGCTATAGCCAGCCTCAAAGTACATCAATGTGGAAACCCACAGAGGGACCCATAAGAGGGAAGTATAGGAAGTAGGTATCATAACTGTTTTAATTTAGACATTTTTTTCTAGGGAATTTCTGTGCACTTAGAAGCAAAATCCGCAGTGCTCAAAGCTTTCAGCTGTTATAATGTGTTTGATGGGGAGCCATTTGCGTCACTCCTGAAAGTTATAACCCGACGGCCATCTCTTGAAAGTCATGTGTATGTGTATATGTGTGTATGTGTGTATGTGTGTGTGTGTGTGTGTGTGTGTGTGTGTGTGTGTACCTATGCGCTCTTTGCCTGCTAAGTGAGAGGGCATTGTTATCAGGTTAGATGGGGGGTTGTGAGTATAATGTGGGTGTGGGTGTGTGGTGTGAGGGGTGGGCAGGGATGAGGGCAGCTGTCACTGATGAAAAATGACTCCGTCCGTCTCTGGAGCCCCTGAGAGGTGCGCCTTCAGGCGCCCCGGAGAAGATAAGCAATATAAAAATACAGAGATGCACAAAACAGAGGGAAGGTGTGTGGAGTCTGTGTGTCTTGTGCATTGTTGTGTATGTGTGTGTGTTATGTTGGTGTGTACCCATGTGTGTTGTTCATGGGAGAAAATGTGCGTGTGTGTGGTGTGTGAATAAGTGGATGTGTGTGTGAGAGAAAGAGAGAGGTGGCGATGAACAAAGCCGTTGATGGTCTCCCCTGGGGGAGTGATGGAGGGACTGGGGTGATGGGCTGGTGTGGGCTGGGCAGAGGAGGGGAAGAGGAGGAGGTAGAGGTGGGGTGAGGAGGGGGAGAGAGGGGGAGGGAGGAGGAGAGCAGAGATGCAGAATAGGGAGCTGAAATCACACATCCCTGCATCATTTGCATGGCGCATAATCTCCAAGGCTCTGCCATGCAAATGTCTCATAAAGTGGAAATCGAGGTGGCTTTGCACCACCTGTCAAGGGCGCAAATTTATATACAGGGCTGCCCTGCCAGGCGCCTACGCTGAATCACTTTCAATTAGATTCCACTTCCAATGGAGAGCCTCTGATTTAGAGATATGGAGTGAAAGAGAGAGAGAGAGAGAGATATACCATATAATCTTACATTCCATACCTCACCATCTCTTTCTTTCAGATCCCTCAGATATTGGCCCTTCGTGTGGACTGGTTTATGATTGCCACTGGGACAAAAATATAACACAAAGGAAAATGTGATGTAATCATAATAACATAATATTAATATCTGAAGGGTATCACAAACCATATAAAACCATATAAAAACATCTCTTGTTGTGAACACAGTCTTAAAGGATATACATTTCATGCACACGTGAAGGGAAAAGGCCCTTTTAAGACAAAAACACGAGAACAACCCAACAGTTGTCTCTCCCTCTCTCTCACATACACACACATACACACACACACCCCTGATGTTATCACTTTTACAGCTCAGTGGTTGATGAGCCTCTGGAGAGGACCAATGCAACTTAAGCCTTAAGGAGAACAAGTCTACAAAATTGCACCTTTGCTGTTTTTTAAGCATTATGTTAACACTTATCCACACACACACACAAACACACACACACACACACACATATCCAAAAGTTAGTTGTCATGCATAGGAGCCAACCCATGTGTTGTGACACAGAGAGTGGACTGTACAATTTTACACAGTTCCAAATGACAAGGTTACTCAAAGTCACTGTTTCATTTAGATGCAATCGCTGGGCTTACCCCTACTGATTCGCCACACTGCTCAAACTGTTAGCACAGATAGCACAAAAACATTTCAGCCAAAAATCTAATTGGATCTGATGTCCTCTTTTCTGGTGCACTGTGCTAACCTGCACAAACTGAACACAACTTTTGTGCTAGGTGTTTTTCCTGCTCTTGTCATATGTTTGGCTGTTACACCACTTTGCATTCGGAGGTGTTAAATATTAACTCTAAATCCAACTCGTACGCTCTGCTGCATCTCCTCAAACCATGGCAGCCTTTCTGTGCTCTGTACCTCTCTCTGTCCACCAAACTCTCACCTTGCTATAAACAGACACCTCGCATCTCAGCCCTTTTGCTGGTGATGGTAGGGCCACTCCTTGGCATGTTGTGGAGCGGCATGAGGAGTGGCACAGAGGATGCCAGGTGGTCACCACAAGCCACTAAACAGAGGCCCTCCTGATGCTCACTAAAGGCGTGCTAAGACTGCGTGGTACATTCCTCCTGCAGACTCCCATTACACCACCCAGCAGGTGGAAGGGGCTCGGGTGGAGACACAGATTAAAAAATTCTGCGGTGTAGGGACAGTAGAGAGATGGGAGCAGAGGGGTTGGGGAATGGGAAGGTGGAGAGGTGAAGAGAGAGAGGGGGAGGGGAAGAACGAGGGAGAGAGGGTGGGGGCGGGGGGGGGGGGGGTAGTGTGTGCATGTGAGCGGGATCAGTCTGGTGTGAGAGACCTGATTGAAAATGTCAAACCAAGGTAGGAGTGATGGCAAGGAGGGTCCCAGTTTTTCATGGATACACCCAAGCCCCCCCCTCCTCCCAACACCCCCAACCTCCACTGCTCACTCTCCGTATATTTCATTTTGTTTTGTTCTTAATCTGCCTCTCTTGTTACACACAACCTCTTTCCATTTATTCTGTGTTCAAGTCTTCTCTGTCACTTCTCATTTCACCTCCCTCATGACTGTCTTCTGCAGCGCCTTGTTTGGGAACACACACAGATAGAGTTAAAAAAGAGATGGAGAGAAAAAGAAAGAGAGATTTTTTAAAATTCATATCATGAGCAGTTAAAGAAGGATTGTGTGTGTGTTTCTGTATGTGTGTGTGTGTGTGTGTGTGTGTGTGATTGTGTCATTTTTTTCCTCACTGGAAGTCTGAACAGCAGGTTGTCATAGTGGCATGAATGTTAGCTCCAGCAAGGCCGGAATATCTGTATGTCTGTTTGAAATAGTATTTAATTCTACATGGTGCATGTGCAGAACCCCAGGCATGAATTACAGGCTGGGTCCTTTGAATGTGCAATACAGCTCAGCGGGTTGTGAATGAAAAGCTTTGCTCTGGTGCTAATAACTATTTTATCAGTTACTAATGATACTTAATCACATAGAGACTCATCATTTTCACTGCTCCAAACTACCATGACATTGCTCATTTGAGAGAGAGAGAGAGTGAAGAGAAAAGAGCAGGGAGAGAAAAAAGAGAGAGAGTAATTGTAGTGGTTGTTTGCACAGATAACTAATAAGATGAAAGCAGGAGGGATACAGAGAGTGTTGCATCAGTACCACACACATCCCTTTAATAAACAGGAACTCTCTGCAGGCAACTCTCTCTTTCTCTCTCTCACTTTGTTTGTGTGTTTGTGTGTATATGTGTGAGGTGTGTGTGAGTGAGTGAGTGTGTGTGTGTGTGTGTGTGTCTGTGCACTCCCCTTTATTGTTTAATATTGGGTGGTTGGGGTTGTGATGCTCTTTTCTATTAGAGCAATATTCCCTTTTCTGGAGGGAAGAGTGCAGCACAGAGAGTGCAGATTCCTAATCAGGAATTTCATTCTCTTTTCTGGAGGGCAGAGTGGAGTGTGGAGAGTGCAAATTCCCAATCAGGAATTTCATTTTGGGACTGGATTAACAAGGCAGGAGCGGGAAAAGAGCTGCTCCTCCCAATTCACTAGATAATCTCTCACACAGTGAAATATACAGACTTCCACTGGGATTGAGTGGGATTATTGCTTTGGCTGGTTTAAATGGTATGTTACTGATTTAATATGCCCATTTGTTTATTCATTTTTTTATGATGAAGCAAAAACTGAAATTGTTATTAAATTGGTGTGTACAATAAAGTCACTAAGAACTCTGTACTTGTGATTGATGCTGAATTAATTCTTTGTCAATTTATTTTCTTTTACAAGATACAACATTTGAAAAAGGAAAAGGAATAAAAAAAAAGTGTATTGTGTAATATGTAAATTAAAATTTTCTCATCAACATTTTGACATTTAGTCAATCTTCTCATGCATCATACTTATTGTTAAACTAGTGATGGATGATGAATTTCTGGTTAAACTAACTTGTCATTCAGACTGTTCTTTGCTCGAGGATATGCAGTACAATAGTATCTATGGCACACTCCATTCACCCTTGCACTCTTGTCGCATAGTGCTAAGTCAATGTACCATGTCTCCTTGTTTCGTCTCCTTTTCCCCTGCTCCCTTCACAGGACACAAGTGAAAGGGCTCATTCATACCCATTATGTGAGGGGGTGACAGAGCTCCATTGTCAGGCGGGGTGTCTTGCGTCAGGGCCTAATAAACTGCACCAGCCACACTAGTGGCAGCCTCAGCATGACTGACTGTCGTCAAAATGTCATTAGCAGCACCACTGCCTCTATGAGCATACTCCTGAACGACCACACTCCTTCTCACTCTCTCTCACTCACTATATCTGTCTTTTTTCCTATGTTCTGTCTCTTTCTCTCTCTTTCACATCCACTTACACAGGCTCACAGCCTCTGCACAGTATTGTCTTTTTAGTGCAAAAGTCCATTAGACATCAGGCTGGACTCAAACCAGGGTCCCTGAATTTATGGTATGATGCCTCAGCCCAATGAGCCTCAGCACTTCTGAAACCTGTTTTTTCAATCAATGAAGTGACCTACCTGAGTTCTTCTGCAGTTCGCCTGGTCACCTGTGTGGTCGTATGTGCTGTGGTCACTGGCGTTGAAAGCACACGAAGGCAATTCCATATCCTGTAAAAGTAGTAATGAGTCAGAGTGAGCTTTTCGTTTGTGGCAAAACGGAACCTAAAATGAACGGAGTATTAAAATCGGTACCACGCACAGTGCTTACAGTTAAAGCACATAATGTGCTGTACTTGCCCTCCTGTAGCTCCACCGCTACACCAGGGTGCTAATCATTACCATTTTACACCAGTATCTTAAGTGATAACAATGTAGTGATTCAGGCCTGTGAAAGCTATTGACAGCACTATGACAGCTAAATGGGAGGATGACTCATGGTCTGGATACACAAACATGTTACATGTTGGTGCCTTCATTGATTGTTTGGAGGGGGTGGTTGGAGTCTCCAGCTTAAGATTGTGTCAATTGTTCAAAGGAATTAACTGTGAACTTGAAGAAACCCATTTCTCTCTCTCATTTCTTTCTCTTTTGTATTATCTTTTGTCCTTCATTTCAACCATCAACCTCCAGTCCAGCATCCCCCACATCCCCCTAACCCAAACACCCGAGCCTCTCAATCCCACCCCAATTTTCAGTGGAATTGTTAAGGCCCCCACACACATGACAATTTCCATCAGGGCTTGGATGTAACCTTGCGGTTGCCTGGGCAACCTGCATTTGCCTGGGTGCTTTTTTGCATATTGCTGCAAATTTCTTTTCTTTTTAAATTTTTTTCCCCCTCTTTCTTTCTCTCATTTTATTCCATCAGTGGCGGGGCGAATCGAAGCAAGATGGGTGGGTGGAGGAAGGAGGAGGTGTTGGGTGGAGAGAGGCGAGACTGGTAGGGGCGTGTAAACAGGCAGGTGGGGATAAAGGCAGAAAACGCACTGCAGATGGATGGGCAGGGAGAGCAGGGGGAGGGATGGCAGCAGCAGTGGTGATGGTGGTGGTGGTGGTGGGTGATGGGTAGGGATGCCAGGCTGGGTAGTGGAGGTAAGTGGATGGAAGTGGTTGGCGTCCTGATGGGCTTAATAATAGCACTAGACCCCTGTGATGCATCCATGAGCATTAATGCACCTGCTTAAATGCAAGATGGCTTTGGATGACAGCTCGACACTTCTGCACCTGTCACCTGGACACACACCCATACACTTCTACATGGACACACACCCATACACTTCTACATGGACACACACTCATATACTTCTACATGGACACACACTCATACGTACGGTTTATCAAACAACTCTGTAATGGTTATAATAAGACATTTTTGGTGCTCACAGAGGGTATTTACACAAAGATGAGACAAGGGTACAAATCAAATAAATGAGAGCATATCACCATTATTTTCCCCAACAGTAGAACCCAATCTTTGTAAAAATGTGTTTGTGATGGGTGTGGGTACAAGATTTGATAACTGTCATCAAATATCCACAGTAATCTGTAACTGCCATCAGGTGCCAAAGCAAAGTCGTGAATATTGAAGACTGAGATGAAATAAATTGTAGGGAGTTGAAAAACTCAGTCCACCACCAAACACCAACAGAATATTCTAAAATGAAGATATGATTCTCCACTAACCACTATCCATGTACTTGACCTATGACCTCTCTGAAGAGTCAGAAGCATGGTGCAGTGCTGACTGGTGACGGAACCAAAGGAGGAGAGCTGGGCCTGCAGTTCAGAGCTGCAGTTTGCCCACTGGAGCGTGTCAGATGCCCTTTTATACTCGCTAGTCCCCATAGCTCTACCACCTTCCTTTCTTCTCTCTCTCTCTCTCTGGGTGTGGGCACCAGTCAGTGAGCACTGGAGGGGAAAATGAATTTCTTATTACCTGATTATGCCATTAGGCTTGGCTCCAGGAGTCTGTGCTCACTGAAGGACCCACATCAGCAGTTCTGCCACAGGAGAGGAACACTGGAGCCACACCACAGAGAGATCTATTGTGCACCACCCCCCTTCACCTCTGACACACACACACATGCGCACACACACACACCATCCCACTCCAAAAGAAATACACTCTGGCTCTGGCAATATGTCAGGAGGAGACAGCAAATTACTTTAGTGCCCCCTCCTGTCACCATGAACATTTTCACCACCTAGACACACACACCTATGCGTGAGCAGAAACACACACATTCTCTCTCTCTCACACACACAGACCACACTTACACACACATATCACACTTACAGACATCACACTTTCACACACAAACATATTTTTCTCTAAGTCTCTGCACTGAGTCCCCTTTGACACACACCACACCACACTTACACTCACATCTCACACTTACATACACATCACACGCATACACACAGAGATTTTTCTCTAACTCTCTGCACTGAGCCCCCTTTTACAGCTACCTTCCATTGATGACTGTGCAGTGCTGGGTTGGCTGGCTGCACTCAAATGAGCGCCACCTGTCTGAATACATCAAACAATTTTCAAAATCCAAGACCAAGGAGAGGAAGCCAAGGTAGGGAAGGGGATGGATGGACTAAAGACTGCATAAAAGATGCTATCCTACACAAATGCACGCACACACACACACACACACAAACACACACACACACACTTCTGATGGGATTTACTCTGTGTGTGTTGGAGCTCAATTTGAAAATGTTGATGCAGCTGGTCTCTTGAGTAGTTTTAGAATAATGATGCTGCAGACCAAAATGAGCTGGTGGGTGAAGCAATTTAGTCCATCTGGCCAAGAGAGAGAGAGAAAAAACCCTCCCTCCTGCTAAACAACAAAAGTGGTAATGCACTCTTTTTACTTAGGAATAACTCTGAAAAAAGTAAAATGGTCCTCCCTACATGGAGAGGGAAAGTGAAGGGAGAGGAAAGACAGTAAGGTGAGAGATGGCCAAGAGGGAGAGACAGATAGATAGATGGTAGGAGAGACAGACAAGAGGGGGAGGAGAGACAAAGATGAGGTGGACCTCAAGGAGGATGACATGGAGGAGAAACACAGACATGGAGGTTAGACAGACAAGAGAAGAGATGGATAAGCAGGAGACGGACAGAGAAGAGGAAAACATGAAGGAGAGACAGACAGCAAGGAGAGATAATTGTTGGGGAGAGACAGACAGAAGGGGTGATTGCATGGTACTCTATATGAGCGGGCAGTCATGCTGTAGTAAATCTATACAGGCCTGTCTCATCTGATAAATGACAGGGGGGCCTGGTCTAAATGAAGCTAATTAACTCAAGCAGGCTGACTGCAAGACTGCCTGTCATGTCCAGGACAGGAGCATAACAGAGCCCAAGACTCAGGAGCTAATTACTACTTAATGACATGACAACAAGAGATGCACACCCAGAGAGTGCTCTTATTTGCTCAATGCAATGCATTTTTTTGTGCCCAGGGTTGCATGATGTTAACAATATTTAATGATCCAAATGAGGCAACTAGAACATTCAAACTAATATGAAGGAAAAAAAGGGATTGAGAAACAGAGCTCACTGAATAAACTTCCTAACATGATGCATGAGATACAAACTCAGAGGAGAACCCAGTGGAGACGAGACCAAGGAAAAGGAATAGGGAAGGATATTTTGGCAAAATTTCACAGTTCTGAAAGAAATTTGGTACTTACAGAAATAACTTCACTGCCAGAGCTGTGCACACCCTGATCACAAAGCCCCATGATGCAATGCTGGGCATTCTATAAAATTCTGCCTCTGGGCATCTCAGGTTGTTTTCAGTTTCTCAAAACTTTAAGTCTGCATACTGTCTGCATACTAGAAGCACAATGGTTGTCTTGCAGCCTGAACTACACTGGAGGTAATAACTCCAATTAAACACTACTGTTATTACTATGCCATTATAATTAATATCTCAGTTCAGATAAAGGAATTTACTCTAACCCCTAGGAGTCCTCCATGTGCGCATGAAATATTTATCCACAGAAATCATTTATGTCAGGGACTACCTTTGAATTTTTCCCATTTGCAAGCACTCAAAACACTTCACGATAGAAAACAGGATATGAATCATTTAGAGCACAGTCGAGACCAATGCACCACAAGAGCAGAGGGCATCCTCCAAGTTTTTATTTGTTGGATTTCAAATACTATTAGTCTGAGGCATGAATGAATATATTCTATTGTGAAGACATACAGTAATTATGCACAATGAAATCAATAACACATCCTCATTAACAGGTAAAATTCAACAAAACATGCATAAAAAACACAACTACTGACAGACAACAGTATGGTTCGTTACTCCATACTTACGCATACCAGCCTTGTGTGATTTGTAAATACTTCATATTATTATTTGCTCTACCCTGTCTGTGCCCATCCTCCCTTGCTCTATCGTTTCTTCTTTACTTTTCTTTTTACTCTTTCTATCTCTCTTTCCCTATATCTACCTCCCCCACCTCCCCCACTCTTCCCTCTGCCTATGAGGTCCTTTCTGCATCCGGAACAGGAGGTGTCCTCCCAACTATACATCATGGCAGACACCCCAATCCAGATCCACCTTCTGTACCTCAAGTGCCCTCTACACCTCCTCTCCATTTAACCTCCTCAATGAGATCTATGGGGCTCATGGAGAACAACCTTCACCCACTAACCCACACCCTCAACCACCCACTGGGTACTGGGCAAACTCACACGATACTGAACAAGGGGACCCCACGCATTCTTTGGCCCCAGTTAAGACAAGGGGGCAGGAGCACTGAACCTCAAACGTCTGCCTCTCCCAGCATGGTTCTGCCCTAATTACATTGCCTGGCTCGTTAACACAGGAAGAGAGAGGGGGAGGGAGAGAGAGAGAGAGAGAGAGAGATATGCCCATCTTCCACAATGTAGGTACAAGACAGCAGACACGCTAGTTTAAACTCCTCCCCAAAACACAACTCATTCCTTTGCATCAGCGTATCCATGGACTAGCACCACTGCCCAAATTTACAAACACACACACACACACACATCCGTGTGTACATACACACACGCACAAGACTTAACTACCAAAACACATACAGTGTGACATGAGATTGCTACGCACAGTTGCTCCACACACCCACCCACACAGATGTTTGATTGGCGTAATTACTCACAGTCATTAGCCTCAGGCAAAACCATCTCATCAGGATACTTCAGGAAGCCCTGTCTCCCTCTCTGTCTCTGTGTGTCATAAACTCTGTCTCTCACACACGTAAGTACTTTCTCTCTCTCTCTCTCTCTCTCGCCACTGATCTCCTACACTAGTGCTTTCTCGAGGTGTGACACCTCTGTGTGCCTGTGCAAAGAAAATGCATGATGTGAATTTCCTCTCTTCCTCTCTCTGCTTCTCTCACTCTATTACACACATACCCACACAAACCTACACACATACACACAGAGAGAGAGAGAGAGAGAGAGACCCCCCCATCCACAGACACACACACACACACACACACACACACACACACACACAATCCCACCACACCTTTGTTCTGTTGCTGAGATGGCAACCTCTGTAACAGACACAACTTTTTTTAAGCACCCCTTCATCCCTCTATTGCCGCCAACTGCCTTCACTTCCCGAAAAAAATGCCCCACTCCTACCAGACTCCCAAACACCCGCCATCAACCCCCCACATCACCCCCTCCCTTCCTCCCTCACCTCCATCATCTCTTCAACTCTGATTACAATCCGCAGCTGTTTTTTTCTTCTTTTTAATCAAGGCTGGGTTCATTTGCATGCGGGTCTGAGGCACGGTGCTGCTACAGTCTAAACCCCCCCACCCCCGCCCCCACCCTACCCCATCCCCCCCTGTCTGAGAGCTTGGCACAGTGCCAGGAGCGGAGCGGATGGAGGAGCGAGTGGAGGAATGGGGTCTGATCCGACATTGCAGGAGAAGATGGGGGGGGAAGGGGGGTTGGGAAAGGAGAGAAAACGGGGTGCGGCAAAATGGCTGCCAATGAGACAAAACAACAAAAACAAACAAATAAATAAATAAATAAGGGAAAAAAGACAAAATTGAGCAGATGGAGGAGAGAATGTCTAACAAATGGATGGCAAATAGGCGGACATGGCTGGAGAGGAGAGAAATACAGGGCATGGGGAAGGGGTGACGGAAAGATGGCAGGAATCGCCACTGTTTGGCAGCCAGCTCACAGTCTCTGCCATGGCACAGTCACCAGCCGATGCCCCCAGACACTGAGAGGTACTTTTTTTACCGCACACTGGGGGAAAAACTATGGGAAGCACAGTCACACAATCTGACTACTACGCGAGATGACACTGTTATATAATGTTTTGCTAATTAGTTACCATGGCGATATGCAGATTAGTGGGTCGCTGTCATAATGGAGATATTTCATTGTCTCAAGGGAGTTGGGGGGTTGTTTCCGCTCTCAAATGGCGGATTAGTTAATTGTTGCCCTGAACCAATCAAAATTTAATGAATGAATACGCAATCACATATCAAGCAATCAATCATTTTTTACATTTAGATGGATATTGTCTTCCAGCTCTGTAGCTCCCCATTCACTTCACAAATATTTAGTCATCAGCAGACTCTTTGTCTTTGTCACTCACAGTTAAGTGCTTTAATCACAAACGTAAATTGTGCCGGTATGTTTCGCCGTCCAAAGAGACAAGACATTCCACCAACCGCAATCCTAGACAACACCAAACAGATTGTTCAGTAAGTGCAGTAATATCAAAGTTTGCTCAGTTACACCCTGAAGGTCAGTAGACTGCAAATGAGTGCTAACTACATTCTAACAAACAACACAAGCAACAGTGTTACCGCTGTGGTGTAATTACGGAAGAAAAATGGACTTGGAACAAACTCCTTGGACTGATCTCTGAATCTCCTCCTGACCACTGGGAAGCTTGCCTGCTCTGGAAGACAGACTCTCTCCATCAGGTCAAGGAGCTGCTGGTGGTCATGGTAGGAGTTACTGGGAGCCAATTACGCTCCGCCAAATGGCTAATTGATTTAATTAGACCGGAATACAAAACTGGAGCCGTGGGGAAACAGACGCAGGGTGGTGGTAGGAGTGGGTGGGTGGTGGGGGCAGACAGACGGGCAGAGGTTGGGGGTATTTTGGCACCATCTCTCAACCCCTTACTGTGGGCAACACGGATGCACAGGGCAAACAGTAATGACAGTTGGGGATGGGGAGGTGTCTGAAGTGAAGAGTCTTTAGGAGTGATTCTCAGGAGGGTGGGGGGGGGCACCCTGACAACAGAACGACACAGACGGTGATGGGTAGACATGGGGTGGGGTTGTGGGGGTTGGAGGAGGTGTGGTGGGTGCACGTACGTGCCATCTGCCTGCTCACGCCCAAAGGTGAGACGCAGGAGGAGAGTGGGATAAGAGCCTGGCGCCATTTTGAGAGCACAGCCGAATTCTCGCCATTTTGAAGGGGAGGAGGAACCTCGCATGACTGCAGCTGCACGAAAATATATACAGTATGTCTTACACAGTTCTCAAGCTCTATGTCTCTCTTCCATTCCACATAGACAGAAACACACACACACACCCAATTACACACACATGCACTTTGCTGGGTATTATTTGAATATTTGGTGAAAAGGTTCAAAGCCTGGTTGACTTCGAGAGAAGGAAAGAAACAGCTCCTTAAGTTGTTTCCACACAGTTTCTCTTTGAAACTTTGCCCTTCTTATAGAACATAGCGCATATGCTCTGTGCTCTTCAGAGTGCACCCTTCATCTCTCTGCCATTTAGGCACCCTGGAGGTAGCAGATGTCCAGGAGGGAGAACAACTGAATTCTCACCTTCCTGCACTAAAACGCATTCATCTCCTCACAGACAGACACACACACACACACACACAGCTGAATAGAGAGCCAATCACTTGCACACTCTCTCAGACACACACACACATACACTAGGGAGAGGATTCTTCTCAGGAATGTCAGGCAGGCAGAGATCACAGGGAATTTGAGCATAGGCTTCGACTTGACACCTGCCCGGGGTCTCCATGGAAAAAGGACCCTGTTCTCCAGAAAAAGCAGATCAGAAGAAAGCACTCTCTCTCTCTGCGAGTCTTGCGAGCCTGACTGAGGTTCTGCGGTAGGAAGCGCAAGACCAGATATTAAATATTCCAGGAGAGTGGCAATCACCACCAAGGCCAAAATCTATTGTGTGTGTTATATATATATATATATATATTTTTATATATTTACACACACACATACAGTCTGCATATATCATGTTAATTACCTGGTTTATTCAATTTCAATTATCTCTTCATCTGTTGCAGAGCATATCAAAAAGGGAACCTTACAGATTAGAGGGTCTGTAGTTGTACTTGCACACATAACAGGAATACTCCTTAGCCAAGGACAAACGACTCAAAAAAGGCACCTCAGTAATGAACAGATAACACTGTCACTGCTACCACACAGCATGGGCCTGGTCTTTAACCACCAGTAGCAGAAATAAATATCCACTAATACACAACAGCAAGAGTATCCTTGAGGACTAGACAAATCTTGAGTGGGCAGCCTTTTGTGAAAGGAAAAAGCTGACATTTGATCTGGGGTGAAGTAAATTCAAAGGCGCAGTGTCTAAAAGAAGTTGAACAGTTTGTTACTAAGCTGCACTGTGGGCTTTTAGCAACAGATAGTTCCCTTCTCCTAAAGTACTGTCAGATAGAAGGCCATGGTAGTCAAGCTTTGATGTGCACAATGTGAAGATGAGTAGGGAACTGCATTGCTTCATGACTGAGGAAAGAAAGAAAGAAAGAAAGAAAGAAAGAAAGAAAGAAAGAAAGAAAGAAAGAAAGAAAGAAAGAAAGAAAGAAAGAAAGAAAGAAAGAAAGAAAGAAAGAAAGAAAGAAAGAAAGAAAGAAAGAAAGAAAGAAAGAAAGAAAGAAAGAAAGAAAGAAAGAAAGAAAGAAAGAAAGAAAGAAAGAAAGAAAGAAAGAAAGAAAGAAAGAAAGAAAGAAAGAAAGAAAGAAAGAAAGAAAGAAAGAGAAAGAAAGAAAAGAAAGAAAGAAAGAAAGAAAGAAAGAAAGAAAGAAAGAAAGAAAGAAAGAAAGAAAGAAAGAAAGAAAGAAAGAAAGAAAGAAAGAAAGAAAGAAAGAAAGAAAGAAAGAAAGAAAGAAAGAAAGAAAAGAAAGAAAGAATTTAAACCAGGAAAACCAGTAATGACGAGGCAAAGACCTGTAAATGTAATTTTAGAATTTAACTTTTATTTCTTTAAAATAACAGGATACCAAAGATATTTGTGTTATTCTTAATACCAGTACAAAAAAAGGTCACACATAATGAATATACAGCACAAGACAACAAAAATTGAAACAAATAAAAAGAGAGAGAAGAGAAAGTTTTCTGAGCATTGATGAAAGATTGGCTGAAATGACTGAGGAGGCTGAAACTGTGTCTTTCTGCACAGGTTACTCTGACCTCTGACCTCCAGCGGAGCGCTGGCTCTGGCGCACCAGGACTGGCAGAGGAGGGTTTAAGGCATAATGAGGACGGGTAGGAGAACCTTAACTGAGTACACAGAGGAATGTGAGCTCACACACACACACATACACGCTTACAGACATACGCACACACACACATATACCAATCCCCTTCTCCTACACACATACAAACAGCATTTACAGACACAAACGCACCTATGCTCTTAAGATGGATGGCACTAGTGCTCTCCTTCCAGTTCAAACCCAAAGTGAGCACACAAGGCACCAATAAATTTAGGTCTGGGCCTGATACTACCACTGGATGCCTGGAGTCATGTGTTTGTGTTTGTGTGTGTGTGGGGAAGGGGGGGGGGGCACTCCCCTCGGTTTACATTTCCCATGTCCATAAATACTACTCTTTAAATCTCTCTGAAAGTATATTATATAAAAACAACAGCTAGGGACATGTTTTAGAGTATTTAAGGCACTGTGCAACTGGGGAACAAGTGTGGGAAAAGGGGAAACTCCTGGTACTATGCACACAGCCTGCCAATCCAAAAACAGAGTGTGAATTGGGGGACTACACATACTGACTGGTATGGAAGGCACGGATGTCAGAAAACCCCCTAGAAATAAAGGCCTAACTTTTCCACACACACACACGCACACGCACAAACACACACACACACACACAGACATACGCTTATACAGTCTTTCGTACCTTGGTTGTGATGGCCATACTTGGCACTCTACGTGGCACAGCCGAGTTGTCTAAACTGATGATGTGTTAAGTTAAATTTCGCTTGGCCAGACGTTTGGACAGATAATGAGGTGTTTCGAGTGTCACTGGCAGACAGTCTTCAACTGGGTCCTGCTTCATTCTCACCTTCCTCCCACGCATGCAAGCACTCGCACGCACACACACGCACACACACAGCTGAGACACAAAATGGCAATAGAAGACAACACTTAATACACCTGACCACAACAGCAAGGGTGTGAATTTGTGACTGTGCGGGTGTGTGCATGAGTGTGAAAGTGTGTGTGTGTGTGTGTGTGTGTTGGGGGTGGGGGTGGTTGTGATGGTTGTGCATGCATATTATGGGTGTGTGGTTTGGCATTGCTGTAGGCGAGAGAGTGAGTTTTGGCTTTCCGAGGCGACAATGTTCAAAAAGAGCGCAGGTGAGACACTGCTCCATTCATTCATGCTGATGCAGGCGTGGCTGACCCTGGGACCTCTGATGTGGACCAATCAGAGCACAGAGGAAGAGGAAGTGGAAGACTGGAAGAAGTAGAAGCATGAGAGCGAAGCAGTGAACTGAGGCAGAGATGGACGATCGGGTAGATGGGAGGGTGGGCAGCTGCTGGGTGGCTGGCTGGGTGGGTGGCTGTCCAGCTATGAACGGAGCAGCTACATCTCGTGGGAGGTGAGGTGGTGGTCATCTGCCACGCCGTTGGCCTGCGTGTTGTTCTCGTTGAGCCGCCGCACACGATACACCTCGTAGTGAATGCTGCTGGTGATGTCCTTAATGTTCTGCATGTGGGTCCTGGAAGGGTTGAGAAGGAAAGGGAGGCAAACATGATTACACAAATAAACTAGACACATTTCACATTCAACTTTCAGTGGACCATGTGGAGTACACACCTGATAAGCAGGTCCCGCAGGTAGGCAAACTCACAGTGGGCAATATTCTCAACTGTGCATAGAGAGATACAGAGACAGAGAGAGAGAGACAGAGAGAGAGAGAAAGTAGGGGGATAAATATTTAATGTAATATATCATTGTTAATATACCATTGATTTTCATATAGGTTATAAGAAACAGCACATACAGCATGTAGATAGTATTGCGCTGTGCTAGGTCGAGACATCACAGTCTTTTGCCAATGAACTGACGATTCATTTGTGAATAAACGTTTTATGAATAGTGCATTTTTTCATGTAATTTGGGAGACTAATAAGCATAGCTATATGTGTAATCTGCTCATTATCTAGGGAGGCTGCAATATATGATCCTGCACTCTTACTGAAGCTCAGAGGTATAATCTGCAGACTGCTCAACTGCAGTCTAAACTTCTGTCACTAGGTGGCACTTTTGCACTCACTGCAGTAGGTCTCAGCCTACAGAGTGACTTGAGTGCGCAAGTGGGAGCGTTGTAGACTGAGCCTGGGGGGAAGATAAGGCATCGGCCCCAGTAATTCAATTCATTTAAAGCCTCTTCCGTAGGCAGATAAGGCCTGACGGCTTGACAAATTCTGCCCGACGAGCGTGCTCGCGCCTGGCTGGTGTGGAGGATGTATGAATTATAGATCACACCCTCACACATACTCCTGCTAAACCCCCCCTCCCAAAGCCCCCGCGACAAAAAAGCGAACGAGATGATGACTGCGCTAGCGACGCCTTCAAACTTCCTGCGAACGGAAATGAAAACTTCTTATAGAGGAGGAGGAGGAGGAGGAGGAGGAGGAGGAGAACCAGTTGGGTTCTGTCACGCAGTGGAACAGTGAGTTAATCAGCCTGCAGGGGCAAGCTGGCTGCAAGCACTGTGTGTGTGTGTGTGTGTGTGTGTGGCACAGAGGCTGTGGGCACTGTGGGTAACAAGGAGAGGACGTGGTTCACCTGAAGTCTGATGATGATGCCAGGGCCATCTGTGCTAGTCTAACCACACTGATTAGCCCAGCTGCCACCTCACCATTCACTGTGTGGTATGCACACACACACACACACACACACACACACAAACACAAACACAAACACAAACACAAACACAAACACACGTGTGCACACACAGGCTGGAGAAGAGAACATTGACCAAATTTGGCTGGTGGTCTAACACTACTTAAGTTCTGGTGCTTAAGCTTGGTGTATCTCGAGCCAGAGAAATGACTCAACAGATGAATTAGGAGTGAGTGATTCCAAAAGAATGCAACAGGAACTTTGGAAATATTGGGGTGTTACACCACCCACGCTACCCAGAACTGCATGTGATAGAGAGCGCTCACTGAAGCCTTATGTCCCATAGGGGACGAAGAGGAGTAAGTAACACCACACACTCAACTCAAGAATTTTAAACCCTCGCTGGTTATTGGCTGCAAGGAGTGTTTTCGTATTAGGAGTTTCTTTAAACCTGTGCACAATGCATGGTCAATAAAACTCTGCTCTACAATAAAAAACTGCTCTACAGGATGGTTGGCAGCCCTATGAAGGAGGTTAGCAGTCTCCCTGGGCTGGCACTTCCTGTTTGAGGGTGTATGGGAAACGCGACCGCCTGGCTTCTGCTAAGTCACTTAAAAAAGCTGCTGCTAGAGGTCAGGGGCGTTTCCCTGTGGCTCTAGCCCAGTGAGGAGTGGTGGGAGGCAAGCGTTTACCCCCAACCCCCCCACCGCCCATCCCCACACACACACACACACACACACACACACACACACACACACACACACACACACACACACACACAGAATGATTGTTTATGCTCTGTGGTGATGCCGAAATCTCTCATATCATTGTGTGTGTGTGTGTGTGGGTTGTAAAATGGAGCGTTTGAGATGCCATCTGTGTGACACCAAGACCTCCCTCCTCAACGTGTGGGGTCCTCTTCTTCTCCCCTCCATTCTCTCTACGTCTCGTCTCATCAGCCTCTTTTGGTGCCAGTTCAGAGGTCATCAGCTAACCAACTCCCTCTCTCGCACACACACGCACATACACACACACACACACAAAGACACTGGCAGGCGGCAGACAGGGCTCAGACAGCAGTGAATGCCTTCACTGCCAGGCTGAAGAGGACTGTGGTCAGCCTGTGGTCAGTCTTATTGCATCCCAAAATAAAGTGACTGCCCTATCCGACTTAGGCAACTCAGAGCAACAATTTCATTAAGGAAATTAGTCTGGACTCCTGGAAAAGGCTGAATGGCTGCAGGGAAAAGAGTGGGTCCATTACCTTCTATGGTTCCCCATTTGGTCTTCCTCCCCAGCAGTCTCCTCCCATTCACCTGGTACTCCAGGTCACTGCCCACCACTGCAAATGGGATCATCTCCTGAGGGACAGAGCAGCCGCAGGTTAGCATTAGCTTAGCATAAGACAGTCTGAAAACACCTTCATGGTGTCAAATGTTTAGCCTGATATCAATTAATTATCAATTAGTTATTAGTACCCATATTTTGATCAGAGATGTATTTGAGACAATGCGCACATGCACCCACGCTCACCCGAATTTTTTCATTGATCATCCTGTCCTCGGCGTCCTCATCAAACTCTTTCTGTGGGTAGACATCAATGCCATTGGCTCGCAGCTCTTCTCTGATCTGCCAGCACACACAAACACATACACATTAATACACACATACACACAAACATATATCTAGGAACAAAAAAGACCACAATTCCCTCTACGTCAGCAGCAGAATATCCATCCACACTCCACACCATCAGAAGATGAAATACGAGTCAGCAGGCGTTCTGCTCTACAGTAAACAGTGCTTAGAGAGTAATTACATTCATGATACGGCCAGCAGTCTCCCAGCTGCCTGAACTCTGATCAAGCTCTGTCTTCAAGCATGTAGCAAACAACCCAACCCTGAACTGACTCAGCAGGAACAATGCAGGAACAACTCACTCTCTTACTCTCGCTTTCTCTCTCTCACAAACACACACACACACACACACACACACACACACACACACTGAGTCAAGGGCAGTGAGCTGGCCTGTAGAGAGCTTGACCGCAGCCCCAGCTGAGATAACATAATGAAAATAAATAGATGAGAGTAATCAGTGGACCTAAGTCGGCAGGAAAGTTAAGGGTCACAGTGCCCAGCAGTCTACACAAAACACTCACACACACACACACACATACACGGCCCCATCATGCTCAATACACCACTGTCTGTCTTCCTCCCACTTGCACTCATCACAGAGCAAAGCAATTGGGCTCTAAACAATTAGATGAGCTCATGAGGCACTAAGGAGTGCCAGTGAGTTAGTGCTGGGATGGAGAGAGAGGGAGAGAGAGGTGGGTGTGTGTGTGTGTGTGTGGGGGGGGGGGGGTTAAGACCCTGAAGCAGCCTCATCTCACCCCCCCCCCGAATATCTCCTCCCTCAGTGCCTGATGGCCTTGCAGATCAGGGCCCCTCATGAGTGAGTCACCACCAGGCTACGCATCTATTCTTTGTTGGGATGAGATGTTTTTTGGGGCTGGGGGGGTGAGGGGGAATTTCCTCTTTTCACTTTTTATGGCCGGGACTGTGAAAGTGCTGGATGGAACTGCTGCCACTGCCAATGGCACAGTTTTAATGAAAGCCTGCCATCTTTTCCACTACCACTGCAAACACTTCCCCCACTGTGTGTGTGTGTGTGTGCTTGTGTTTGTATCTCAATGCTTAGTGTCCTTTTACAAGTTTCCTGGCGATATACAGCATGAGGCAGGAAGTGTCGTCATGGAGGGCCACATCAGCAGCGTCAGTGTGAGGGGGTGGAAGGGGGATCGGAGCCCTTAGGGGCACAACATGGCCAGTCTTAAAAGAGCCTTTTTTTTCCCAGAGGGGCATGCCTGTGGGAGAGCCGCACATAAAGAGACTTCAGTCCGCTCTTAATGGCCTTTGACCAAACACAGTGATACAGCCAAAAACAGGTTTAGTGCTTAGTATAGTTGTGTGTGTGTGTGCGTGTGTGTGTGTGTGTGTGTGTGTGTGTGTGTGTGTGTCTTTGTCCTGGAACACAGTCTCTGAGGGGGTTTCTGAGTGGAGAGCATTTAGATGTACGATCCTTGTCAGCGATCCCATATCCCCCACACCTGCTGAAAGCCAGCACAAATACTCAGCACTGGCCGGCCAACTCGCCCCCACGAGTTGGGGGGGGGGGGTGAGGTCGAATCACCTGCCATTACGCCACAGGTCATTTGAGGGAGCCACGTGTACAAGCACAGTTCTAGGCATCACTGAGCCAGGAAGCGACTCTGAAACACACGTGAGCCTGTGCAGAGCTGGACCCAGTAGACAGAGATGCAGATGCAGCATCTGTACCAGAACCAGTGGCCATTTTAGGCAGAAAAAAAGTTTTACAAAGGAAGGATGAGTCCAAATAAGGTCAAAAAACAACTGCACAGTAAATCAACTTGGCTGCCAAGAAGCACTCAACTGAACAGACATCACTGAAGTGCTTGACACCAGGCGGTGTGAGCTTTTCTCGTAACGAATGTCTAAAACTCAACTCCACGCTTGACTAGGGACAAGAGGAAGCTGTGACAAAGCCTAGCCACACTGATAGGAGTGTTGATTTGTTTTGCAGATGTGGTGCTTTGGTCATGTGAGTCAGGCCAGGCCAGGTCTAAAGGGGTTCTGGCACACAAAAGCAACCATGGGCCTCCAAGCTGGGCAATAACCACTGGCACGCAACCCGGTACGGGGTCTGGCACCCTCCTGTCGGAGCAGATGGCGGCCATGTCTCTTCCTCTGCTTTTATCCTCTAATAGAACCATGCCGTCGGCATCTGTGATCCGTTAGTCCTCTGCCTCGCATCAGATCGCACTGTGACACGGTACCACGTCGAGTGCCACAATTCCAATTGAGAACCAATTGGTGGTCTGCTTCAACTAGCAACTGGCCAATAGGAGGACAGCTTAGTGGAGAGTTTGCCACCAAAGATGCTTCTGCAAAGGGCTGGTGGATGTAGTATTTTTTTATAGTATTCTTGAAGTGAGAGTTGGGCAGAGTCCATATGCTCACCTTCTTCTTGAAGAAGTCCCTCTCCTCCAGGGTCAGGGTGTCTGCCTTGGCTATGACAGGGACGATGTTCACCACTTTACTCAGGCGTCTCATAAACTCCACATCCAGGGGCCTCAAGCTGTGAGAGAGAAAGAGAGAGAGAGAGAGAAAAAAATATAGATAGATAGATAAATAGATAGAGATACAGAGAGATAATGTTAGGGAAGGAAACAGAGTACAGAAGACATTTGCCACATGTGACAGGTCTTGTCCAAGACTTGCAAGACTGGAATGTTCTACTCAGCAGAGTCCTGCTGTTCGCCCTCAGTGCACTCCAAATACAGAGTAGCCGCCTGTGCTGCCGACAGGCCACTAGGGGGCACACATCTCCTTCAAAGCCATTACACCCTTGCCTGATTTTGGCCACATTGGAGTTCTTGCAACTTTTAGCCTTCAAATAAACCACTTCTGTTGCATTCCCTCATGCAGAGATTAATCTTATAAACTACACACTGTGTGTGAGTGAATGTGTGCGCAACGTCTTGTCTAGTCATATGATAAAAGGCCACCTCCTGCCACGTGTGTGTGTGTGTGTGTGTGTGTGTGTGTGTGTGTGTGTGAGTGAGTGCGTGTGCGTGTTTGTGTGTGTGTGCCAGTGTCTGAAGCGTGGATAGGATGCTAGGGGCAGCTGGCCCTTGGTGAACCCAGGGGAAGCCCCGGTGGTCTCTGGTTACTGCAGCTGCCGCGAGCCGGCAAGCCAGGCTGCATGGGGGGTACAGCAGAGTTAAACCCCAATTAGTGGAGCTCTGTTCAAAGCAAGAGCAGCTGCCCCATGCTGAACAGAGCATGAGTCAGGAGCGCCTGATGCCTTGAATCAACATGAAACACACACATCTGTCAGTACATGTGTGTGTAAATGTACGTGTGTGTGTGTGTGTGTGTGTGTGTGTGGGGTGCCCATCCGGCCTATACTGGCTGGTTATCGGTGGACAGTTTTGCAGAAATGTGTATGGATAGTGTGTTCTATCTCAACTGTCAGGGGAGAAATTGAACAGGGCTTGATTTTTTTTGTTTGTTTGTTTGTTTCCGACAGAGCCTGAGGAGAGATGCAGTCCTTTTGATATGGAGATGCATGTGTATGTGTATTGACACTGTGCAACAGATACAACAGCAGATCAGCAGTCTGGTAAACAAAACCCCACCAACAGCTGTAAGCACACACACACACACACACACACACACATTTATAAACACAAATATACACCACTCTCCACATGTTTACACCACACACACACACATTGGATAACAGTGCTTGAATTAAGCTGTGCTCATTCACCATAACACTTGGCTCAAGGCAAAGCCCAAATCTCCTTCATTTGTATTTTTCCTCCATAAAAGCCAGACTACATACTGACTCACTGATCTCACTGGTGCTTTTTCACTGCCATGATCATAACTGACAGGCAGACAGACAGACAGACAGACATGACTGGAACACCTACATGTCATTTGGGGGCACACTTGATTTGGTAACCCCCTCCTTTCCCATTTACTCACATAAACACACACACCCAAGCACCGATTGAGGTCATCAGTATTGAGGTCCATGCCTGCTGAGAGGCTGAGAGGGTGATGGGGAGATGGTTTGCACTTATAAGGTGGGTGGGTGTGTGTCAGAATGTAGCACATGTGAGCACTTGTGCAGATGCATAAGGACATTGGTTGTGGTTGTGTTGCTGGCGGTGCCCCGTTTCAACATGCAACTGGTCAATAAGTTGGAAGATGAAAAATGTTATAATGTCATGGCCTTACTAAATTATTTTATTTATATTTTCCTTATTATTCATTTTTAAATTCACTTTCTCTGATTGTTAATCCATCTGCCTTAACAGGAAAGCATTTTGAGTCGACTCATATTTTTACATACGCAATGCAATCAACAGCCACTTGACATCTCCAGCCCAGCCATGGAAAACGTCTGGCAAGGAACCCAGTCAGGAATCGCACAGGAAGCAACATCTGGCTAAAGCCAATACAGAAGTGTTCCTTCAAGCTCATCCCTACCTATACTCCTAGGCCTCCTCAAAAAACCCATATTGGTCATCTCAAAGGAAATCAGCAAAATATCCCTCCATTCTTAACATGGTCTGCAGGTCAACACCATTATCTACTGGGGTTAGCCCCTGAGGAAGAGGGTTAGTCGGTACCATCTGAGGGCAGTAAGGCACATAGTGCCTACCCTAGAGTTACCCTAGAGTTTGAAGTTACCCTAGAGTTTGAAAAGAAATGATAGCATTGCACTGGTGGTAGCTTTGTGTGCGTCATCACCCTCTTTATGCCCATTGTAAGCCTATGGGTGAATAGGGTCAAAATAACTCTGAAAACTGCTAGATTTAACTCAAATACAAATACATACAGATACAGTATACAATATATACAATGTACATACATATAGATAATCCATTGTCTACTTAATATGCTTTAATTGGTATACATCCTAAGCCATGGGTTAGAGGAGGCTTACAGTGCACCTCTACCAACCAACTAAACTTTTTGTGAAACGTCTGGATATTCTGCATTTTAGTTCAATGTTAACATGGACAATTTTGGGATGCACTACCTTTTAAAGCCCCATGGGTGTACATTGAAAATCCATTCTAATATAATGCAAATGCTAGAGAGGATTATGCATTGACCATGCAGTGACAGATGGTGGGACTTGTCTCTTTGCATATTAAATCACATCTACAGGGTGTAGGCTTCTAGGTTAGGGCTGTTTAACTTGCTAAACCTGTACCCTTATGGCACAGGCTAATTCAGGTGATTGTTGCATATATTTAAGTGTATGATTTACACATTCATATATGATATTTCAGAAAAGTTGTAATGAAAAGTGTTGCCTTAATGTAAATAATCAGCTGAGGAAGTTTTTTATCCTATTCACCTGTACTAAAACCATCCATAGGCTTATAATAGCCATAAACAGGCAGATAAAACAAATAAGCTACCCTGAATGCAATGTTATTACATATTTTATAACTCTAGGGTGGCACACCTTGCCAAAAAACACAATGAGACTTACTGCCCTTGAGTACTACCAACAGGTCAAATTTGGGGGTCTGGCTCAAGGACTAACAGATTAAGGATCCTAAGTCACCAACGTCAACCCTAGAAACTGCTGTAAGTGAATGTACAGATTCAAAGTCAGCCCAGAGTACAGCAGCACTGGGACTGTCAAACACACACTCTCTCTGCAGCATGTGTTTTGGTGAAAGAGATGGGCACTGTTTAACCAGACTGTCGTTTTGAATTAATCTCCGTCATAGGGATACAATGGAAGTTATCTTGAGACGATCATAAACACTCCCTCTGGCATGAGGCATTTCCAGGGGTTTGTGAAAAATGTAGCAAGGCATAAATGAAAGAGGGAAGCATCTGCGCCAACTCATATTTACGTCAAACTGAAACAGTCTACTCTCATGTGTATAGACATAAATGCCCTTGGTGTTACAGTTTGCACTTAAAGATTAATGTTCAACACATTGAACTTTCTACCGTTCTTTAAAAAAACAGGGCAGTTTAGGGGAATAATTTAATGACCACTTAAAGAGTTAAAATATGCAGAAATATTTATGTAGTGATTAATAGTGATGAAGCGATGAAGTCCTGTGTTGCGTGTTCAGTTATAATGGGACTTAAAAAATGGCAGTGTGTATAACTTCATACAGTCACACACCTTCAGACAGACACACACACACACACACACACAGATCTCAGTGTTGCAGTATCTGTGAAAAGGTCTCAAGCACCCTCTTTTCACATTCCACACTCACTAACTCAGTGTAGAGACTGACTGATGTGAGTCTGGTTGGCCTTTGCCCTGAAGCTGTTGCACCATCACAATGTAAATGCATTCCTCTAATGTTCATGTCTAATGTGTCTACAGGTGTGTGAGTGAGCAGAAATGTGTGTTTAAACATATACATTAATGTCTGTCAGTGACTGTTGTGTGTTTCTGTGTGTGAGTATGTGTGTGCTAATGTGCAAGTAAGTTTAAACATATACATTAATGCCTGTCAGTGACTGTGTTGTTGTAGTTGAATGTGTGTGTGTATGTGTGTGTGTGTTCTCTCTGGCTCACCTGTGTCCTGTGGGGGGGATGAAGTATATGCAGCAGTGCACACGTGAGTCTGGGATTCTCTTCTTCCTGTTGATGTTGATCTCCTCCTGCAGATACTGCTCATACTGGTCATTAATAAACTTCATGATGGGCTGCCAGCTGACACACACATACACAGAGAGAGGGGGGGGGGGGGGGGGGAGAGACACAGAGAGATGTGGTGATGAGTACACTGAGAGAAAAAAAAGACCGTAAAGAAGCAAGAAAGAGTGAAAGAAAGAAAGAAAGCAAGCCAACAAAAGACTGACACTGACAGACACAGAATGGTAGCACAGACAGACAGACACAGAATGTTAAGGACAGACAGACAGACACTCACCAGTTTTCATTGTTGATCTGATCCCCAAAGCCTGGTGTGTCGATGACTGTCAGCTTCATCCTCACCCCTTTCTCCTCGATGTCTGTGAGCAGGCAATGAGAAAGAGAGGATTACACTTCAGCTCTGGGTTTGATTAGTACACCTGTGAGCTAGGGATGGGGTTGGCCATGTTCACACATAGCTTGTGGCCCTGGCTCTGAGAGTGGCTTACCGTGACTGACGGATTTGATCTCAATGGTCTTGGGGATCCGTTCCTCAGCCGTGCCCATCACTGACTTACGGCTCACCTTGGATTTGAAAAGTGTGTTCATCAGCGTCGACTTTCCCAAGCCACTCTGACCTAAACACACACAGACACAGACACACACACACACAAATGGGTTAACAACCTCCAAAGGCCAGCTGAGTGGTAATAAAACCATGGCTAACCATTTTCAGGTCCTTCCTGGAAGACATAAAATTCAAAGGAGTGTCCAAGACGATGCCAACACACAGACACACACACACTTGAACTTATGCATGCACATAAATGCACTCTCTCCCTCCCACACACACACAAACATACTCTCAGTATTCACTCACTGGGCTTCACTGTGTAGTGGAAGCAAATGACCAATGATAACTATCTCCACATTCTTCACATGCACAGACTAGGCAACCGTTTTCATTAAGATACATTTCCCTCCCTGTGTGACTTCGTCGCTACATGGCTGGGGGACTGACAGGGGACTGTCTGATGGCGTCCACGCTCACTCGGCCAGCCTCTCAGATGGAGGTGTGAAGGTGAGGGTGGAGATGGCTGAGTCTGCAGAGCTTTCGGAGTCTGGAGGGGCCTGGAGCTCCAGCAGCGTTCCAGAGGCCCGACGAGGGCATATATCAGCCCAGACACGGGCTGCCTTATAGGGGCAGAGAAGAGAATGCAAGCACACCTCCAGGAGTGGCCTGAGTGAGAGGGAAAACTGGGCTAAGAGCAAGATCAACAGGACAGATGGAGGGATCGGGGAAGGGGGTGGGGTGTGGACAGGAAAGTGAAAAAGGCTGATAAAGGGCTGAGAGTCAGAAACTGATGCAAGAGAAAGATAGGGAGAGAGAGAGAAGAGAGAAAGGGAGAGAGATGCATTTAAAAGATTGAGAGAGTTTTGGGAAGATTAGCTGTACCAAGTTCTAAGGAATTAGAAAGACATTCTACAGACAACTGCTCGGTTCTTACTCCCTTAGTGTGTGGAACTGGCCTTTCAGACACAGGCTGGTCTGCACAATGTTGAGGCACATTATAGCTCTCTATTTGGCTAGAGTATTTATCTTTGAAACTCTATAGGTGTGATTTCTTCATGTTACATGCTACATGCTTCTTCATGTTACATGCTACATGTCTTTCAGCTTGTGCCTTTTTATTTCAAATGTTGCAGAATGATTCCAGGATGTAGTTCAGTAATGTGCATTCTTGATATGCGTGTGCGTGTGTGTATATGTGAGTGTACACATGTGTGTAGGTGTATGTATGTTCCTGATGATATACGGGGTCATTCATCACTGCAGTTGGGTGTGTTGGTGTGTGCAAAGGCAGGGCATTCACTGGTCCCTCCTCAAACACAGACCCATCAACACACACACACATACACACACACACACACACACAAACGAACACACATGCACACTGTCAGCAGCACATGCTCCCACATTAACATGGAGCCGCTTCCTGGAAACCATGTCTGGAGCCCTGCCAACCATTCAGCACAAAGGCTGGGGAGGGTGAGGAGCCTGACAGCATTTAAAGCTAACTTCAGAGGTCACACACACACACACATTTCTCCATGCATTACACACATGCATACCAGTTAAACACAAACACATACACATCTTAAATCATGGACTGCTCTGACTGCAAAGCATGGCATTAGAGGTTTGTCTCCACTATTTCAGCAGGCATCAGTGTTTTAATAGAGTTTGCGAGGTGTTCAGACACTGGGGCATATTTCATGTAGATGGAGATGCCTCTGCTCAGTCAGATTCTCCACTGTGCGCTTATTCACATCTGCACAGCTTACTGCCCGTTTCAGTTTCCAGACAATAACTGTACCAAGAGCCAGACCAAACTGCAAGTGCATGTGTTTCAGGGCAGAGCTAAATCCCTGTGTTGTGCTCGCTGCCTCATTTGGCCCTGAAACTTTTTTAAGCTCTAGAATAATATACATTCATGTCTGTTTCCGGAAGAACAGTTTTGACAAACGCACAGAGCCCAGGGCCAAATTATGTCTCCATTCACTACGTGCACTTCCCCACTGTATTATTCCTGTATTGGGTCCATGTTTTTCCTTCATGTCTTGCTCTTCTGTGGTAAAGCTGAGTCTATGGGAAACAAAGCTGGCCTTGATAATTGGGAGGTGGGAGTAGGTGTGTGTGTGTGTGTGTGTGTGTGTGTGTGTGTGTTGTAGTCGTCTGTCAGGACACGCCTGAGCTGGAGTGCTGTGAGTGCCGGTCAGGTCGGCTGGGCTACACTAGACTCCACCCCTCACAGCCCATAAATCGGAGCAGTCGTCCGAGTGGTGAGGCTTCCTGGAGCGGCCCATTTATCACAACACTCCACAGGCTGGAGCTTGGGAAAAATGAGGCTCCCTTCTGCTACGGGCGACTAAAACACCCAGCTCAGCACCACAGGCATGGGTACCTGCTAAGGAAATAAACGGATTACTCTGTGTGTGTGTGTGTGTGTGTGTTTGCGATACAAGTGGGAAATGAGGGACTCTTGGCCCTGTCTGTCCTCTCCTCGGCACACATCTACGTCAAACATGACCTCCCCCACCTCAAGGTGGGACACCACAGAGACGAAACAAGATTAGAGAACACTCTCCCTTTACTCAGACACGTTACTGTGAACACTCAGTTGGTTAGAGACGGTTAGGTGCGAGGTGTGTGTCTGGATGCCGGGGGTTGCCTGGCCCTGAGGGCGCTTTCTGGGAGGGATTTTTGTGTCTCATTCCTTGACTGCCTTCCTGTACCCAGACAGGCAGTCGAGACAGAGGCCATCAAATGTTTCTGTGTATGTGCACACATAAACACACACACACACAAACACACACACATAAACACACACACACAAACACACACACACAAACACACAGGACGGTTTATAGCCTTCTGTCTGCACACAGCATGTAGGAAAGATGATCTTAATTAGTTGCTTGCATGTCATAGTACCTGTGCCTGCATGCAGATTAGCCTCTGAAGTGTGTGTGTGTGTGTGTGTGTGTGTGCATGCATTAAAAAGAGGTAACAAGACCATCTGTGTACTACTGGATAAGTAATAACAACTGAGAAGTTGTACAGACATCTATGTGTGTGTGTGTTTGTGTGTGTGTGTTTGCTGGAAGAAAAAGCCTGATTACAGGGCAGACAGTTTTTAATTTGAAACTAAAAATAAGTCAGTCATTCACACTGGGTGTCTTTTCATAGCTGAGCACACAGTCGGCCCGGAAGTGTCAGAGGCCCTCAGAGAGCTCAAAGGCCTTCAACTAGCACCATGGCCCTGGTCCAAATAATTTTGGAACTCTGAGGTTAATGGGGCAATTTCCTTGGATGTGCCACATGCCCTCTCTCCACACACACACACACACACACACAAACACACACACATACACACACACACACACACACACCCCTATGATCATGAGCTTGAAGCACTGCTACAAGGCCATCCCACAAACAAACACACACACACACACACAGACTCACCCACAACCATGATGTTGAGCTCAAAGCCCTGCTTCATGGCCTTGCGCCTCATCTGCTCCAGGATGGCGTCGATGCCCACGTAACTGAAGTCCACAGCGCTGGGCCTCTCGCTCCAGCTGGCAGGGGGCACCTCGGGCACCACAGGCTCTGCCATACTGCTGATGCTGCTGCTGCGGCTGCTGCTGCTGTAGCTGGGAATGATCTCTGACCCTGCGACAGACAGACAGAGAACAGAGGGAGGGAGAGAAGAAGAGAGAAAGAGAGACAAAGAAGGGAGGGAGAGCAAAGTTCAAAAGTTGAGTAAGGGCTTTGCACTGAATAAAGCAGTCATATGCCCAAACAATATAAAAATGTACATCTAAGCAGTGACCGCCAGTTATCCTTAGTCTCACCCACACACACACACACACACCCTAAATGAATACTTACAGCCAAGCCAGCAGATAAGATTTTCAAACCATTTTGAACAGCATTTAAGTTACTTTCATCCCCCCAGTTTTCCAGTGTTTCATTTGACACTACACATTTGTTGGTTCTGAGACCAACCCTAAATTCTCCACTTGCACCGCCGGCATCACAGCTGCACCACCTCTGGCACGACTCAGGGAGGGAGGCCAAACCACCCTTCAGACGGATGGGCTTTTCCACCCAGCTGAAAGCTTAGACACAACAGACGTCAAGGGTGGACGGAGCGCCAAACCAGAGACAGAGGCGGGCTTAGCGCACCTCTCCCTTGTTTAAACATCTCGCTGGCGAGTTTTTCTCTTGCCGCCGCTCGAGCCAGAAACATTCTCTCACGGAGCGAGATGGAGCGGCATTCGCTCGGCAAAGCCGGTCCAGCGGGGGCTCAAGCTCAGAGCCAATCCAGATGGTCCCCTATCTGCCAAGTGTTTGCAGTCCAACGAGCATGATGTACGTCCTAGCCAATCAGAATCCTGACGGCAGAATGGGAAGCTTTACTTAAAGACCCGAGAGAAGTCAACTTGGTCATCTCAACAATGTCTCTAACAATAGACCCTTCAAGCTGCTTTTTCCAATAAGTGAAGTGGTAAGGGCTCTTTATTTCACCCAGACACTCTTGATGGATGGCAATGGAACATTCTTTGTTTGGGACTTGGTCACCAAACACTATGCTTTCCGCAAAATGAATTCTCTTGCTCATCATGAGATACATTTCAAGTAAACTCCAGCAATTATTTCCCTCATTG
This sequence comes from Tenualosa thibaudeaui, assembly GCA_027481765.1. Lineage (NCBI taxonomy): Eukaryota > Metazoa > Chordata > Actinopteri > Clupeiformes > Clupeidae > Tenualosa > Tenualosa thibaudeaui. Next base: position 1,764,578 of record JAIFZK010000024.1, read on the forward strand.
TAAACAACACACCCCAAAAGCAACACACCTCGAAATAAAAGACTTAAACCTAAAATGTACCACAGAACCATTACAGTGACATTACAATGACCCAACCTCCTCAAGCCCAACTTTATAATAAAGATCTGGACATGAGGCAGGACAAGATTGGTCTAAGCTTTGGCGGTTGAGCTTTGTGGTGGTCACTGGGCGAGCCTAAATGTTACTGCTGACAGAAGCAGCTACCCAGACCCCTGAAACCGGAGCTCCCATGAGCATGCATGGCTCGCAGTGAGAACGAGAAAGAAAGAAAGAAACAAAGAGTGAGTGTAAGAGAGCAAGAGAGAGAGAGAGAAGAGAGAGTGAGAGAGATGGGGGGGGGGGGGCTACTGGGTTCGTTGGGTGGAGGATTGTGGGTCTGGGGGTTAGGCAGCTATTCTGCATGCCTGTCAGCTCCGCTCGCCACAGCCAGATAGAGCTGCCAGGCATCCCGCAACACTATCAGGTTCCCCAGGCAGCCGGTCCTGCAGCAGAAAAGAGCCACTCCGGTTTACTGTGAACTCAATGCAACAGAGCCTTTGAGGGGGAGGAGGAGGAGGGGAAGAGAAAGGGACCAGGGGGGAAAGAAATGACATTGTTCTAGAGTGAGAAAGACGGTGGTGGGGGTGCTGTGCTGTACTAATGGGGGATATCAACTACAAAGCTGTCATGTGCCATGGAACCAGGACCACCACCACAGAAGGAAAAGCATTCCCAAGGCAATGACTAGGCAATCTGCAGCCACTCGCCTGAGCTGCACTGAGAAATATGCAGTGGTGAGGTAGGACTGCCTAATAACCCCCCCCCCCCCCCCCCCAACACACACACACACACACACACACATACACACACTTAGAGTCAAAAACAGTGTGCCTGCAACAGTGTGCAGAGGAAGTGACTATGGGCGTCTCTCACCTTCATGGGTAGCGAGTACACACACACAAAAAGAGGGAGGAAGAAGTCAACTCTGACCTGCGTGCTCCAAGAGGAAGGCTGGGTGTGCCACACTCCCCTGTGTGCCTCACACACACACAAACAGGCGGTGGTAGCGCAGTGGTTAAGGAACCTGGCTAGCGTGCAAGTAGCGTGAAAAGTTGTGGTTTCGTATCCCAGCTGCCACCGCTGTGCCCTTGAGCAACGCTAAGTGCCCTTAACCCTAAGTTGCTCTAGGGGAGACTGGCCCTGAACAATTGATAGTTGACAAACTGTAAGTCGCTTTGGATAAAAGCGTCTGCTAAATGCATAAATGTAAATGTAAATGTAAGCACAACACTGGTAAGAAAGGGCAGCATGAACTGAGGAAAACTACTACTTTTACATGCTGAGAATGAAGAAAAAAATTTTCCTTTTGAGCACAACCAAGCGGCACACCTACTCCACAAAACCTCAGCTGGCTGGTCAACACACCACCACATTTCCTCCTGCTGCTCTTAGACACACACACACACACACACACACACACACACACACACACACACACACATACATACACACACACAACCCCCAGTCCCCAAACACACACAGCCTTTCACTCAGTTCATGGTTAGACGGTACCTTCTGAAATTAAAGCTTCTGTGTTGTATGCAATGACAAGAGACAAAGGCATTGGTGGGACAGTAGACTTGCTACACACACATGCCACAGACAACAACCTGCAGAGACTGAGCAACATGAGAGGCATCTGACTCTTTTGTGGACCTAGCCTGTTGTTTACTAAACACACACACACACACACTTCAAAAGTCACAATGAAGTGAAGTGCAGCACAGGCACACAGACGTAAGAGTGTTTGCACTGCACAGACAGACAGATCTCCTCACTTGGGGCCCTGTGGCACAGCTCCAAACTGCGGACAGGCGTTTTTTTTTTTTGTTTTTTTTTTTACTGTTGTTGTTATTTAGTGGTCCTCACGGCGCAGCTCCGCCGTGGGACTCATGTAAAAAAGGCTGATGGCGCGCTCTGAGGTGACGCTCCATGGGAACGCAGCTATGTCCTGGATCTCAGGTCTGCTTCAGAATACTGAACAGCAGGGTGGAGGAGGAGGGGGAGAATCCCACAGGGTCTCAAGAGAATGTACAGAGAGAGAGAAAGAAAGAGACAGTATCTATATGGACACAAGGGCAGGGGGGGGAGGGCTGGGACTTTGTCCGTCTGTGCTTTTGAGAGGTAGGTAGCGCTTCCTGTAAACACTGTAAAAGATTGTTCAAATAGAATCACTAAGTGCCCCCGTGTTTCTAAAAGATGCCCCTTGTATAAACACGAATGGAGCTTTTTGGTATTTAACAAGGAGGTCTTCGGGGGGGGTGGGGTGGGGGGAGCAGTGGTGTTTTGTTGTAGCGGGAGAGCACTGTAACCCGACCACTGAGTATTCCTTGGAGTGAAAGCTGCCGTTCTGCCCTGCACACATCAGCCCCAATTCCCACCGACAGCTGGACCGCTCGAACAGAAGGGATTTGCAGCACTTGTGTCAGCCCAAATAATCAAGTACTTGCATTTCAAAAGAAGCGCTGAGACCGGCCTGAGCTATTAAGAATGCTCTCGAAGTGGAACTTAGAAGGGCAGTCGATGTCACCAGTACAGTGAGAGGAAGCATAAACAAAGCAAACAAGGCAATATACATAAACAAGTACCCCACACACACATGTATACATGTATCCTTACATAAAATACAAATGTATACTGACATTTGAAGCCTCTCAGCTTTGCTAGTATCCATCTCCTTACATGCTTGTTTTTAAACTGCTCATTCTTCCTCATCAAGACTGAGAGAGGACATAACCATAAGGCTCAAGGAACCAGCACCAGCATCCAGCTATGGAGGGGGGGTGGGGAGGACAGCCTGCCAGACCTGGTCTGCTGCTGCTGTGGCAGGCACAGGTGCCTCTGCAGTGGAGGAGTGACCCTCCACCCATAAATCAGCAGACCTTTGAGCCCCGCTATTACAGAGTTTGGCTTTACGAGCAAGCACATCTGGGGCGCATTACGAGCCCATCATCACAAAGGGGGCAAGCTGCCAAATAAAGCTGGGAGAAGAGGGACATTACACTGCTTATCCGTCATGTAGGGGGGTATCTCTCTCGCCCATCAACTCTTCTCTCTTTCAGTATCCTTTTCTAGCCTTGAAGCTGTCGGCAGGGTGGGGGTTTGACAGGAAGTGTGTGTCAGTGGCCATGTTCCTTAGCTTACAAGGTGAGCCGGTTCAATCCGACCAGACTGAGGAAGAGACTGGTCAGGTTTCAGCGTGGAGGTCTGACGAGCTTTATGGAGAAATGGGAGACTTTTTACAGCTGAAGAACAAACACTGTTGTGAGTTTCATAAATCTAAGAGCGGTCGATACAAAGAGGGGCATCAAAGTGATCTTTATTTTTTTACTTTTACAACACTGCATAAAGTATTAGCCCACGAATGCTGATCCAAGGGTTTCAAACCGGGGACAACAGTGAGCAGCAGTTAGCAAATAACTGACTGGCAACAGTGCATGCATACTTTAGCCGACTGCTAGATGTGGTTTATTGATTACACCCTCTGTGCGCTAATTTGGCTGCTTTCTTATCTCTGCATTCATCGCCATCCAGCTCTGTCTCTGACAGAGCCAGCAGACACTCAGAGGCCAATCTCAGAGCTTTTGTAACATGCACAAACAAAACTTTCCATGAAAACCTCCAAGATGCTTCCCTGTTTTCAATTAGGGACAAAGAAGGGGGGGGGGGGCTCAGAAATGTTTTCTTCCTTCTTTGCAAAGGCCTGTTTAAAATAAATGCCAGCAATTCCAACACAGTTAAGGGGGGAGGGAGTAGTATGGAGTCTTAGTCACTGATTTATTTCTTACACAACCCTTTCAGGCAAATGAAGGCAAATCACAGGCCTGTCCGTCACAGGAAACCAGCGCACGGCCAGTTCTGCCCCACTTATCACTGTACCAAGCTGCACAATGTACAGTAACCTTTTCCACATGGTGATGGAGCAAACTTATACGCAACTGATCAAACTTCAAATACCTGCTTTTCCACTGCTAATGGCTGGGATGGATGAAAACCAGAAACCCTGGTCAGCCGAAGTCTTTGGACGAGAGGAATTCCGGTGATTTCCCCTTGACGACTTCCCTTCATCAGAGCTAAAAGCCTGTACTTAACAGGTCTTTCTGAGGCTGGGCCTGACCAGTAGGCAATCAAGTGATAGCCAGTGAGGAGAGTGCAAGATGAGAGTTGCAAGCTCGGGACCGTGCAATGAATAACCTTATGAACGCGTGTCCCATCGTCCCCACGGAGCCAGCCCTGGCAATGGAGCTTTATGAGCAAGCAAGCATTTAACATCTGCTCTTCTGCTTTGCTGCTTCCCTCACTAAGAAAGGAAGATTCAGAGAAGAGAGGCCAGGACACATTTATTATACGCTTTGCTGAACAAGACACACTAAAATGGTGCCTGACTTGTAAACACTATTCTTCGGGTTACCGCCGATAACCTTTAAAGAAGCTGTGCTTCACTTTAAATTACATTTATTCATTTGGCTAATTTTATCCAAACAGTAAATCCAAATATTTCATCCAAAGTGACACACAAGTGAGGAGAGGCAAGCCAAGGCAATAGAAAGCCGGCTAAAAACATTCTGGCGATAAGTGTGATGATGATCCTCAGAGTTGTGCAGACAAAAAGCAAAGGCAGACATAGCTGTTTACTTCAGGGTAACAAAGCACCAGAACATAGTCAAGGAGAGGACCAAAATTTGCCCTCTACTGTATTTCCAGTTTATCAGCTCCAGCAGTTATCTCAACAGCTGGTCATTGGACTGACTGACTCCAGTCCAGTCCAGGCAGGCAGTCCGCCATATGACCTCCGACAACAAACGGAGGCTTACACTCAGCATTAGGCCGCATTATATGGAAATTGCCTCGAGGAAGATGCAATTAGGTGGAGCGGGAGGCTTTACGGGGCCAGGAGGAGAGGTGATGGGGGGTTTGGGTAGGTAGTGTTACATCTGGGGCTGCTTTGGACAGACAGGGGTGGGGAAATGTGCCCTCCCTTCAACTTCCCTCTGTCCATGAAAGGGGCCCTTAATAAAGAGCCCAAACACTATCCAAACATTCACCATTTTATGGCCCCAGCACCATGTTTGGGTAGGTGTCCTAGTTAAAGGGACCATGCCATCGTTCACCTCAACCTAGGAGAATACGACTTTTGACATCTGGCACAGAAGAGGTTGTAAAAGCAGCTGCCATCACCTGCTGTTAAAAAGATGACTTGAATAGGGAGTGAACACCTCTTGAGGAGAGATGAGACAGTGTGTACAGTAGCCATCTGATACCCTCCAGCTGAAAAGGAAGAGAGAGGGCAGGAGAAAGAAAGTAAAGAAAGAGAGATGCAAGAAGCCCTCTGGAATGGCAAGCATTTCAGGCCAGAGAAGAGAGAAATCAGATGAAAGTCAGGAGAAGGTCGGCACACAAAAACACTTCTGTGTCTCTGTCTGGGCTGGCCCGGTCAAGTGACCCCTGCGCTGAGTTTAGCCCGCGTTCATCCAGCCTGTCTGCGCCTCCGCCCCACAACACAAGACCTTGTTAGCCTGCTTCTACTCAACGCTAACTCACAGTGAACCTGCACACACACAGTAACATTCCTCTGAGGCAATACAAGCCAAAGCCAACAGAGCTTTCATTTCATACATAAACTCTGTCTAACTCTGCTAGAGTCTGACTGAAACCCTTGGATGTATATATGAGGCAATGTATTTGTGCTGGTATTAGATACACTGCCCTTAAATCCTACTTTGTGTCAGCATTTTATCTCCAAGCTGATAAACATAGAATACCTGCTATACTATACAACAACTGGGGATGAAAAACAGACAGCCTTCACACCTTCAAGTCTTGTCTGGGAGGATTACCATCAAGTCATAACCAGCAGGAGCAAAACAGTTTCCAGGCCCCATTCTTGCACCAGGCAGGCTAAGAGTGTCTGCTGACCGACTTGCAGAAGATAAGCTTTTGACATTCCAGACACAGAACTGAAGAGACATGCAAGGTAACACAACAGGTGGGCTCATATACTGACTGCTTCCTAACAAATATCTACACTGCACACTTTCAGAGCTTTTGTGCAGAGGAATGCCACTCTGCTATGCAGTATTCTGGCTTTCATCACAAATTCCTTTTGAAATCTGATACAAATGTGTATCTCGCCGATGGCTACACACTGTGTCCACTAGCCCTGAACACTTACTTGGTAACTCCACCAACTGAACAAAAGACACCTGAAATTACATGGGCTTCAAGGATTCTAAAGGATTCTAAAACGTGCAATCAAAATTGAAGGGAAAAAAATAAAAATAAAGAAAAATTTTTCAAATCAAGAACAGGCCTATTCATATCATACCTAAGAGCTCAATGTGTCCAAAAAAATGTTTTCAATAAGTAAGTGCAATGGCAGCATATAATTTGTCTTGAAGGGAGGTTGAATAATAGCTAAGGCCTTTGACAGCTAGCAGAGCGCTGGAGGACCCTGTAATCTGACCCAAGAGTGACAGACGTGGCCTCCAGCACGGTGGGGAGAAACATTACTCAGAGACCCCAGCACAGTGTGGCTGGCTGGCCTCCTATAGTACACACACTAGCCTACATACCACCTAACAGAGAACCTGCAGTGGCATTACCACACCATCATAAACATGTCAAGCACACTATGGACACTCTACATGCATATATGCATATATGCATATATATACATACACACACACACACCCCAGACACTTGTGTGAGATTACAGATGGCTGGACTCATGGGTCCACACTCATGGTGTGAAAGATCAAAAGCTATGGATTAGTGTTCCAGTTGGACAAAGTTCTGGCACGTCTACTTTTAGCTAGGGCATCAAAGACTGTGTGGAACTGGGTGGCAGTGATGGGGGGGTGGGTATTTACAAGGCTTCCTTTGGTGTCTGTCCTGGTGCTCTCTCAGCACAATGACAGACAGTGAGCAATGCATGAAAACACAGCCTTCGGCATGGCAAAACAGAAGACAAGGGAAGCAAAACAGTGACACACACGGTGTTGATAGTTCTAAGCGTCCACTGTCTGTTCTGCTCAGCCTGTCATTGTGCAGGTGTGCTCTCTGTGTTTAAGGCTCAACCCTAGAGCAAAGGGCAGGTATTAACATAATGCAAGGACTCCTCAGCCCAACCAGACGGGTCTGATTTCTCAGAGCCGGGGCTTGAACTGGGCCATACGCCACGAGCCGGAATGCTCAGGCCAACCGAGAGTCCAAGCCAGAGAGGCTTTCCAGCACATACTAGTGCAGCAGTCCAGAAGAGCTCCACTTAGACACAGCAAAAAATAACATGTAAGAAAGGATGGCTATCCCAGACCAAGGTCTGCTGGAGGTTATGATATGTACACAGCCATGCCTGTCAGATTGAGTAAATCCTCATTTATGGCTTTGGTATAGTCCAGACCAGCTGCCTGTGAGCATCAATTGAGTCCCACAGGCTCCAGCTGCCCAGCATGAATGTATGAGGAACCTGAAGGAGTATGAGGAGCCACGTGAGGTGCTGATATCCAACAATGCCGCCCTGTAGCAGCCCTGGCCCATCATCTATGTGTTATGCCACTGCAGGTTATTTCTGCCAAAGCTGACATCACGGGCCAACCATCCATCGTAAGAAACAGCAGCAACTTTAACAGGATCTGGCAGCCCCATGCCAATCCCCCTAAGCAGCCAGTTGTGTGTTATATTCTCAACAACTACTCAAGTGACACTGTTGGACTGAGGTGTCAGTGGGACTCAAGCAGATTTGCTCACAAGGACACCAGATAAGCAGCCATTAAACAAAACAAACTCTTGTAAAAGCTGAAGATGAGTTGGAGCTGCATCTTCTGGAACTCCAGAAACCTCCATTCCTGAGGCGTTTTTTTGAGTCTCAGAGGGCATTGCTCAACTTGAGTTGGCGAGGTTGCACGGGTTTTGCATGTGGAGGTCACTCCAGTGAACAATCCAGAGCACCAGTGAAGCCTATAAACGCAAGTGCAATGTGTTTGAGACCGCATATCCTTGGAGTCAAGTCAGAGACATCTGAAAAAGTCCCTTAGTCAGTCAAGTGAGTAACAGTGTGTGTGTGTGTAGGCGTGGGGAGGTGGGGGATGGGAGGTGGGGTATGGGGGGAGTCAGGGGATAATAGATAGAGGGAGGAGAGCATGAAGGGACAAATGAAAAGGTGAAGCTCCTCTCAGAAGACAAGGAGGTGCGACATACTGATTACACAAATAACCCCCCCGTGACTTCCTCTATTAATTACAAGGCTAAGCATGAAGCCACAGACAGCACTGATGGGATGAAACAGAAGAGGGGTGTGTGTGTGTGTTCATGAGAGAGACCGCCCCTCTTGCACACACACCCCTCTCTCACACACACTTACACTCACACACACACAGCTGTTCTGTTTCCAAGGTGAAGTTAACCATTCATGGCAAGTTTTCCATTTAAAATCTGCACATATATATATGAAAATGTCACAGCAAAAGAACAAGAATCTTTGAAACAATACTTTGCAGTGAATAACCTCTCAATCAGCAGCAAGCATGAACATACAAGCACAAACACACATATACACACAAGCTATCAAACAATCAAACAAGCTGTTTTAGTCCACATTTTCATTTCCAGCAACAGTGTCTGTATAGAAAGAAAAAGGACAGAGAGAGTGGAAAAGTCGGGAGGAAGAGAACAAGATGTGGAGGAAGAGAAGCAGAGAGGAGAGAGAAAAAGGCAGAGAGCTCTGACTCACCCTCCTTACCCGTCCCCTTGCCTGGGCTCTATCCTCCAGTGTGAGCCCCAGCTGGAGTCACTGTGCCCCCCTCCTCCTCCTCCCCTTACTCACAAACGCACACACACTCTCCCTCACACACACATGCACACACTCACACTCTCTCTCACACACACACACTCCACCTCCTGTGCCCCTCCCTCTCCAAGCTCATGTGACATTCCCAGCAGAGACACGCCACACCTCCACACCTCCTTCCCTCCCTCTCTCTTTCCCCTCTGTCTGTCGCTCCTCTCCCTCTTCCTTCAATTCTGGCAGATGAAGTGCAGCTGCATGACAGCTAATGGCCATGGCTAGCCTAGCATTAGCATGTCCACTCCGAATACACACGCGCACACACACACACAGCTCCGCCAGTCTGGGGATCTCTGGGAGGAGTTGATGTAGAGGACAGCTCACCTTGCCTCAGAACACTGTTTCGCTCCTCTTTCTTCCTGTTGGTCTGGCTATCTCTCCCTTATCTTTTTTTCTCCCTGTGCTCTAGTTTTCCGCTCTCTCTCTCTCTTTCAATCACTCCCCCCTTCTCTGCTCTCTCCTCTCTTCTCCACTCCCCCTCGCTCTCTTTAGTTCTCTTCAGCTTCTCTTTTTTCTTTCTTTTCTCTCTCTCTGGCTGACTGGATTGGAGCTACAGCCCCCTCTGCTCCTCACTCGTGGCTCTGAAAGCTTTGAGAGAAAACAGACAGCCCTTAGAGCCTGCAGTGTCCACACACACACACACACACACACACACACACACACACACACACACACACACACACACACACACACAGAGCAGTTGATGATTTATGAGGTTTTAATTACCTGCTGGAGCTTAAGTCCTGTGCAGGAAGATTTTGTGGGTTTTCAATTATTTGACAGAATACCTCCAAATGCTTACAGTGCAGCTTGGTGCTAGGTGTTACTCCATTCAATCATCCATACCCAACTCAATGACTCATGGGTAATGTGTTTCTATTAATTTACAAAAAATGCGCCGGGATTTAACTGACATGCATAACATATAAAAACATATCTGCTGTTACAATCCAGTGTGTGCCAGTAATGTGCATCACCACCTACTGTATGTCTCTCAAAAGTAAGTCTTAAACATTGTTTTCTCACTGAAAGATTCTTACACCTACTGCAGGCTAGGCTAGATATAGAGATTGCTAAATCTAGTACTTCTCTTACAGCTAGGCCCCAAATCACATTTCTATCTATTACTTGTGCATGAGAATGTTGAATTGCTTGGCAATAGGCAGAGCCAGAAAGTCACATGCAATTCTGTTTGCATCATCTCTAGGCTTTGGTGTACTTCTACTATGGATAACAACTCCAAGGAAACAGTTACAAAATGCAATAAAAGTATTTGCATAGATGTGACAGTTTACTTAAAACACAGTTAGCATTTGCATACTTAACTGTTCATTGTGAAAGAACATTATGAGTTACTACATGAGCAGAGAAAAACATTTAACAGTTCAGAGGCTTACGGCCAAAAGCCAGGTGCAAACCTGTAGCTAGCATCTAGGCTATACCATATTCAAGTCCAAGTGTCCATAGGGACCAAGTCTTTGAATCTGACCTGTATCCCACCCCATCTCTGCTTCTCTCTCTCCCATTCACTTGGTACCAATGTTTACAGTCCTATCAAAAACACAGGCAAAAAATTTAACCCTTTAGACTACCACTGCACAGCATTTGATTTCTTTAAATCAGCGAGAATTGTTCCAGTGACACAGGGAAGGTCTACAAGCACCCCAAGATGTGTTTCTCTTCGTAATAGGGTGGAAATCTGGGGGTAAGGAAAGTGTTACAGCTAAATAAGCGGTGCCAAGAATAACCCCCTTTTTACATCCTCCACAGCACCCACAGAAACCTAGTGAGCCGCTGCAGTGAGTCTGCAGAGGGTGAGGCACCATGGCGTACACCGCCCCACACCCTCTCCTTCTTCTCTTCCTCCTTCCCTGCCCCACTTCCTGTACCCCACCAGAGCTGTGATCATGTTTCAGCTGCGACTTTTATTAACTGGAAGTTAAAATAAATCCTTCGGATGTTTAGCTGGTTTTACGGTGTCGTTGGGGTGATGAGGGGGGTTGGGGCTGGAATGCTTCCTTCGGGGGACGGCGTGCTCCGAAAGCCTGTCTTCATGTTCTTTTGAAGTGCTTGTGAAAAAGCTAAAATGCTAGGCTGACAGAGCTTACCGACAGAGCTAGATATAGAGACAAGGGGTCTTTGAGACTGAGGAGTTACTGTGGCTTGCAAACATACTGCACATAAGGGGGAGATAATCATCCTCTCCCATCACACTGTCAGATAGTGAAACTTTATCCAGTGTGACTTTACCATCCAAGTCCAAAATGGTCCCTGCCTCTGCGTGATTGCAGATTTCTTGAAAGCAGCAAACCATTCTACTGTTAATATAAAAAAATGTTTTGAATGGCCCTGGATCTTTTGGAGTCCTGCAGACGTGTGAGGTGGGAATGAGGGGGGAACAACTTGAGGAGTGGAAAATGACAGCAAGCACCATTAGGATGACTAAGAATTACTGCAGGCCTACTAGTCCATACTGTGTTTTAACAGTTACGTGTATCACCAATTGTTCCCGGTGAAACGTTGTCTCTTCTCACTATGTACTGTGTATATGGCTGAAACGATAATAAATCCCTACTTGACTTGACTAACAGGTAAGCACAATGATAACATTGGGTCTGAGTATTTTGTTGTAGCTTTCTTTGCAGAGCATTTCAATGATCCATGCACTCATAACAGCCACAGTTGTATTTGACAATACAATGCATATCCAGAACAACCTCTCTTTCCCAGAGAGGACATGACCATTCTTTGCATGCATGCATGCAGGAGAAAGGCTACCTCATTAAGCCCAAATAGGAACGCCTTATAGCACTGAAGCCTTATTCCAAAATGGTATTGCTACATTGTGTTCCTTGTGTTCAAAGCTCTCAATGCTCACTGCAATCCTGCATTGGTCTGTCTCAGTTCTATTCAGAGATGGGCTTCCGACCGATCACAACATCTGGAATAAACTCAGCCCTGCTCCCCAAGGAGAGATGAGTCATGGCAAGAAAGCAGGATAGACTTCACCCACCAGGACAAGCACCAGGGGGGACCAAACCAACAAGACCAGAGAAACAGCGAGAGAGAGAGAGAGAGAGAGAGAGATGGGTACTCAAAGGGGGTATGAGACAGACACAAAACACATGAGACTGAGTGTAAGTGCAGAGTACATAGAGACAAAGAATGAAACTCTGCACAGGGCTCATTTCAGATAAACAGTGGCAGTGTGCCATCTCCCTCCCCTCCACTCCCCTCCTCTCCTCTCTCATTCACTCCATCCCTCCTGCATTGTGCAGGGCAAGACTGATTTATTCCTCCACTGCTATAACGCAAACCAGCCCACTCAGAACCCCTGGGCTCCAGCACTGGACATCATGCCTGGTCTCTATCGCCTCACTACTACGTGTGTGTGTGTGTGTGTGTGTGTGTGTGTGTGTGCATGTGCACGTGTGTGTGTCAGGGGTCTTAATGGGACTAGACTGTGGAACATTGTTCCTGAACCGTGAGACACACACACACACTTCCTCAAAATATAGTAAAAACAGGGTGAAAGGACTTGGATCAGACACACACACACACACACACACACAGATGGAACAAGGATGACTCACCCTTCTTAGAACTCAAATCCACAATCTGGAACAATCTAATTGAAAGCTTAACTGCCACATCGACTAGATGCAAGTCTTGCAAGAGTTACCAATGCCACATATACAACTTCCACAACAACTACTGCTGCTGCTGCTGCTAGTGCTACAGAATCAACTACACACACACACACACACACACACACACACACACACAATCAATGTATAGTGTGTGCTGCATTATCTGTGACTGGCTTCAGGCTGTGCATATGCTTTAATCACACACAGGGGTTTGGGGAAAGAAAAAAGAGCAAGAACCTTTGCCCTAATAACAGGCAGGCGCGCGTGTGTGTGCCTCCTATCTGCAGCGAGAAAGCAAACACGGCTCTCTGCTCAGCGTCACTCTGGAGGTCATGCTGATACAACACCCATCCATCAGCCTGGGATGTGGC